>JAZHFQ010000777.1:600000-1051592 GCA_038387885.1 Spodoptera picta
AGAGACTACATAGGCCCGTTAGTTCGTCGTCGTTAGTTAGTTTACAGATATTACATTTAGATTACATACTTTTGTAATATAGGGTGGTAAAAAGAAGCCTTTCGCTTATGAAGGTAGTCTCTATATAATGGGGTTTAGACCTAGAACTTATCAAAGTTGAGAAACACATTAATAATTGGGTAGTTTCCAGGGTACAAAAATTAAAAATCTAATTAGTCTGAAATGAAATGAAAAATATGAAAAAATAAAATGAAAAAAATATTAGCCACGTAATTTTTTATTTTCTCGTATTAAGTTGCAATACTTAGATAAAATTGCGCTAAGTTTAGGAGTGGGAGGTCGTTACGTCATGAGGTAAAATGTGACACGCTGTGACGTCACACATTATTTCGATTTTTTTTTTTTTTTTTTTATTTATTCATTTAAGGAACTTTTAACAAATTGTTACACCAGTTCCATCGAAACCTTATCTAACAAATACACAATTACAAGGTAACTAATGAATACACCAATATAGCTTCAGCGAATTTCAAATTAATATATCGTCGAAAGTATTTAATTTTGTGAGAAAAGAAAAAATACGTGTCTAAAGTTTTAAATTAATGTACCGGACGGAGTGACGGACATTAAAATAAAATTTAGGAAACTACCCTATTATTTGCATACATACTTTGTGAGGCCCATATGAGCTTATGTAAGTTGTAGTTACATTCAGTGCTACACATTCTAAGGCTTTAAGCTATCTGCTTCCTAATACATATAACTAAACACAAGGACATTGAAAAAAAGGTGGACGTAGCGTCAATTAGAAATTATTGAAGCACCAAAATATCAGTGCTGTATTTATGTGAGCGTGTACTTGCAGCACCGAAATGTGTGAAATGCAATGACGGGCCATGTCACATGACAGATGTCCTTCGTGTCAATGTGTATGTATTCTGTGTGTAAGTCTATAGTAGCCAGGTGCCACAGTCGTTGTTTGAAGAGACTATGTCCGCCTTTTTTCAACGTCCTTTCCTAAACAAATGACTTATAAAACAAAGTTTGCTTCACTAGAAATAACACTCCACCATTCAACCTTATAAAAGCTCAAATTGCCAATGTTAAAATACTTTCGATCCTTTCATGGCAAATTAAACATTGTAATTAAAATGTAGCTATTGTTTGCACAACTTGATTCCTTTCCATCATCGTACTACAGTACAATTGGCGAAGCGTCACCGATTCATGGTAGATGTCTCACCCACACGCACGATGCGCTTCGCATCAAGCTTCCTTGTGCGTACTGCTAAGGAGTGGCATTCTTTGTCAGAGTCTGTATTTCCTGAAGGGTGGGTGTCTTAAAACTGAATAGATTGCTTATGGAAACGTGCTCCATTGTAAACCGCATCATCGCTTAGCACCAGGCGAGATAATGGTCAAACGTCGGCCCATTAAATATACAGAAAAAAAATCAATTATCTAATATATTTTATCAATAAAAAGTTAAAAACAGTTTGTGAAATAATTTTTCTTCTCTAAGCGTATTGTTGGGAGAATATATGATAAAAATAATATCATTAAAGAAGTCGGTTAATGACAAATCATTTCTGTTTCTGTCTGCAAATCAGTATCGATATTTATTTACTTAAACAATTATAGGTATCTAATTTATCAGTGCGTACAAGTACAAGGTGAAGTGCAGGTAACGAAGATATGTTTAGCTAACACGTTCCTCTGTATATAAACAAACATAAAATTCAAAATTACGATCCCTTACTACTGACCGGTGAAAATACATGGCAATGAATGATCGCGAACCAGTTTTACGATGTACGAAACATATGTTCGTTTTACTCAGTACTCATGTACTGAGTAAAAAATTCCACACACATACCTCCATCAGTTTCAGAATACCATTTTTGCAACAGAAATAAGAAATACCTACGCTACATCACTACAGAGAAAATCTCTTATTTCTATATCAGAAGGTGCATCTACGGCTAAAGATCGCATTTATCCAGAAATGTCAACGCTTTATGTTCTTTTATTGAAGAAGTATTGATATTTTCTAACCCATCCTACTAGTATTAACTCGTCGAGTACCGTCATTATAGACACAATTATAGAGCAATAGGTTGCGGTCACCGGTGACCGCTTGGTGTTTGACAGTTTAACAAGGTTTTATCCAATAGAAAATGTTTTAGAAAAAGAACACGATATGATTCTGTTCTTGTCATTTCGGGTGTGACGTCATTAACGTGTTAATTGTTGTTGTGCTAGCAACGTAGGAGAAGAAAAATATAACATGCATTTAGAAAGAGAACGATATGTGTATTTCTTGTTATTTTAAATGTGACATAATTGACGTGTTATTTGTTTATGAATTTTCAACATCGCAGTTCTATGTAGGTATGTAAATGCTAGCTGCAGACCATCCACTTCAAAAGATTTTTTTTTAAATCGAAACATCGAACAGTGCCACAAATTCCTATTCTGCCTGAAAAAGGCTCTTATTACCTACTAAACTACGAACAGGATGATCGTATTAAAATATCATCGCTACTATGAACTAAATATTCATCAATTCATCATAAACAACCTCTGAAAGTCATCAGCTAATCTATCTACCTCTATATAAAGTTTTAATAAAATCGTAATCTATCTCCACGCTTGAATTGCAAATCGCAGTTTAAAAGGTTCAGGTTTATCAGAGAGCGTAGTTGCATTAAAAGCGTTTATAACTCAAAGTTTGAAACAAACAATTTTATACTAACACATATCACGGTGAAGTGACATTAGCACACTTTACAAGTGCAATAAATTCTTAATTTAAAGCCAGTAGTGGCGTTAATAGAATGGAAGCTAAACATTGAAGATAAATGAGCACCAGCTGAACAAAGACGCGTATATTTGGTGGAGATATATCGGTGCACTCACATTACATATTAATTCACTCTAAATAATGTGGTTTATCTAGTCATGTTCGAATTGCAGATAGATTTTATACTCTATTAACGTTTAAATCCATTTGTTTTACCCCCAAAGTTGAGACGTGTGCATACTGTCCATATTAATTCACTTCTCATCAACTTAAAGTAGTTCAATACAATGAATGTTTCCTGCTCATTACTTTATTCACAGAACATTATCTACATTAACAACGACAAATCAATAGATTTTAAATGCTCAGTTCAGTAAACAAATTCAGCGATCTATTCAAGAATGGCCCAAAGCTGAAGGATACAGAAAACCAAGTAAATAAACAAGCAAAGTCTAAGTTAAAACAGAACCATTGTTATTTCCATAAAATCAGCAGAAACAAACTACTGCAATCAGTATTAATAACTGTCGTGTAATATTTATACTACCTCTAGACTAGCGGCCCGTCCCGGCTTCGCACGGCCCACTTAAGATTTTTTAAATAGTTTTACATAACATAACATAACATAACATCACGCCTTTTATCCCCGAAAGGGTAGGCAGAGGTGCACATTACGGCACTTAATGCCACTGTAATGTAGCACCCACTTTTCACTATTTATGTTATGAGTCCCATGTAATAGGGGGTGAGCCTATTGCCCTATACCGGGCACAGTTCCAGACTCCGTGCTACCACTGAGAAAAACCCAGTAATACTTTGCCCGACCCGGGAATCGAACCCGAGACCCCTTGCCCGGCAGTTGCACTTGCGACCACTCGGCCAATGAGGCAGTCTTTTTACGTTTTATTTATATTTATTCTCAGTTTATTATTTTTGAAATAGTAGGTAAGTACTAACCTAATAGGTATCTTTTGGATGAATTAATAGTCTTAAGGTAACCGATTGAACAATTCAAAAGCTATCTAGAGCAAACTTTTATAAGGATTGAACCATTCATTAAAACGATTGTTATGGGTAAACTATAAAAGGTAGACATATGCTCTCGCGGACTTTTTTTAAAAATAATGTTAAGATGAACAATTCATCTATAGAGCATTTTTGTATAACTTTAACTATATGCTCAGCGCACGCCACGGAAGGCCTCAAAAACGATACTTTTCCCCCGTTTTTAAAACATTTTTGGTTACTGCTCCACAACTGTAGGACCTAGCGTGATATTATATAGCCTATGTTACTTCTGAATAATGCAGCTTTCTAATGGTGAATAAATTATTGCAATCGGTTCAGTAGTTTTTGAGTTTATTCATTACAAACATACAAAAATACAAATCTTTCCTCTTTATAATATTAGTATAGATATAGAAGTATAGATATAGAGGTAGATATAGAAGTATAGATATTTATACAGCCACGCCAATCTGTCTCCCGGCACGCTCACCTCGACATTGTGAAATAAATGAGAATGAATAAATGCATTCTCAGCTGGTGCAACGAATAAACTACATGTTCTCTTATAAACCTTATTTAGAGTCCACACTTATGAATAAATAACAAGGCAACATGGAAATTAATGTGTTTTATAAAGATTAGCATAAATCTGCGTCGAGTTAATCTGAATATTTGTCTAGCTTAAATCTTCAGGTACTTTCTTCGGGTACCTACTATTCTTTCCATAATACATAAAGTAAAATTACGCTATCTTTTTATCGTAAGGGTAAGTGATTTTTTTTTACTTTTAATACTGTTGTGTAAGAACGCGCTATTGCTATAGCCAAACACCAAGCTTAATTTTAGGTTATAATAAACTTCTAATCATCATCATCAATCACAAGACGTCCATTACTAAACAAAGGCCATTGCGAAACAAACGGTTATCAAGAATATCTAAAATCGCATTAAGAAATAACTTGAGATTCGATTGTGCAAAATATTTTAGAGAATACAGAACAGAGAAACACTATTTCTCTTTTCTGCGTTATGTTAGGTTAGTTTACTTTTTCTCATATTAAAGTCACAATTACAATTACATAATGTTATAGACAAATCTCATAACAACAGCTTGACAATCACACAAAAACCAGTCCACACTATACAGTTCAATAAATTAAATGAACATTATATTGTGTTGCTTGATACTATATCACGATATAATTTTTCCTTAAATTCTCTGACACAACCTCTTCTTTTTCATTATACTTTAAAGCAATTTACCAGGGTTCAAATAGTAAAAAACCTCAAGAAAAGAACATTGTACTAACACAGTAATTTCCGTCCTTTTTCTGAAGTCTAGCATCGCCACGCCTTGGCCCTAGACTGTAAGAGCCACGACTTAAAAAGAAAACTGATTCACCTGCTAGATACTTTCCTGTGGAAATTACTTTATGTTCCTAGTTCAGAGCCACTAATAGGTACTATATGAAGTGAAGCTATTGCTTTACGATGGACTTAATTCTGAGCTCTGCACTACACGACACTCAACTAATGTATCTGAAAATACATACTTTCATATTGCAACCTCTAAAAGTATTTTATTCGGTGTTCCAGTAATGTTACTCAGTTACGAAAAATGTTATCTTCTGACTAATTTTTTAAATATTATGACTGCGCGGTTTATGTAGGTAATACTACACTACACGTTGATTTGATTCCCAGGTATGATGTTTATGTGGAAATTGTTTATAAAGTAAAAATAGTAATAGTAACCATATACCAATATCTTATTTACCGTATTTTTTTAAAGAAGATGAAGTGAAATCGCATCTAAGTGTTAGTTCTAAATAAAGCCACAAGTATTTGTTATAAGCTGTCGATGTCCGCGCTGCCTGGCTGTCTATTACAGATAACTCGCTCGTGCTTGAAATTCAATAAGAATCTTCAGACACTTTATTTTATTAACAGACTTTTATTTCATAAATCGATCAATTGGAAGGCATTTGAACTCCGACTTTAGCCTATTGTAAAGTTATATTGCTAAATAACATATTTACGAAAGTCATTTACGCAGTTGAAAAAGTCCTTAACTCAAATAAAATGGACGCCGACGACTAGGTACTAAACAAGATGATCCGTGGTCTAGACGCTTTCAACAAAAACCGAACTTCAGAGGGAAAATAAATATGTATAAAGTTAGAGAAGTAATCATATACACAGGTCACTTGTCACGTCAGCCCGGGCTAGGCTTGTTAAAGCAAACCTTCTTTAAATAATTCGATCCAACAGTCCCTGGTTGCTCTCCCAGGCGACGTCCTTAACCGAAGTTCACAGTTATGTACGTCACCAGGGATGTCCCTAAATGCTGTCTCTAAGTTGTAAATATAAAATTATAAATTCTCTTGGAGACCAGTACAGTAATTTTATTTTAGACGTCGTCGCTTTGGAGTTGCTTCAGCAGACACGTGTACTTCACAGGGCTAAAAGCAATAGCCTTGAAAGAAAACGACTTTTTAGCACTCAATCTGAAATACTCTTAATTCTTAATGCTTTTTTCGACTTGGGATTGGAATTAATATTATTTCAGTAGCTTAAAATGTCTAATATATGATTTTGATTTATTCTAGTATAAATTTTATGAACACTCAAAGTATAAAAACTCACTATGTACTCTAAACACTTACTGTGTACACTTTGTTCTCTATTACTATGATTGTTCTATCAACTCACACCGGAATACAAAAGTAAACCCCAGCTGAGCCAAAAGCAATCATGTAGATGGAGTTGAAGTCAATGTTACCTTGTGTATCGTTTACTGTACAACATCTGTTATTGTAATTATGTTCTGCTAGTTTCTGCCAGCAGCGGCTTCGCCGGGTTTTTGTGGGTCAAAAAGTAGCGTATGTTTTGTTCCAGACCATAATCCACCCCTGTTCTAAATTTCATCTCGATCCTTTCAGCCATTTTGACGTGAAAGAGTAACAAACACACACACACACATGGTATTATTAGGATTTTTTTTATAATAACTATCGTGAGACATACTAAATTAAGTAAAAAAGTAAGAACCCCTTTGTGGTTCGAAACTACCCAGTTTCGAGCCACAAAGGGGTTCTTCCTTATGAGCAGCGTGCGCGGCCGCGGCTTCGTCGCCGCGACCGCGCTTTTACTTCAATTATTAGTATTGTTAATATTGCAATGAGGACGATACGACATAACAATAATTATTTTATAAACTATGTTTTAAAAAACTGACTACCGTCGTTTTTAAGTCGGTTACTTAATATTAGTAAATATAACCTTCTCCTAAATGTGTAACAAAAACTTTTCTGATAATCTCATCAAAATCTGTTCAGCCAATCGCGAATTGATCGCGCACATGTATGTTACATTTACATGAATACAGGTAAAACTGAGAAACTGAGAAGAACTTTTTTAAGTCGGTTTAAAATAAATTAATGTTATATCGCTCTATTGGGGCCTGTGGACGGCGAGCATGGGTGGCTCCCCGTCGGACCAGAAACAGACCCGAGCGTACGGCGTGTCGCGTTCGGCGCGCGCCTCAAAGAGCCACAGGGCCGATGCCGATTCGGAGTCGCGGAGAATCTAACGGGTTACCGGTGCTCTGGCTCGACGTGCAGGTGAAGGAACGGGGTGGTTTTTAGTCAGTGAGAGTCTGACACTCCCTCCCACCTCACCCAAACGGGAGCAGTCATTCGATGATTTTCCCCCCTTAAAAAAATATATAGCTCTATTAATAAATTAGAAACTCATCTCGTGTAATTAAAACTTTATATCTTTTTCATTGGTCGTAAATGGTTGTGCTAGTGAATACTATCATACTGAAAGCTATTAAATGAAATCAGTATTGGAAGGCAAGAAAAACTTATTTAATCTGGAATAGTGGTCGGTCTTAATAATCCAGTAGTTTTTTAAGAAACATTTAAATTACCTTTACATTTATGCGTATTTTCTGCCCGAGAAATGTTCTCCGCGTCTTTCTTATATTCGAGTGAAAAATAAAAATAGAAGGTTTTTATTCAATGAAAACATGGATAAAATGGCGTTTGGATAGCTTGACCTCCCTTTTAAATTGGTAATCTGAAATTAACGTTCGGTATCTGACAACAGGCTTGCCGCCTATATCATATGGGGAAGCGTTATAATATACAAACAGTACTTAAATAAATCACGCCTTTTATCCCCGAAGGGGTAGGCAGAGGTGCACATTACGGCACTTAATGCCCCTGTACAAGGTAACACCCACTTTTCACTATTTATGTTATGAGTCCCTTGTAATAGAGGGTGAGTATATTGCCATACACCGGGCACAATTCCGAACTCCGTGCTACTACTAGGATTTTTATCCAGTGTACCTCTGTATACCCGTTTAAACACAAAAAAGCGTGTCTATACCATAACTTTCATCATACTTCAACCCACAAACATTTTGTAATGAACCAAAGGAGAGTTTTAAATGAAAATCCAATTTCAATTCTTAATTTATTACATTGTCAATCTTAAGCATTGTTTCGCAACATTCGATTATTCTCTTAATCTAATTGACGGATAATTTGACGTAGTTTCCATTCAATTCAAGCATAGGTACATATTATGTATATCCTAGATATCTAGAATAACTAAAATTGAGAGCAACTTAATCAATTTTGCCCCTGCCCCCAATCCCTTAGTCCCCAACAATCCTCAAATTCCTAATCCCAAAAGGCCAGTAACAAACTTGTAACGCCTCTGGCGTTCCAGGTGTCCATGGACGACACCGATTGCTTATCATCAGGTGATCCGTCTGCTCGTTTACATATCCCATAAAAGAAAAAAAAGCAGTTTAGGTCATTTAGTATTTCAACTATCAACCTTGTTTATTTATTAAATAGACTATAAAAAAATACCTAGATCATTACGCTATTATCCTTTTTACGGTTATAGGTACGCTCGGCCTCTATTCATAAGCGTACAATAAATTGTTTAGTAGAATTAATTATAATAAAGACTACCTAGATAAAATACAAAAGGCGACTTTACAATTAATTTACTTTTACCTTTTGTAGTACAAAGTTGAATAGCTCTCTACATTTTATTTAAAGTTCAATATTTCAATTCTCCAGCTGATTCAATACGAAAATAGATGTTGTTTAACGTTCTTGTTTTAGACGAGTCTAGAGTATCTAGAGGTATATTTAAATCTAGTATTGTGTTCTTTGAACGAATACGTAATACCATCAAAGGTATGTAAGGTACAATGTTAATTAAAATATAGAGTTTAGAAACATTTTGTTAAACAATAGGAAAACGAATGGGCCGGCTCGACCGGAGTGATACCACGGCCTCACAGAAAACCGACGTGAAGCAACGCTTGCGTTGTGTTTCGTCGTGAGTGAGGTTACCGGAGGCCCAATTACCCTCCCCTTCCCCAATCTCCCCAATTCCTGAATTTACAACGATCCTCAAACTCCTAATCCCCAAAAGACCGGTAACGCACTTGTAACGCCTCTCGTATTCCAGGTGTCCATGGGCGACGCCGATTGCTTACCATCAGGTGATCCGTCTACTCGTTTAACGGCTTATGCCATAAAAAAACAGAATCATGCTTTTCGAGTTCTAATAATATCGATGCTTGAAGTATGATTTTATGCTTTGTAGTTATTTGCTTCATAATAACTTTAATTTAATGGTAAGGACTAAATATAATATAATACATAATGTTACTGGACTTTTTGAAGATTGTTTGCTATAGTATAAAATCAAGAATTTTAAAAATAGCCCCGTCTATAACATAATACCGCGGAAGACTTAGTGGGTTGCCGGAGCTCCGGCTCGAAGTGCAGGAGTAGGAACGGGGTGGTTTTTAGTCAGTAAGAGACACTCCCTCTCACCTCACTTATACCTATAAAGAACATGTGAAAAGTGAGCAATTTATAAAGTGTTGTGCGTTTTCTACTTTGGTATTAAAAGTGTGACCTCATGTATTGTTTATGTTAATAACATAACAAATTGTTAATCATAAACTTACGTACACTTTTGCCTATATCCTGTGCGCAGATGTATGGTCGTGTATGAATTATTTTGGGAATTACGTCTAAAATTTCTAATATATTTCAGGAGTTTCCAAAGTAGCAACGCGTCTTGATGCTTCGATCGATAACGTTTAAATTACAATGTACTTTCAGCTGAATCACGAGGGTGAGATTTTCATATAAATCGTGTTTCGAAAGTATTACGTACTTCAATAAAAATCTCATGTTCAGTTTATTTTAAAATCAAAATCAGTATACAAATCAACATTTATCGATAGCATTTTCGAAAATAAATTTCGTACCCTTTTCATTAATAATAGACGATAATTAATTTCACCAAGAATTAAATGCAGACGGGAAAAATAGAACTGCAATTAAGCAACCACTTTGAATAATCTCAAAAATTTTGACAGCTCAACAAAAAATATCAAAACTTTCGCAGTTAGGAAATTTTGAACCAGGCAAGAAGTCGAAATTATGAAATGACTTTCTAAGTATTGCAATTTAGTCTGAAGAGAAAGGTCAGGCGAATAAATTTATTGTTAAACTGGGGTTCAACGTAATGTGGTTTCAAAATAATTACGGGAGGTAACTGAGGGACTCGTTGTAAATGCCATCTTAAAATGGCACCTGGACCTTTTCACCTAAGCGTATAACCTTTCACCCTTCTCGTGGGCGCTGTAAATTGTTGCGCACGAGTGTAATTCCATTACAATTACTGTAAGCAATAAAACACGGTCCGGTTTTCCGTCCTAATAACATTTTGTCACTTTGAATTTATATTATTTGGCTTTAGCTGCGGTAGATAGATAATATTAACAACATTTTTTGGTGACTCACTAGTCTAAAATTGTTGACGCAAATTGGGTTTCTTTAGCATGTTTTTAGGATAAGTTCATACCCATTCAATACCCACAAAGAGTAAATTGATAGAAGACACACACGAAGAACTACGTATCCAATCTTTATCCGTTGTAGCTGAAGTTAACGAAGTATTTATTTGGTTAAAATATTCGTCTTTGAATAAACTTTTAAAAATTGTGTCCTATTGTAGACGAATTTTAAACTATAAATTAAAGAAAGATAATAGACCTAAACTACATAAGTTTATCACACCAAATGAAATGAAGGAAAGTTTATTATCATGCATTAAACAAGTACAGAGGTGTAAATTTTCATTAGAAATTAAGCGGATAGAGACTGGAGAGTGTGTGCCTAAGAAGAGTAAATTAAGATCTCTTTGCCCCATTTTAGACCAAAATGGGATACTAAGAGTACGTGGTCGAATAGCACAATCGGACGCGTGTTATGACATGAAACATCCTATAATTATGCCTGGTAACCATCATCTTACTAAGGTTTTAGTTGCAGATGCTCATGTAAAAACATTGCACGGTGGTCCATAGGTTATGTTAAATTATCTGAGATCCAAGTACTGGATATTACGTGGTAAGGAACACGTTAAAAATATTTTAGAGAGTGCACTATTTGTTTGAGATATTCCACTAGGAAGACTACTCCTTTAATGGGGCTGCTACCAGAGGCAAGGTTGAAACCCAGTAAGCCCTTCAATTCTACTGGTGTAGATTACTGTGGTCCTGTTTCTATCAGATTTTCACCAGGTAGAGGTGCAAAATCTTATAAAGGTTATATTTGTATTTTCGTGTGTGTATGGTTACGAGCAGTTCATCTAGAAGCAGTAACGGACATGACTGCCAAAGGTTTCATTGCAGCGTTTAGACGTTTCACTGCTCGTCGAGGTCATTGTAAAGATCTGTACAGTGACAATGGTACTAATTTTATTGGTGCTGATAAGCAAATGAGAGAAATATTTAATAGTGCCCAATCTTCTCTGTCTGGAGAAGTAGCTGAGTTACTTTCTTTAGAAAGAACCACTTGGCATTATATCCCTCCCCACTCGCCTAACTTTGGTGGGCTGTGGGAATCTTCGGTACGTGGTACTAAGACTCATTTAAAAAAGGTAGTGGGAAATAGTACGCTTACCTACGAAGAAATGTCAACTGTCCTCGCGCAAGTAGAGGCGTGCTTAAATTCGTAAGTGGGTATTTTGATATTGTTCTTGAATAAGAACTATGTCAAGTTGATAATCGACAATTAATTTATCTAACTCAGACTGCCTCGTTGGCCGAGTGGTTGCAAGTGCGACTACCGGGCAAGGGGTCTCGGGTTCGATTCCCAGGTCGGGCAAAGTATTACTGGGTTTTTAAAAAATTCTCAGTAGTAGCACGGAGTCTGGAAATGTGCCCGGTATATGGCAATAGGCTCACCCCCTATTACATGGGACTCGTAACATAAATAGTGAAAAGTGGGTGTTACATTGTACAGTGGCATTAAGTGCCGTAATGTGCACCTCTGCCTACCCCTTCGGGGATAAAAAGGCGTGATGTTATGTTATGTTATGTTATTGAGAATAAGTTGTTCAAGTTTTGTTTTATAGGTTCCATACTCTGGCGAGCCACAACGGTGATCATAAGGTTTCTTAAAACGTTTACACGCCACACAAGTAGGAATAAAATTTGTTTCCTTTATATGAGGGCAGTTGTCGCTCTCGTGCGCTTCGGCGCAATTACCGCAAGTAGGTGCCTTTGCAACACAATGCTTTCTCACGTGTCCGAACTGCTGACACAGATGGCCCCTGACTACCTCAACGTCATCGATAAAACGGCGGGTAGCCCAATCAATAAACAATTTCTCCTTAGTTGACACGAGATGCTTCCGCACGCTAGTATCGATTTCAATACCGATCCATTTACGACCGTTTTGCAAAGTACGTCGGCGGGTAATTTTACACGACTTAATAAAATTAAAGCCAGTTCGTTAATTGAATCCAGGTCAGCGTTAAAACTGGATGACTTGCTTAAATTTCTCAAGGGCAGGGCCGACGTCTTGGAAATGATTAAAGTAAACAATAACAAATCTCATGAAACCAAAGGCGGCGAACAAACGCGTACTAGGAAGCACTATACTCACACTTATGTTGCGACAAACGTTACTAACAATAACAATAAGGGCTATAAGAGTAATGTGAACGCAAAACCAAAACAAAACCGCATACTGTGCGTGATGTGTCACGGCAATCACGCGATTTATTCATGTTCAAGGTTCCTTAATTCATCTGTCCAAGAAAGGAATAATTTAGTTAAAACACATCAGCTGTGCATCAATTGTTTACGCACAACCCACCCACTTGACCAATGCAAGTTTGGGCCATGCAGGTTGTGTGAACGGAGGCACAACAGTTTGCTTCACGTTGACGGGCAGGTAGACGGCGCATCACAGGTGAGCGGGTCGCGTGCATCAGCACAGCCAGTCGTCGCTAACGTCTCCACTGTCTCGGCATCATTACACGTTACGACTAACCATTCGGAATCGCAAAACAGTATTCAGGAATATTCGTTATTACCCAACGTTTTGCTGTCCACAGCGTTAGTGGACATAGCAGATTATAATAACGAATATCACACTGTACGCATTCTGCTTGATAATGGGAGTCAACATTGTTTCATAAAGAAATCGTTATGTGAAACATTAAATACACCGTTAATACAGTCCACTTATCACGTTGCTGGGGTAGGTCAAATAATTTCGCAGTCCACCCACATTTGTAAAATAAAACTACGTTCTAGGTTAAATTCGTTTTCTATGAACATTGATTGTTTAGTGTTGCCGTGAATTACAAATCAATTACCCACATTTAGTGTCGATGTAAATAATGTGCATATTCCTAATGATATTCAACTTGCGGATCCGAACTTTCACTCGCCGTCGGATATCGATATATTGATAGGGGCGGATAAGTTCTGGGAATTATTGTGTGATGGCAAAATAAAGTTGAATAATGGACCTTATTTGCAAAATACAAAATTAGGTTGGGTAATGTCGGGACCTTTACATAATAACACACTTCCCGTTAAGAGCGTGCAATGTAATTTCTCCCAAAGATTTGACACACAGTTGAAAATGTTTTGGGAACTCGAAGAGATAACCAATAACGTTAATAAAAGTGTCCTTAGTGCTGACGAACGCGCGTGCGAGGACATTTTTGTCAAAACGACAAACCGTATGGAGGACGGTAGGTTTTCCGTACGCATTCCTTTAAAGGAATCAGCTGATGTGCTCGGAAACAGTTACACAGCGGCTAAAACACGTTTGTTGTCGTTGGAACGAAAATTCGCTCGTTACCCACAATTTAAGGAAAAATACGTTGATTTTATGGAGGAATATGAAAGGCTCGGTCAAATGAGTCGCGTTGAAACTTATGAGTCACCTCACTATTTTTTGCCACATCACGGCGTTATTAATGAGAATAGCAGTACGACTAAACTGCGCACTGTTTTCGATGCAAGCGCTGTGACGTCATCCGGTAATTCGTTGAACGATATTCAACATATTGGTCCACCACTGCAAAATGACATATTTAGTATTTTGCTACGTTTTAAGCAATATAAATACGTCGGTTGTGCGGACATTGAAAAAATGTTTCGGAATTTTCTTTTTACAACGAGATTTACAATTGATATTATGGCAGTCGGCCCATCACATACTCTGGGAGTGTGATCTCTGGCAATATGAACATAACACTATGTTAAATAATTTATTTGTTTCGTCAGGTGTAGTTTATTATACGGACCTTGTGGAATCTAGAACGAATTTCCGTGCGTTTAGGCGTTTTTGCCATACCTACCTATTATTGGAAGCAAGTATCACACATAGGACCCCACTTAGCTAAAGGGACTGATGTCCGGTCTAGCATACGCTAAAGGGACTGATGTCCGGTCTAGCATTCGCTAAAGGGATATTTATCCGGCCTAGCACAATCGTCTCCAGTTCTAATACTGATGAGTGATGATAACGTAGTAGTTGTGGTAAGTTGAAGGGTTAACCGAACCCGCACAATATTGAAAGCTTTTGTTAAAGGTTATACTAGATAGAGATTAGAAATGCCAGGATGAACGAACGGGTTGTTATCTTGTTCCCAGATGCTCGGAAGACGCTCGAGGACGAGCGTACGTCAGTATGGCCGTGACGGCGCCGCCGTCATTATTTTATAAACTGCAAATGTAATGGGCAAGCAGTGAACAAACAACTGGCCGACGTCACTTCAACCCCACCACCGAGTGATATATGTATAAAGCAGCGCAAGCGCGTCAATCGTTGCCCAGTTCACACGTTACGCAATCGCTGAGTAATTTTATTGTGCACTGTCGAAAGTAAACGTTACTTTAATTACGAAGATTTAATTGTTTTATTACTGCATAAACATACCTCTACCGATATATATGACGAAGAGGGTTCTCGCAAAGTCCGAACGATTGTAATCGTTAATTAATTACAAGTTTTAACAAAGTACCCGCTACATGAATAATTTTCATGAAGCTAATATAATAAGTTCCTGTTAAAACTAAACAAGTGTCTAAAATTTGTCCCAGCGAACAATGTCGCTAATTACCCGTTTTAACAAAGTACCCGTTACATGAATAATTTTCATGAAGCTAATATAATTAGTTCCTGTTAAAACTAAACAAGTGTCTAAAATTTGTCCCAGCGCACAAACTCGCTAATTACCCGTTTTAACAAAGTAAGCCAATTTGTAACCTTTATTTCAGCTACCACCGGACTAAGTGAAAGGGCAGAATAAGAAACTCTAAAATAAAAAAAAATCCTTATTATTTGTAATCCCAGGGCGCCATGATTCTCTCCGTGGGGTATAAATAAATTTACACGACACAATGTTATATAATAGAAATTTACTAGGTTTACTTAATTTAACACACACACTTAATTATGTTATTAAATTACCAATTTATATAAAGTTAAATAACGGTACATGAATAATTTTCATGAAGCTAATATAATAAGTTCCTGTTAAAACTAAGCAAGTGTCTCACATTTGTCCCAGCGAACATAGTCGCTAATTACCAGTTTTAACAAAGTACTGCTTCAGAAATGAAGTTATGTAGATAAAATTCTTTGTCTCATTGTTCCTGTTAAAACTAAACAAGACGTGTCTAAAATCTATTGAGGCCAAATATAAAATTATTAAATGAAGCACTGTTTATCGTTACCTACTCATAACTACACTCCTAAATATGATCCTACCAGTATAGAGGATTATATAGTAACAAAAGTTTCTATAAATAGACTCGCATAGCTTAATTCACTGATAAGCTCATGCCGAAGTTAAAACCGAATAGAATATGTTTTAATACTATTATAAACATAAAGTAATATACCTATGCTGCTAATTAGTATTAGGCGTAGCTACTGTGATATGTACAAATACCTACTATAAATTTTAAATTAAATATACATATTTGTATTCCAGTTAAAATACAAGAGTAGCACATTTAGTGTATTTTATTTTTAAGACAGATTACTATAGTGGCTCCTTCCTTGTTTGCAGATCATCCAAAATGTCCCAATCACAGATCCCAACATTAGAACCATTCGATTGCGAAGGTGATACAACCTCAGTGAGTTCTCGTTGGGTTAAGTGGAAACGAGCTTTAGACATATACTTTGTAGCCACAAACACCAATGAGCAAAATAAAAAACGTGCAATGTTATTACATTCGGGTGGTATGGGACTGCAAGACATCTATTTTAATATACCAGGAGCTCACGTAACTAACCCTGACGAGAATGACGTTTATGATGTCGCTATTAAAAAATTAGACGACTATTTTTCTCCAAAACAAAGTTATCTGTTTGAAAGACACATTTTTCGACTGATGAAACAAGAATCAGATGAAAAATTTGAAACATTCTTAATTCGTCTGAGACGACAAAGCTCAAAACGCAACTTTGCTAAAGAAGACGAAAATCTTATCGATCAAATAGTTGAAAAATGTCGCTCTTCTAAATTGAGGAAAAATATCTTAATACTTGGGGATACAGCAACAATTGACAAAATAATTTCGGAAGCAAACTCGCTTGAAACTGTACAACGTCAGCTTAATGAGTTCCACGATAAACAGGTCACAATTACATCGTCTTCCAGCCTTAATAAAATAGACAGTCACAATATAAAACGAGACACTAAAAATGAGGTTAACATGTGCTGCCGATGTGGAAGCAAAAATCACAAAGGTGATAATAGTTCCTGCCCTGCAATTAATGCTAATTGCATGAAATGTGGTTTTAAAGGTCATTTCCAAAAACACTGTAAAACAAGGGCCCAAAAAAGAAAAAGTACCAACCTCTCATCAAAAAACAGTAACAAGAATAAAAAACCTAGATTCTAATCTCCAAAAAACACTGACGCTACTACAGTTGACCATATTTTCCACATCGATGACGATGCAACAATAGATTGTCAGGTAGGTGGAGTAAACATCTCAATGCTAATTGATTCTGGTAGCAAATCTAATATTATAAATGATAAAACTTGGGAACACATGAACCAATGTAAAGTTACAATTTTCAATCCACAAAAGTCTTCAGACAAAACGTTTATGGCTTATGGAGCAAACCATCCATTAAAAGTGATAGGCTCATTTGATGCACATATAAAAGTCGGATCCAAATCTTTAATGACTAAATTCTATGTCATAGAAAATGGTTCAAGAAATCTTTTGGGTAAAGAAACTGCCATTTCTCTTAAAGTGCTAAGACTTGGTTTCGATGTAAATTCTATTGAACAAACACATTTTCCCAAGTTTAAGGATGTGCTACTAAAAATCACCATTGATAAAACTGTTCCTCCAGTTTGTCAACCATACAGACGGGTTCCAATTCCCTTGGAATCAAAAATAAATAAAAAAATAGAGGAATTAGTAAAAATGGACATTATTGAACCTGTAAATAAAACTTCTCTTTGGATTACTCCGATGGTACCTATTCTGAAATCTGATGGTGATATTCGTATTTGTTTGGATATGCGTGCCGCCAACAATGCTATTATAAGAGAAAATCATCCCTTACCCACCATGCAACAACTCATTCCCAAATTTGGCAAAGCAATTTTATTCTCAAAACTAGACATACAAAATGCTTTTCACCAGGTTGAACTTGAAGAAAATAGTAGAGAAATCACAACCTTCATAACTAGCAAAGGACTGTATCGATATAAGAGGTTAATTCGTTAATTCGTTAACTGTATCGATATAAAAGGTTAATTCGTTAATTTAATTATAAGAGGTTAGTGCGGTATATCATGTGCACCTGAACATTTTCAAAAAATAATGGAAAGAATGCTATTGCCATGTGAAGGAGTCGTTAACTTTATTGATGACATTGTTGTTTTTGGATGCAGTGAAAAAGAACATGAAGCTAGGCTTCAACATTTATTGACCGTACTCAGAGATAACAATGTGTTATTAAACAAAAATAAATGTTTTTTCAACACAAAATCTATTCAGTTTTTGGGTCACGAACTTTCACCAGCAGGCATTAAACCACTTGACAAATACATCAAAATAATCGAAACCTTTCGACCTCCGAAAACCATCGAAGAAATCCAAAGCTTTCTAGGACTAATAAATTTCGTTGGAAAATGGATTCCCAATTTGTCTACTCTCACAGAGCCTATTCGAAAATTACTCCAGAAAAGTATGCATAAAAACGCTAATATCACAACTTTCGATAAACTAACAAAATGTCTAACTAAAATTCCTAACCTAGGTTATTACGACCCCAAAGATCGCACCCAAGTAATCGCAGACGCAAGTCCTGTAGGTTTAGGAGCCGCGCTAATTCAGTACGATAATAGAGGACCTCGCATCATTGCCTTTGGCAACAAGAGTTTGACAGACATTGAAAAACTTTACTGTCAAACCGAAAAGGAGGCATTAGCGTTAGTTTGGGCAATTGAACACTTTCATTTGTATCTTTATGGTAAAAAATTTGAACTTATCACAGACCATAAGCCATTAGAAGTCATATTTGGTACAAGCTCGAAACCTTGCGCTCGTATCGAAAGTTGGGTTCGTCGATTACAAACATACGATTATAAAGTAATTTACAAACCCGGAAAATCGAATATAGCAGATCCATTATCCCGTCTGTGCACAAGTCCCATTTTACATAAAAGTTCTTTCGAAGATGAACATCATGTTAACCAGATTGTTCACTATGCGCAACCGGTAGCTTTGCCTCTTAAATCAATTATTGAAGCATCAAATGATGATAAAGAGTTTATTTTAGTAAAAAAAGCTGTAATGGGTGATGTTTGGGATAGTTCAACAAATAATTACAAACTATTTCAACATGAACTTTGGGTACATGATGGCATTTTGTTAAGGGGAAATAAAATTGTAATTCCTTCTATGTTAAGAAAACAAGTTTTAGCATTGGCCCATGAAGGCCATCCAGGCATAGTTAACATGAAAGCTAGATTACGTACAAAGGTTTGGTGGCCGAAAATGGACAAAGATGCTGAAAATACTGTAAAAAATTGCAGAGGGTGCACTTTAGTCTCAGCCCCCAATCCTCCTGTACCTATGAAAAGGCGTGAACTTCCTTCAAAGGCTTGGGTAGATATAGCTGTTGATTTTTTGGGTCCACTGCCGAGTAGAGATTACCTCTTTGTAATCATTGATTACTACAGCCGATACAAAGAAATCGAAATTATGAAATCTATAACTACACAAGATACAATAAAAGTGTTAAAACAAATTTTTTCACGTACGGGAAATCCTTCTAGTATAACAGCCGACAATGGCAAACAATTTTGTAGTCATGAATTTAAATCATTTTGTATGGAACAGGGAATTACTCTTTTCAATACAATCCCTTACTGGCCACAACAAAACGGAGAGGTAGAGAGACAAAATAGGGATATCCTCAAACGGCTTAGAATCAGTCAATGCGAGAAATCAGACCGGAAAGATGATTTATTAAAATATCTTATGATGTATAACAGCACACCTCATCCTTCCACAGGAAAATCTCCTTCAGAGCTCTTCTATGGAAGGCAATTTAGAGACAAATTACCCTTTTTAGCTGACCTCGAAAGTAACTACAATGATTCCGAAATTAGAGATCATGATCAAGAAAAAAAGGAACTCGGAAAGGTAAATGAAGACAAGAGAAGACGAGCTGTAGATAAAGATTTAGAAATTGGAGAAAAGGTATATGTGAAGAACTTGGTAAAAGACAACAAATTAGCTGAATTTAATCCAACACCTCATACTGTTATTAACACTGGAGGAAGCGATGTACATATTAGGAATGATGATACTGGTCAGGAGTACGACGAAACATTGTACATCTAAAAAAAAGTAGAAGGCCAATGGAAAGTCATTGGTAGTGAAGAAAAATCTCAATCCTCAGATAATGATGTTTAGTTAGGTTTAATTCAAAATTAAGATTTAGATTTAGATTTACAATTTAGATTTATATCAAATCAGATCAGATCAGATGTTTAGAAGTTTAATTGATTTCAAAAACTTAATTCAGTTCTGATATAATTAAACATTGTCCTATATATAATATTCATTGTAACTGCTTAAATATGACTAATTTTATATATTCAATAAAATTTAATTATAAAAGACAATGTGCTGCTGGGGAGTTTGTTGCGCCGTTTCTTCTCCACAGCAAAAGCACTAGGAAGCGGTAGTAATTATAAATATAGTTCTAATTCTAAATTAATATAAAAAGGAAGAGATGTGATATATAAACAATAAATGTAGTCACAGGTCAACGGTGTCGCACCACACACTTCCCATCTGTTAGAAGTGGCGGGCGAACGTTCCCTTGAGCGGTGCACTACTTACTATAAACAAGGTTGTTTTATTATAAATTTTGCATATTCAAATCAGTGAACACCACATCGCCTAAACACCGTGACGTATGGCACCGCGTTGGCGCCATTCCTTAGTATAAGATACTTACGTCAGCTTGCGATAGAATGTGGGGATCAGCAGGTTGCGAGAGTAATCCGTGAGGATTTTTTCGTTGATGATGTCATCCTGGGAGACAATGATTTAAATAGCTTGCTCGATACCTGTGAGCAGCTCCGCTTGTTTACCGTTTTACCGTACCGTAAGGTTTTACCTTAGGATTGGAGTGGTACAATAAATGTGATGAATTTTATTTTACCACACGAGTAGTTAGACCGACTTTACTAAGTAAACGTTCAATGTTGTCGATAATAGCACAAAAATACGATCCATTAGGAATTTTAACACCGGCTGTCGTTGTAGCTAAAGTATTAATGCAAAAATTGTGGTTGTGTAAGGTGAATTGGGATGATCCCGTCCCTAAGGATGTTGCGTTATCTTGGATAAAATTTATTGGCACACTTCAATCTTTGCATACATTACGTATTCCGCGTCATGTTATGAGTACTCACACACAGTTCATAGAACTACACGTTTTCACAGACGCGTCGCAGACTGCGTATGGTGCATGCGCATATGTTCGCACCTACTCTGATGACTCACCGGTGATTGTTAGATTGTTGTGTGCAAAGAGTAAAGTTGCACCAATTAAATCAGTCAGCATACCCCGACTAGAGCTCTGTGGGGCTTTAATAGGCGCACGATTGTATGGGAAAATTGTCGAGTCGAGTGTTAGAATATGCAGTTTTGGAACGCGACCATTTTAGTTCGTTTTCCTGTCACTGGTGTCGCTCTCTCTCTTTGAATCTCGCATGTAAAACGGTCGTACGAAATAAATAACTCCAAAGTATTCTGTGTAAATATTTCTTTTATTACTACATCCACGATAAAATCTTACATGGTAGCAGAGCGTGGTTACGGTAGAAATATCAGAAGTACGAAAATACAAGTTATCCGGCGAAATATACTTGAGGCTCAACATTGAGGTTAGACTGACAACGTGGTTCTCGAAAAATCGTGTGGAAAAGAACTCTCAGCCAAGATGGGTTCTAATAATATGTTTAATATTGAAAAACTAATGGGAAGAGAGAACTTCGCCACATGGAAATTCAGTATGAAGACATATTTACAACACGAGAATCTGTGGAGTTGTATCGAACCGGTGAATAACGAACCAGTTGATGCCAGTAAGGACGTAAAGGCTAAGGCCAAGCTAATATTGCTCCTTAATCCTCAGAATTACGTCCATGTACAGGAGTGTACGACCGCCAAAGAAGTATGGAACTGCTTACACCAGGCCTTTGATGATAACGGACTTACCCGAAAAGTCGGCTTGCTCAAGGACTTGATAAACACAACGTTAGAATGCTGCAGTACTGTTGAAGAGTACGTAAGTAAAATAATGAATACTGCTCACAAACTACGCAGTATTGGTTTCGAAGTCAATGATGAGTGGCTCGGAACGTTAATGCTGGCTGGCCTACCTGACGAATATAAGCCCATGATCATGGGGCTCGAAAGCTCCGGAATAAAGATAAGTGCGGACTCAGTCAAATCGAAGCTCATACAGGAAGTTAGTACATCTAAATCAGCTGCCTTTTTCACAAAGTCAAAGAAACACAACAGTAATTATAATAATACAAGTACAAAAACTAACCAGTCAAGTAAACAGAAAGGGCCAAGATGTTTCAACTGTAACAGGTACGGTCATTATGCTAAGTATTGTAAGTCAAATGGGAAATCAAGTAAGGCAGAAAGTTCAAGTTATGTTGCTGCATTTTTAACAACATCAGGAGAAGATCATGTGAGTAAAGACTGGCTAATAGACTCTGGTGCATCCATGCACATGACGTGCAGAGACGACTGGATGTATAATGTCTCCGAGCCCACAGTGAAGAGTGTAACTGTTGCAAATAGGGAGCCACTAGCTGTAAAAGGAGTCGGATGTGTTGACATACACATTAACAAGGACAAAATACAAGTGAAGAATGTACTGTTTGTCCCCGGATTAGCTGCAAACCTTCTTTCAGTCAGCACTATTGTGAAGAGTGGATATAAAGTTACGTTCAACAGCAATGGATGTAATATTCAAAATAGCAAAGGAGAGATGTTGTGTACTGCAACACTGAAGAACAATTTGTATATTATGAACACAGGTCGTGAAATGGTTCATCTGATATCAAGCACAGTGAGTTCTAATGACACATACTTGTGGCATCTGAGAATGGGGCACCTTAATAATTCAGATGTTAGAAAATTGCCCAATTGTGTGGAGGGTGTGGCACTAACTCCGGATAAAGGTAATGTCAATGATATTTATTGTGAACAATGTTTTGAAGGTAAACATGCCAGGGTGCCGTTTAAGAATGTAGGTTCTAGAGCAGTCAAACCTCTTGAATTAATACATTCGGACCTGTGCGGTCCTATGGAGAACTTGTCATGTGGAGGTAAGAAATATTTCATTACTTTTACTGATGACTTCACCCGAATGGTCTTTGTGTACTTCCTCAAGGATAAAATGAATGTTCTTGAGACCTTTAAAGATTTCAAGTCTAAGGTAGAGAATGAATTGAATAACAAAATTAAAGTACTTCGCACTGATAATGGCAAAGAATATTGCAATAACCATTTTGAAAGCTTTTTGTCTAAACATGGGATTGTTCACCAGACATCTACACCCTACACTCCGGAGCACAACGGCATGGCAGAACGCATGAACAGGACGTTAGTGGAACGAGCAAGATGCATGCTGTTCTATGCCAAGCTGGAGAAGCGACTATGGGCTGAAGCTGTGGCAACCGCTGCATACATTATCAACCGATCCCCTACCAAATCATTGGAAGGTAAAACACCGTATGAGTTATGGAAAGGTAAAAATCCCAATTTATCTCATATGAAAGTATTTGGCTCCGAGGCTATGGTACATGTACCAAGCCAGAAACGTCAAAAGTGGGATAAAAGGTCTGAAAAAATGATTATGGTGGGGTATTGCGAGAACACCAAGGGCTACCGTTTGATAAACCCTATAACATACAAAATTATAAAAAGTAGAGATGTTGCTTTCTTTGAGAAATATGATAGGAATGTCAGTGTGCCTGTACCCACTCATTGTGATGTTGATGTTACAGTCAAGGGATCTCAGTCAGTAAGTGACAGCATTGCCTCATCTTCTAGTGGTGGAAAGGTAGAGAGTACATCCATCACTCAGGGTAAGAAATTACTCACTCAGGAGTCGATTAAAGGTGTCATACTCAAGTGAGTATGACACAGATTATGAGGATCCAGATGAAACCTACAGACCTCCGAGTTATGTAAGAAACACTCATGACACTAATGTGACAACAAGGTCACTCCGGTCACGTTATAATGACAACACTCAGGACAAAGATAGTTATCTGTGCTTTTTTACAGACGCGACTGATCCCCAGACTGCTGAGGAGGCATTGTCATCTTCACAAGCCACTGAATGGAAAGCTGCCATGGATAAAGAGTACAATTCCTTAATAAAAAACGAAACATGGTGTTTGACAGATCTTCCACCGGGCAAGAAGGCTTTACCCTGCAAGTGGGTTTACAAAACAAAGATGGATCACAGTGGTAATATTGTTTGTTATAAGGCAAGGCTAGTTATAAAAGGATATATCCAAAGAAAAGGTACTGACTACGAAGAAACCTATTCTCCAGTGGTCAGGTATACAACTATCCGATATCTATTTGCTTTGGCAGCTAAACACAAGCTTGAAATAGATCAAATGGATGCCGTGTCTGCCTTTCTTCAGGGAGAAATTGATAAAGAAATCTACATGCAACAACCAGAACAATACAGACAAGGATCTCAGGTATGCAAGCTTCATAAATCGTTATATGGCCTCAAGCAAGCTAGCAGATTGTGGAACATAAAGCTGAACAATGCTTTACATGCATTGTGTATGCAGCAATCAAAAACAGATCCCTGTGTCTACTACAATACTGAGAAGAATACATTTGTAGCTGTCTGGGTTGACGATTTAATCATATTCACTTCTCAACCAGAAATAAAAACCTTATTGAAGGAAAGTTTAAAGCAGCACTTTGAAATGAAGGACATTGGACCAGCAAGTCAGTGCATAGGCCTACATATTACCCGAGATGTAGAGAAGGTTACAATAGATCAAGAAAAGTATATAAGGGATATCCTGGTACGGTTCAGAATGTCAGACTGCAAACCTGTCAAAACACCTTTTGAAGTAGGTATGAAATTCAATACAATAGAGAAAGAAGAAAAGTTTGAATGCCCCTATCAACAAGCAATAGGTTCTTTGCTGTATTTGGCTCAGGGTACTAGACCAGATATATCCTTTGCTGTCAATGCACTGAGCAGGTTCAACAATAATCCAAGCTCTGAACACTGGACTGCAGTGAAGAGAATATTTAGATACCTGCAGGGTACAAAGGACCTGAAGTTGGTTTACACTGGAAAAGGAAATGATGAGATAGTTGGCTACTGTGACGCCGACTGGGCCAGTGATTTACGCGACAGAAAGTCGTGCACAGGTTACGTTTTTTTGTTGCAGGGTGGTGCTATTTCCTGGCGATCACACAAGCAACAAACCGTTGCTCTATCGACGGCCGAGGCGGAGTACATGGCGATGTCTTCCGCGGCGCAGGAGGCGCTATGGCTGCAGCAGCTTCACAGCGAGCTTAGTCACCAGCAGAAGAACCCTCTTATTATTTTTAGTGATAATCAGAGCGCAATTAAATTAACTAACAATGACTGTTATCTTCCTAGAACTAAACATATAGACATTCGATACCATTTCTTAAAGAATCATGTTAGTAATTTAGAAATTAAGTTTTTGTATGTAAAAGGTGAAGAAATGTTAGCTGATAATCTTACGAAGGGTGTTACTGCTGATAAACATTTGTATTGTGTTTCAAAAATGGGGTTGCGTTCCAGGGGAGGGTGTTAGAATATGCAGTTTTGGAACGCGACCATTTTAGTTCGTTTTCCTGTCACTGGTGTCGCTCTCTCTCTTTGAATCTCGCATGTAAAACGGTCGTACGAAATAAATAACTCCAAAGTATTCTGTGTAAATATTTCTTTTATTACTACATCCACGATAAAATCTTACAATTACGAGTTAATTTCTACAAAATATACTTTTGGACAGACTCAACTATTGTCCTTGGGTGGCTACGTATGTCACCACATTCGTTAAAAACATTCGTTCAAAATAGAATAGTGGAGATTAATGAAATAACAAGCAATGCGTTATCGTTACATGTAGGAACCAAAGATAACCCAGCGGACCTGGTCTCGCGCGGTGTTAGTCTTGATGTACTCATTGACAGTGATCTGTGGTGGAACGGACCTGCGTTCTTAAAGAATTCTGACTCGTCATGGTCACGGCAATCTTCAACTATACACTCCGACTTACCTGAACTAAAATCATAAATAACAACAGTTATGATTTGTGATGTAACAAAGAATAAGGTTATTGATTTTGAACGGTTTCGTTCTTATCAGCGTATCGTGCGTGTCGGCGCTTACCTGTTGCGATACATAAACACAGGGGCCGTTATCGGTAGATGACTTGAATGACTCGTTACAGTTGTTAGCGCGTCTCGCTCAACGCGAATCGTTTCCGATGGAATACGATAAGTTAAAACATAACTTACCCTTAAAACCTTCAGGTTCGATTTCTAGGCTTAGTATATTTCTAGATGAAAGGGATATAATTAGAGTGGGTGGCCGTCTTAGTAATTCGCCTGACTTTAATTACGACAAGAAGCACCCGATACTATTATCAAGTAAACATACGTTTACACAATTGTTGTTTCAACATCAACACAAAGAGCTTCTTCATGCTGGTCCCCAGTTGCTATTGGCTACCGTGCGTGAAAATTGGTGGCCGTTAGGGGGCAGAAACCTAGCTAGAAGGGTTGTCCACCAGTGTGTTCACTGCACTCGAACGAAGGGAAAAACCTTAACGCCAATCATGGGCAACCTTCCGTCTGAACGAATAGAACCTGGTTTCCCATTCATTCAACGTACTGAATCGTAAAGGAAGGGGAGCTAAATTGGAAAAGGGTTATATTTGCATATTCGTTTGTTTTGTTACCCGGGCCATTCATCTAGAACTTGTCAGTACGTTAGCTGCTCAAGAATATACATATATTAGCACTTAAAAGATTTATCTCACGACGAGGTAAACCAGCACAAATTTTCTCAGACAATGGCAGAACTTTCATTGGACCCATTAAAGAGATTAAAAAAAATGTTAGAGAAAAATTCACAGCAAATAATTGATAAATTATCAACTGACAATATTGAATTTAAATTTATTCCCCCTTATGCTCATCATTTTGGGGGATTGTGGGAAGCGGGAGTAAAATCCTGTAAGTTCCACCTTAAGCGTGTCGTGGGTGCCGCTAACTTGACGTACGAGGAGTTCAGCACTGTTTTGGCCCAAATCGAAGCAATGCTGAACTCCCGTCCTATAAGTCCTATGTCCTCAGATCCACATGATCTTCGTCCACTAAGCCCAGCTCATTTCCTCATCGGCCGGCCACTCACTGCACCAGCCTGCAGAGACCTCACCGCAGCACAGACCCACAGCTTGACACGGTTTCAAAGAGTGGAACAAATAAGACAGCACTTTTGGAAACGCTGGTCACAAGAATATGTTGCTGAACTTCAGACAAGGACGAAGTGGAAGGGGAACAGCCAAGACATTGCACTAAACACGCTTGTCGTTATTAAGGAGGACAACATACCACCTCTTAAATGGCGTATGGGCAGAGTTATCAATATTTTCCCAGGAAAGGACGGTGTGTCGCGTGTCGCCACCATCCAAACAGCTACAGGTCCTGTACAACGAGCGTTCTCGAAAATCTGCCGCCTACCTGTATCATCAGCAGAGGGCGACAACATGAATGCAGCTTGCGGCATCTCCAATCAAGCGGCAACATAGATACATCATTGGAAGCTGGAGCTTCCAAGGCGGCCGGTTTATGTTGGCGCTACTACTAACGCCATCTATCGAGGCACCGGGTCACTACATTTTAAACCCACGAATCCGAGCTCGCGATTGTCGACGACCAATCGCAGCACGTTAAGTAGTAAATAGATTTGTTTCAAAATTTTTTCTGGCTTTTACCCGGCAACCACTAAGAAAAAACGATTTTCTGAATATAACATTTATAGTAAGAACAATAAATCAGTCATTGAAGAGAAGAGCACCTGCCTCCCGTTCCTGTACAAGTGGTATTTTAAATTTAATTAAAATAGTTATAATCACAATAACAGTGTATTTGTGACGTCTTTGTTCACAATTTTTTTTTTCTTTTTGAAGAAGACCGTTGCCTCACTCTAGGATTTTCTCCTTTGGTCGTGGGTGCGTTTATAAACATGCAAGTTCATATACACATGACACCCAGACCCGAAACATCTATCAATGGATCACACAAAGAGTTGCGCCGAGCGGGAATCGAACTCATGATACGTTGCGCGGCAACCGGTTGCCCAACCACGACTTCAACCGTGTAGTAATCACACATTACATGTTTCTCATAATATTCACCTAGATACAAAATTGCAAAAAATAGACATCAAATACAAGTTCATCCTTAGAAATGTACATATTTATAGTCGCTAAATCGAATATCTACGAGCCTTATTAGAGAGTTATTCTAGTTACACCCCGACTTTGTTTTCTTTGTAAATTGCCAACACGTTTTTACAAATGAATGAATGATCTGAAATCTCGCATAGTGTTTTATTAAGCTGACAAATTTCGCATACGTTTTTAAAGATATCTTTTTCACTAGCAACAAAGAAATGAATCAGTTAGTCGACGTTGACCTTGTTGAAAAAAGATGAAATAAAATTATTAAATTAGATATTGTTGAATATTAGATACGTTGTCTAGTGGAACAATACCTCTATACGTACGCAGTACCCGAGCGTACGGCGCGTCGCGTTCCGCGCGCGCCTCAAAGAGCCATCAGACCACCACAGATGGGGCCCAATAGGGCCGATGCCGATTCGGAGTCGCGGAGAACCTAACGGGTAACCGGGGCTCCGGCTCGACGTGCAGGAGAAGGAACGGGGTGGTTTTTAGTCAGTAAGAGTCTGACACTCCCTCCCGCCTCACCCAGGCGGGGGCAGTCATTCGATGATTTTCCCCCCTTAAAAAAAAAAAAAAAAAATACGTACGCAGTACAGTGATATATTGATATTTGTAAAGGTCGTTGTACAACTGACGCCGGTGTCACTTTAATGAAAGAAATATTTGGTGCTTGGGAGGAAGCACAAGATGCTATTGCAATATCTCCATAGGGGTGGTAAATTCAAAGACGTGTTGCTTCCAATAAGTCTGATTTATTATTGCCAAATTTCCATATATCCAATAACCATACAACACTAAAGTACTTAAAACTATTCGCTGATTAAACGCAACGTACCTTATTGTTTCTCAATCAACCTTGAGTTATAAAAGATGTTCTTAAGTCCCTCGTCCCTTACACGTCCCTCGAAAAAGTGGGGCTTCACCCCTTCCCTCAGGGAGAAAAAAAAATGTTGATCGATACTGCAATAAGTTACTTTGTAAAATATAATTTTTTTTTATCTTTCCTTTATAACATATTATCCAAAAAATTTACTTAATCGTAAAACATCTTAGTTAAGTTCTTATGAATAACATATTCTTTATTAATTTTACATTAGGTTAAATGTCTTCTATAACCTCATACGGTCCAATATAAATATTATCTAATTTAGTACCTGTTTGATTTTTTATTAAAATAAGATCACCTTTTTTATAATGGATAGGAGACGAGTTTTTATCGTAAATATTTTGCCTTAAAAGTTTACATTGTAAAAGATTATTCCTTGCATTACAATGAGCTTTTTGTAGCCTATATTTAAGTTCTAAGGGATAGTTATCAAAATTATACAATGGATCAAAACTACTTTGTAAGTTACTTGGCAGATTACATAATTTTCCGAATACTAATTCAAATGGAGTGTACTTTGTTGCTGAATGTACTGTGGTATTATACGAAAAACACCAAAAGTGTACCCAGTCAGACCAATCGCCTTTATTATTATTACATTGTATTCTAAGAAAAGTACCTAAATGCGTATGTGAGTTTTCAAGGGATCCTAAAGTTTCATGGTGATATGGTGTTGAATTTAATTTTTGAATTCCTAATATTTAACAACATTCTTTTAAAACTGACGACATAAACTCACTGCCGTTGTCTGTTAAAATTTCTCGTGGTATACCATATCGTAGGATAAAATTATTTACGAACGTCCTAGATACTGTAACAGTATCCTTATGTTGAATAGGGTACGCTTCAACAAACTTAGACAAATCACACTGAATGGTCAAAATATACTTATTATTATAATTATCTATATCTAGGGGGCCCATTAAATCTAAAGTTATCCTCTCAAAAGCTGAACTAGGCGTAGATGTTATAGTCATTGGTTCCTTAACATTTTTATTAGTATGCTTTTGTAGTTGACAACTTTTACATTTTTTTTACATACCTTATTACGTCACTACACATACCTGGCCAGAAGTAGTATCTTTTCATAATACTGAGCATACGATTCATACCCGCATGGCCACTGCTGGGTAATAAATGAAAATCATTTAAACTTTCTTTTTGTTATCATTACATATTTTTGTAACACCTTTTATTACAAGAAAACGAGGTAAATTAACTTGCAAGTTTTTTGTTTTACTCAATAAGACTTTAATAAAGTTGTCAGTCTTTTTATTCTTTATAATCATTAATTCTTTTATTTTTAATTGTTCACATAATTCACCTAAATCCCTCGCTAACACCTGTGGGGTCGATAACGATCGGGAGTTTAGATATATCGCAGATTGCGATGGAACAAATATGCAATATTTTTCATTTGAACCGACATTCTCTTTATCACTTAAAATATTATGAAACTTAATTTCATCACATAAAACGAGCTCGATTACGTCATCAGGTTTCTTAAGAATCTCCACCGCTACAGGTTGATCAGACCTATTTACCGCGGGGCTCTCATAAGTCTGGTCATTGTCATTATTTAGCGCTAAATTTTTCTTTTGTTGTCTAGTTAAGACGTTGACAACATGTTCTTGCATATCTTTAAGATCTTTGCATGTTACAGGAATCCGACTCAATGCGTCTGCAGCCGCATTGCTTCGACCCGGAACATACTCAACCTAAAAGTCATACTCCTCTAAATATAAACGGAATTTTGTTAATTGACTTGATGGATCCTTTAAACTAAATAAATAAATGAGTGGTTTGTGATCAGTATAAATTTTAAATTTTCTACCATATAAATAAGGTCTAAAATGTTTGATTGCCCAAACAATGGCTAGTAATTCCAATTCAATTACAGGATACCTCTAGTCTCGGCTGGTTTCAAATTTCGACTTGCCTAAGCAACTACTTTACCATTTTCATTTGATAGTATTGCTCCTAGACCAATTTTTGAGGCATCGGTTTGCAATTTTAACATGTTATTTTCTGAAAAATTTGGATATTCTAATACTGGTGGATTCATAAGTGCTTTCTTTAAACTCTCAAATGCTGACTGACATTCCGATGTCCAATCAAACTTTACACCTTTTTTACATAAAACATTTAATGGATAAACAATGGAAGCAAAACCTGATATGAAGCGTCTGTAATAATTTGCAAACGCAACAAAACGTTTCACATCTTCAGCACATGCAGGTGTTGGAAAAATTCGCAATACTTCAATCTTTGCTGGATCGGGGAAAATTCCACTCGATGTTATTTTATGGCCCAAATAAACAATTTCGTGTCTCAAAAATTCACATTTAATAGGGTTTAAATTAAGATTTACTTCTCGTAGTCTATTCAATACACTTATGAGATTTTTGTTGTGACTTGATAACGAGTTTCCTATCACAATACAGTCATCCAGATAAATAATACATTTTTTATAGTTAAGGCCCGCCATTGCAATTGTCATGAGCCTTGAAAATACGCTTGGACTGGTTTTGAGTCCCATTGGACAACGTTTCATTTGATACTGTTTTCCTGCTGAAAAAGCAGTGCATTTACGTGAATCCTGGTCCAGAGAAAGCTGATACATTTTATTGACACTAAATGAAGTATATTTTCGAGAATTATCACTAAGAGAAAGTTGGTAATAACTTTGTGAAAGGTCTAATTTTGAAAAATATATACTCCCTGAAAGTGAATCTAAAATTTCAGTTATATTAGGTAATGGAAACTCGTCATCCTGTATTTTATTATTCAATTGTCGGTAATCAACGACAAGCCTCCATTTCTTTTCATTAGATTTATCTGCTTTTCTTGACTTAATAAACAGCTCAAACAACAAATCAAAAGCATCATGGCAAATAATAAATAATCATAACAATTTGGCGAAGGATCCAATTTTGCAAATTAAAGACGGAAACCAAATAATAAAAGACACAGGGCAGATCGCTGAATCGTTTAATAACTTTTTTATAGATCAAATACATGCTATACCCGGAAGTTGTACAGGAAATTTGAATACGATAAATACAACGCAAAAATCACTATTTATGCAGCCGGTGGTCCCACAAGATATCGTACGCGTGATAAAAAATTTAAAAAACAAAAAAGTTGTGGAAGCGATGGAATTTCAACTGTTGTGGTGAAATATGTGGCAGATCAAATAGCTAAACCATTAAGCCATATAATAAATGTTTGTATAAGTTCAGGCGTATTCCCTGAGAAATTGAAGACAGTGATAATAAAACCAATACATAAAAAGAATGACAAAGAAGATATGACAAATTACAGACCTGTAGCGCTAATTTCAGTATACTCTAAGATTTTCGAAAAAATTTTGTATGAGTCGATATACTCTTTCATCAATAAAAATGACATTTTATGTGAGGAACAAAAGGGTTTCCGTAAAAATAAAAATATCAATATGGCTATATTTGATCTCTTAAAAATAATCATGAATAATATGGATAAAAGAAATCCAATATGTGCAATATACACAGATATGACAAAGGCTTTCGATTATGTAAAACATGACATTCTCCTAAAAAAACTTAACGACTATGGCATAAGAGGAAATGTTTTAAATTTAATCAAGTCATACCTCACGGGAAGAAAACAATACACAGAAATCTCGAAAATTTGTACAAAAACTAAGCTTGAACGGAAATATCTATCCAGTTGTAGAGTTGCTAAATTCGGAGTTCCACAGGGCAGTGTTCTTGGTCCGCTGCTATTTCTGCTATACATTAACGACCTGCCCCGTCAAATTTGTCAACCAATGACACTATTCGCTGACGATAGCACTGCTATAGTAGAATGTTCTGGTGATAAAGATTACAAAAATAAAATTAACAACACACTAGAAACCATAATAGAATGGCTCAATATGAACAATTTAGTCATAAATTTACAAAAAACCAAAGTCATGCATTTCTACCAAAGAGTACAACCAGGAAGTATAATTACTGAATACAAAAGTCAAAAAGTCGACACAACATCAGTGACCAAATTCTTAGGAGTGCATATCGACAACCAATTGACTTGGAAATATCATGCTGAAAATGTGTGCCAAAGACTTAGTAAATCCTCATATGTACTTTATAGCCTCTCAAATAAAGTTAATATAGATACATTAGTGATAGCCTACCATGGATTAGTTGCTTCTTTCTTGAGATACGGTGTCATATTCTGGGGTAATTGCAGCGATAAAGAAAGAATATTTCGAGCCCAAAAACGATGCCTCCGATCAATGACAGGTCTTACACAAACTGAAAGTTGTCAACCTTTGTTTCAATCCTTGAAAATTTTGACACTACCTTGTCTGTACATATTAGAAGTGGCTCTATTCGTGAAATTAAACAGATGCTTATTCACTTCAATGGCTGACACGAGACAACGTACAATACCAATAAGGACCCAGTATAGAAGCCAATTATGTACAGGTGGTCACAAAACAGCCTTGCTGAAAAATAGCATCTTTCACATGGGACCGCTGGTATATAACAAACTTCCGGAAAACTTAAAAGATATACCTCTAAATAAATTTAAAAACCAATTAACATCATTGCTACTGACTAAGTGTTACTACACAATCAAAGAGTTTATAAACGACAGAACGCTATAGGAAAAATGTACGTTTTAATAATAATAAGTAGCAAAACTTTGGGGAAGCACTGTAATATGACTTGCTCAGATTGAAACTCTTATGTGTTGATTGCGTTAGTGACCTTTATGGCATTACACTGACTTCAATACTTCGTTAGTTTGATATCTGCAATCGTCGACATAACTTAATTTATTGTTAATTGTAACATTTGACATTTCTTGATATAAACTTTGTAACATTATATTTTAGACTAAGTACCCACGTTGACATTGCATCATATTTTATTATTTCTTTTTGTATGGCTTATATTTGATCATAGCATTTTAGCATTATTATTTTTTTTACAATTATTCTAAAATTTTGACTGTATACCTAGTTGCCTATTTGACAACATTCAAATCGCATTATAATTTAATTTGCATGCCGGAAGGTAAAATGTACTGGGTCAATTAACTTTATTCCAACTTATATGTATACCTACATCATTAGCAAATAAATGATTTCTTTCTTTCTTTCTTTCTTTCTTTGGAACCAACAATATTGGACTCGACCACTCCGATGTTGTTTCCTCAATAATATCGTTTTCCAACATATCTTGAATTTGCTTTTCTACCTCGTGTTTAAGAGCATGGGGAATTCTATACGGTTTCTGATAGATAGGGGCTACATTATCCTTCAATTTAATAGTATGTTCCATTAAATTTGTGACTGATAATTTATCCCCTGGCAAATGAAACACATCTGCATATTTTGCACATATGTTTTCTATGTTAATTTGCTCTTCCTTATTTAGATAACTGACATCGAGCAAATTAAATAGTGTTTTAACACGTTCTACACTTTTACTCTCCGAAGTAAACTCACATACGTCATAATCGTTCAGAGAATAAACACCTATGTCAGATACATCTATCTGTATTTCCTTATTCCTTGTATTTAATATTCTAACAGGGATATGATTATTGCTAGGTTTTACTAGTAAACCTGCAACAAAGGCCCCTTCATGGATCTCCTTGGCCAATACGACTGTATCCTCACGATAAGCGCAAGGAATATAACTAATTACCTCACAACGTGGTGGGATTGTGCGAGTATACCTATTATCAGGTTCAATACTCAAGTTAACCTTCTGGTCATTATGAGTTAAACATAAAGTCATTGTTTTAAAATAAATATTCCATCAGCGGAACACCACAAGTTCTTGAAAACTTAAAATTTTTGATTAAAAACTATACCATCGCAAACTAAATCTAAATAAAGAAACCCTTCAGAAATTAATGTTCCACTTACACCTTTTATTGTTAACCTATCATACTGAAGCTTATTTAATAGTTCCGTATAGTTAGACAACCATTCATATTTTCAAATACATAAACTAGCTCCCGTATCTACTAATAAATGAGCTAAGCTAACGTAAATTATTTAGTATTATGCTACTATTGTTGTAATTAAAAATATATTGTTCATTAGTTTGTCGAACGAAAAAACTCATTGTTCGATGAGTTGCCGGTATTTGATTGCGAAATTTGTTCATTGTGTGGTCCGTCCGAAAAGTGATGCGCGTTGCTGACACGTGTGCGCGTTACCGAGAATCCGCGCCCCCGTGCTGTACCTCGGTAGGTTCCGCGAATATTACGATTACTTTTGTAATAAGTCACGGGTAATGTATTATTGAATTGCGTATAATTAAAATTAGATTAAGAAGGCTGATTCCGGTTTTGAAAATAATTTCTAGTCCCACGATGTTTGTTTGTAAAGCTACGTCTATTACCACGATCATTCTGGAAGCGTCTAACATTCATAACCGGGTTATTATCAGGAGAAAGCGTTTGTTCATCTACTGCTGCCCTAATCGCCTCAGGCAACGACTCAAATTGTCGAGAAGCCACAATCGTACTTAGACGGGGGTCACTTAGACCATCTGAAAAACGCTTTATTGCGATTTTTTCGTTGATCGGTCGCAATACGTCAAACTTAGTATCGTCCCCATCGGCTTGAGCAATTGTCAAGTCAACGAAAAGTATTTCGATCAAGTTACCATAATTTTCTATTGACCTATGTCCCTGTTTCATAGTCGAAAGCTGCGATTGTATAGCTACTGCTGATTTTTTCTGAATAAGATGCTTACGCATGTTACTAACCAAATTTTCAACATTTCCGTACGTAGATTTTAGACGTAATTTGGCTCCTTCCGATAACCGAGTTTTAAGAACAAATTCAATTAATTGATTTTTTGTGTTATCAGTTATCATCGAAGCATACAATTGTATGCCGTCCATCAGTTGCAAGGTCACTTGCTCTTTACCCGTCATAACTGGTAATAAAGCTATGGCTGTTTTCAGGTTAAAAGATTCGTCCGCCATTTTTATAGACGACGACTCTGTACTAATAGTAATTAGATTTAAAATTTTTGAATAACATATACGTATTTCGGTAACTATAGAATTTATAGTCTTTAAGGTTTCTGGACTTAGCTCTGAACATTCAGCTTTTTTATGAATTTCAGACAAAATACACTCCAGTCTAGTATATTCAGCATGAGCTAACGATATCTTACTCTGGGCTGTGTCGGAACTTTGTCTCCGAAGTGGACCGATTTTAACTAAATAGTCTCTTATATCTCTTAAATTATTACGAATTGAAGTTATATCTGTTAACTGCATAATAACATCAAGAATTACATTATATCCAGTTAGTTATTTATACAAAATTTAGTGCTTATACGTGCTTATTTATAGAACCTATAGAATTTATAGTGAAAATTAAACAGTTAAAGATTATATTATAGAATACATTGCCTTAGTTATTCCTTAGTAAGACGAGCCAGCGCGATGGAGTCACGGAGGAAGAAGCGCGATGACGCAGCTCGACGTGGGGACTCATGCATGCCGGAACTGTGTGTTGGGCCGGGCTATACCCTGGACTCCTTGGGCCGGGATTTCCCTGGACTCCGCTCCTTCTCTTCGAATTATACTGGTTCGTGTCGTGAGACGGCACTAAAATTGTGTGCTCAACGCACACAATTTTAGTTCTCGTCTCAATGTTTTTACAGCAGCATTTTGGCATTTCTTTAGGATGAAGTAAATGCCAGCGGTAGATAGTATTACCACTACTACTATTAATAGTACTTCAGCGACACTAAGAGCATCCCTTGACTGATGAGCAGATGCATTCGCTTCACCGTTGGCGTTTTGCGCGACGACAACCTCCTCCTTTGAATAAGTTTTTCCCATATTATGATCTTGGTATATTTTCTGTCTTCGAGATCTTCTTTGGGTTTTTTTTTCTTACTTCAATCTTGAAAAGTAACTTCTTAGTTTGGCTTCATTTTCATTCTTCTAATATAATTTTCTGAGTTCAGTGTCGCCATGCAATATCTCCATAGGGGTGGTAAATTCAAAGACGTGTTGCTTCCAATAAGTCTGATTTATTATTGCCAAATTTCCATATATCTAATAACCATACAACACTAAAGTACTTAAAACTATTCGCTGATTAAGCGCAATGTACCTTATTGTTTCTCAAACAACCTTGAGTTACAAAAGATGTTCTTATGTCCTTACACTATTGGTGTCTTTTGTGACCTCTCAAAAGCGTTCGATTGCGGTGATCACGAGACACTTTTGCTGAAATTAGATCACTATGGGATCAGAAACACCGCACTCTGTCTAATAAAGTCTTATTTAGAAGATAGGCAATTAAAGGTTCATGTTAATGGTATTAACTCACGGGGCTCTACGATGAATATGGGCGATCCACAGGGTTCAATATTGGGACCCTTTCTCTTTTTAGTCTATATAAATGATTTGCCATTTATATTCAAGAATGAACCAAGAATGGTGCTTTTTGCATATGATACTTCATTAATTTTTAAAATAGATTGACGTGCTAATAATCTTGACGACGTAAACAGCTCTATTCTTAGAGTGCAAAACTGGTTCACCATTAATAATCTAGCGCTTAATGAGAAAAAAACAAAATGTATTAAATTTAGTTTACCAAACGTCCGAAGTAATGATTGTGATGTTATTTTAAACGGCCAAAAGTTAGAATTTGTCGACGAGACTGTATTTTTAGGCATTACATTAGACAATAGACTACAATGGGGCCCGCATAAAAAGGCGCTTTCGGGGAGATTAAGCTCAGCTACTTTTGCAGTTAGACAGATTAGACAGCTCACGGACGTAGATACGGCAAGGCTTGTCTATTTTAGTTACTTTCACAGCATTATGTCGTACGGCATTTTGCTGTGGGGTCGAGCTGCAGAAATAGAATTAATTTTTATTCTTCAAAAGCGGGCTATCCGAGCAATATATAACTTACGCCGTTGCGAATCGCTAAGAGAATTGTTTAAAACGATAAATATCTTAACGGTGCCGTGTCAATACATATATGAAAATATAATGTATGTAACAAAAAATAGGCAATTGTTCGAAAAAAATAAGCGATAGACACAATCTTAATACTAGAGGCAAGAATAAGTTAGCTGTACTGCAATTCAGACTGTCCAAGGTACAGAAATCCTTTATGGGGTTAGGTATTAAATGCTATAATAAAATACCAAATAGCATACTAGATCTCAATGAAAGTAAATTTAAAACATATATTAAGCGCGAATTATGTAAACAAGCTTACTACAGGGTGATTGATTATCTTGAGGATAGGAATGCTTGGCAGCGTGTTGGTTCGGCTCCACTGGACAATACTCAAATGTAGTCAGTACCTAGTTCAGATTACGATAATAGGTAATTTAATACTTTGATTCCGATGAAGGCAATCTATTTTTCTTGTGGCATCGAGCATTTCTTTCTTTATTTAAACAAGAGTATTTTTTATTTTTTTCTTGTATAGTAGCACTATTTTATATGGATGGTCAGTATACAAATATGAGGACCATGTCAGACTTAAGATATTTGTTTTCTCTTGGTTTTGTTTTTTTTTCCATTGTAGTATGTTCTGTTATTTGTATGTTGCGTCAAGTATGTCTTTACATTATTCTCACATGTGTGTACAATATTGGAATTATGTATCAGAGCAATGTAAAACAGACGTTTTTTTTAAAAAGAGTAACGAATGGAGTTTCTTGCTCGTTCTTCTCCACTCGAATCGACATTTTGGAACGAGCGCCTAGCTTCACTGACGGACAGACTGACAGACTATTATATATTTCATATTTGTTGACGTTTCAAAAGTACCAAATTATGGTTTAATTGAAATAAATGCTTTTGAGTTTGAGTTTACCACTCTTATCTACTGAGGTTTCTGTTAATTATCAGAAAATGTTCATTGAAGAAAAAGTCGAAACTGTTGGCAGAAATCGAATCAATTCTCTCGGAATAAATCTCCTTGCTACGTCAAAGAGTTTCGCGCTGAAAATCTTCATACATGCATAAACAGCTGTCCGAATCCACTAATAGACTATAGGCCGCCTCCAAATAACGATTTGCACGGATTGTTAGGCAGGTTAAAGATGTAGGCACTTTTCTTATACTTGATAGGTTGACGTATAGCCACTATCTCCCCAAGTGGCAAGCGATGATGTGGCCGACGATGGAGCACGCCTACCTACGAGCAACCTGTTCACTCGGGACTTGACGACACCCAAGTTATATTTGTCAGGATTCCGGCAAAGAATTCCATTTCTTAGCAGTTCGCACAAGGAAACTTGTGCTTTCTCAGCGCTGTTGCCTGGTCTCTATTAAATATGTATATAAACAGCCTTACGAAAACCGCGGGAATGGAAGTCTTTGCGAGAAATGTATTCTAATGTGAAAAAATTCAATCTAAGTACATAATACATTTATTATATGAATATATGTATTAATTCACTATTTAATAATAATACCGAATACACAATATTGGTCAAAAGCACAAATTGCAATTGTTGAAACAACAGCCTGGTTTGACAGGTCACAGATGGTTCAATTAAGGCCGTCATCAGTCATGAAGTTCAGTCATCAAGTGAAAGCCGTCAGACGTCAGACACAATACTATCTATCTAATCCCAGTTAATTGAAATCAACTTAATTGACGAAATAAATACTCTATTGTCTTGACCTTAATTGCTTCGTACGTTATGAAAAGGTCTCGAAATTGATGACAATTTCAAAGACTAGGTATATTTGGGTAACGATAGGTACCTAATCTTCACAGAACTGATTTCGGATTGGTAATAAAATCGGTATAGTCTGTACACATGTGTGAAGTAGGCCTAGGCCTAGACGAGTGATGTGAACATGGTGGACTGCTTTAGTGGAAACTTTCGCAAAAAAACCAAACATTGCGCTAGATTATATCTCCGGGGCTGGTCTACTAAGAAGCCCCGGTACCTCCTTCAGGTGCGGATGGTGGCCACCGGGGAGGTTTTAGTCAGGTAAAAATCCCACATACCCTACTAATTTTTCCCAAAAGGCTAGGTTCTATGCCCTTTTTTCTTAATTCTTTTTAACTTTTAAAAGCTTTTAACCATTAGGCTACGTCAGCTATTTATACCTAGTATTTAAATATTCTATTGCTTATAACACGTAATTAATAACTATACATCTAATGCCTTAACATACGGACTGCGAGTTTTATTAGCAAATAAAATTTTATTTATGCGCAATAAACCTTCAAAATACATGTCATTAAATATATTTATGAAACGCAATCACTGACTGAAGTAGTAAGTAGGACGTCACTATATAAATACTACTTCTAACCAAACATTTACCAAGTTGTAAGATTCAATTATTAAATACTGATCATGTTATAAGGTTTAGACTAGTCTAATCGAGCAAATACAAATTGACATGATTGTATTGCCACACTAACTACTTCCGCGCGGTTTCACACGCTCTGCTCAGCTCCTATTGGTCGTAGTGTGATGTTTTATAGCCTATAGCCATCCTCGATAAATGCACTATCCAACAGAATTATTCAAATCAGACTTGTAGTTACGGAGATTACGCGTTCAAACAAACAAACAAAAAACAAACTCTTCCGCTTTATATAATATTATAAGATACATAGATAGCACAGGATATTTAAAATTGAAATTACAAGAAGAAAATAAACGTTCATTCTTATTCTGACAGTGTTGTTTTCGAAATATACATATATTATTCGTCACATAATACCTAAATACTTCCAATCTTTAGCAAATATCTTCCTGTGGAAGAACACAGACAGGAGTCTGTCTAGACTAATAAATTGTAAACATTTAATAAAAAGCACAATTATCATAACAGAAATATTATTATTATTACACATTACAATAAATAGATGTACATTACATTAGTGTATGTATAATCAGACGTCATTGTGCAATATAAACAACTATTTCTATGAATAACTACGCGTTTATACTGATTTATTTTTATGTTCCTTCATATATTTTTACACTCTTATGTTTATTGATTATAGTTATCGCCTTGAAATAGATTAATGAAATTAGCCTGGAATGTATTGGGACTTTGTGTGTTGTGTGTTTGAGTAGGCGAATGCGACCGGGCCTTGATCATATTGATAGATGTACTAAAATATATTTATAACCAATCGAGCCGAGCTTTCGCCGATAATTGGCCTCCCAAGGTTAATGTTATCTGCAAAACTGTACTTATAAATAGAAAAACTGCCTCAATAACTAATTTTATGCAAGAGTTCATTAATACTGACTCTCTATAAAACGAGTTAACGTACAAACAAAAAGTACTATTTAAATTTAGTTTACTGATATGGAAATATACATTTCTTCTTTTCTTTAGCTTGATACTACCTGTAGGTAGGTACTGAACTCTATCTTGAAATCTTGTTGTAAAAAAATGGGTAACAAAACCTACAATTTTGGAATGGAACTCAGATTTACTAACAGAGGCCTTAGTACGAGTTTCTTTTGAACGCGTACTCGTTACGATTACTTTAAACGTAAATCGAAGTCGTACTAAGGCCAGGCCTCTAAAAACAGCCATGCACGATCATATGAGAACAAATTTTGAAGGAATCAGAAAGGGATCACCTCGATTAAGACTACTTTCAACATAATTAATGTTATCAAAACAATAAAATAAAACATTGAACGATCACAATATAAAGAAAATGTAAAGAGATCGATATTTCAACAACACATTCTAATTGTACAGTTAACTATGATTTTATTTTAATTCTTCTAGTTTATTTTCGTTTATTTAAATATCATAATTTATATAACTACATAAATATTTACAACTTAAAATTAACTACAACTAAACTATTAAATAAAAAGAAAGTAAAAGAAAACAACAAAAATTATATCCTTAATTTAGGCGTCAAAGTATTCGTCCGCATCACTATCACAGGGATTTTATTATCTATGATTTTATTAGATATAAACGTCTATATTTACAGCTATACACATTTCCTCCACGTTGTATATTTCAACACGTACTTCCAAATTATTGATGGGAAATTTAATTTTGTCGGTGTTATTTTTCAATTTGCCGTACGTTTTTATTACCTAGTCGCAGTTGATTTATACAATAAAAACTGTTTATTTTAAAACAAACGCAGGATGTTATGTGCTATTTTTTCTTGTCTTTTACAGCGTACTGTACAGAGTAAACGTTTATTTTTTTTACTAACGGCATATGGTATTCTGTTACTGGCTATTCGTTTTTGTTCAATTCTAATTCGAATACGACAAATTTTAATCGATTTTTATCGTTTATGGATTTGTGTATGAAACTAGCGTCAATCATTTTTATACCATCTCTTATTTGTATACCTACCTACCCTACATAACATAACACCTAGCTTTTTTATCTCCGAAGAGCTAAGCACATTACGGCATTTGATGCCACTATACAAAGTAGCAGCCACTTTTTTGTTATGAGTCCCATGTAATTCCCGTGTCGGGCAAAATACTACTGGGTTTTAAAAAATTCTCAGTTGTAGCACGGAGTCTGGAATTGTGCCCGGTCAATGGAAATAGGTTCACCCCTATTACATGGTACTCATAACATAAATAGTGAAAAGTGGGTGTTACATTGTATAGTGGCATTAACTGCCGTAATGTGCACCCCTGCCTACGCCTTCGGGGATAAAAAGCGTGATGTTACTTCATCCCATCAAAGCAAATGTAGCTGTTGTTCTGCGAAAGGATTTATTTGATATAAAAATTAGCCTTAGGAACAATAGTACGCAACGCAAATAGATAATGTGATTCAACAATGTAATAGGTATTTTTCTCTAGGCTCTAAAAGAAATTATCGATTAAAAACTAATTTTTATCTCATACAAATTATGAACACGTAATAAGGACGTCAGGATCAGAATAATCTGTGACTTCATAACTATAAGTGTGACAGTTATCGCTATCGACGATCATACATCATGATAATGTTAGCAGTAAACGTTGTATTAGGCACATTATATCCTGACCGAATATCGATTCTATAAAATGGGTCATTTGATTTATGTATCTGTTCCGTTGGGAACAATATCTATTCAGATATTGTATGCCGAAGTCGATAAACACAAACATATTAATCAAAACGAATAAGACGAGTCGACAAGTTTGTCTCAAGTAGCGTCTGGCCCGTCCCCTACTTCACAAACTCATCAGAATTGTAATTTCCCGGAGTTCACTCACGGTGTAGTTTCTAGTTGAAAACTCATCGTCATATTGTTATTTATTTTACGTTTTATACGTAGTTGGCGAATATCCTAAATCGGTTTGTTGACTTTCAACTGTTTGCCAGCTAAAATCGGGTTGCAATAATCGAATGGTGATCGGATCTAACTGACACGGTGTGCGAGGGCAACCGGCTACCATTTGGGTTCGATTCCCGCACCGAGAAATTCTTTGTGCGATCCACAAATTGTTGTTTCGACTCTGGGTGTCTGTGAACTAGTAAGTTTGTAAACGCACCCACGACACAGGAGAAAATCCTAGCACCAAGCAACGTTTTCCTTAAGATAAAAAAATATGCACCAATATTTAATACGGATTAATAAAATTCATATCCGTCCCGTTGCATTTTATTTTCTTCCATTATTTTACAGATCTAAATTGTAGAGCAGTGAAATAAAAAAAGTGTGAACAGAAATAAAAATATGCGCCGAATTTTTAATGTTGGAACAACAGATTTCTTCGAACATGAAAAATTTACTTAACAAACAACAGAATACAAAATATTATACGATTTCCATTCAAAAGCGTCAAAATATTTTAACCATACAAATGCAAATATGTAAACTATGCAATATCAAACATTCATTTGCGTTAACTTAACAACTATGAACCATTTCAAATTGCTACAAGCTACACAACTGAGCTGTAAAATTGTATGAACAACGACTATCAGGCTGATTGAGTTTGTCTTTAATTATAAAGGCAAATTGTCGCAATCAAGAGTTTCATCAACGCTGCCACGGTGACCACCGAGTTTGTTTACCTTTAAAAATACTTTATTTAGGACTCAATAAAGTTTTTAAGAAAGCCCTAGAAAACTTGAGTTACAGAACTCGTGAAACTGGTATATGTACACCAGACCGTATTCCAAACCTCTTTGATACAAGTTCAAGAGCTTGCTCAATTGGTCGGAAACAAGTTCTATAAAGATCGCTGTTACTTTACGAGATTTTATTTCAATCGTTAGAAATGTTCAGCATTTTGAAGGAATAAAAATTCTTAGTCATTTAATTTTCTAAATAGATGTATATGTAGGTATTTTCGTGGATAATGTTAATATTTATCAGCCTCAGAAGTATTTATATGGCCATAAATGTGTTTAGTACCAAACCTTTAATATATAATTTCTCAACTATGTTAAACATGCTTTGACAAATTACATCAAAGATGAAATGTCTCACACAAGATTGTAAATCTCAATGGACGTCACGACAGAGTCGTTATCCACTTCAACCGTTCCTATCCTTATTGACAGATCTGTAACAATAAACAAATCGAGAAAATTAAATACTGTAAATAAAACGATCTTTATTAATCCACAATTTCAGATTGAATAGCAACAACTAACATTTCTAGAATTCTCCATACCAATAACTTCCTAGAGTAAAAAACTAAAACCCAACTACGACAAAAAACGACGCTGAAAAAATATTTTACAAGATTTTCAAAATACTGAACTGAACAAAGTTGCTAATTTAGTTGCAACTAAATGAACACAGTAGACCCTACCAAGATGCCTTCGTTGTAAATCGACAATAATGTCATACCATACTATTCTGATGTATGCATTAATCACTATGTAGAAATACATTTTTCATGTTTGGAAAACCGCAGTCACACGTTGTCAAAGTGCTACGGTAGGTAGGTTTATGTAACGTGTGACTTCGCCTTTCCAAACATGAAAAGTTACATACATACATACATACTAGCCCCTCAAAATCATAACCCTCCTTTTGCTTTACCCTAGTCGGGTAAATAGATTGTTTTTTGTTTTCATCGAATTAGTCACTAATGTGGACCTTGCCAATAGACCCAGTAGTATAAATAGGGACTGAACCCAAACCTGTTATTTAGTAATACAATACAACATTATACCTATTATATACTTAACTAATAATATAACAGGTAAACAGATACACGCCTCTGTCCTTCAAATATTTATTCAAAGTATCAAATTCAATGACGCTTTCTGTTATCGAAATACTTGTATTGTTTCAGTGTTGTGATTATTTACAATCATGCCTAGGAAACCCACAAATGGATTACCCAAAGGAGGTATATAACTGATGACAGGACACTGTTGGTTCTAGTAACTGAATTGATAAGTTAGCTGTCGATTTACTTATCAGTTTAGTAGTTATTCAACAAACCCTCAAACTCAACTACGTGAAGAGATTGCGAATTTATTTTTTTATTTTTTTATTATAACAAACTACTAGCTTCTGCCCGCAAATCCATTTTCCCCGTTTCCGTTCGTGATTTTTGGTAAACAGTAAAGAAATAATATTGGATAAAAAAGTATCCTATGTTCGAAGCGCCACCCACCCATCCCCACCAATTTTCACCAACTTGAGAGATAGGATAGTCTATTTTTCATTAGGGTACAGTAGAATAGGGTAGAGTAGGGTAGAGTAGGGTAGAATAGGGTAGAGTAGGGTAGAGTTGGGTAGAGTAGGGTAGAGTAGGGTAGAGTAGGGTAGAGTAGGGAACTACGCGGTACGAAGTTCGCCGGGTCAGCTAGTATATATTATTATATATATAGATAATTAAACATTTAGGAAATATGGCCACGTCAACGATACTGTAAATACCTCTATATAAATGAATAAATACTGTAAATGTAAATGTAAGCTGTCTAAGTAAGACAGCTTATTATTATATAAAACAGACCCAACCGATCACAAACATTTGTTAGTACATAAAGAACATCCCAGTATGAGACAAATGGAAACCATTCGTTATATTAGTGGATACTATTGGAAGAATGGTCATATCGACATCTGGGAGCCTTCTCACGCTTTGTAAAAATATAATACGTATTATACTTAGGTGTATAACAATATGTTTTTGACAGTTTTTGGTGAAATTGTGAATTTTCCAATACATTTGCTGTTGTACTAGGTATACATAGACTTCCGCTTGTGTCATCATAGTCTTGAAAGCAGAAACTACGAAGAATCTACGATTTACGTAATCGCTTTGTAGTTTCTTGTAGTATTGTAGTACGTTAGTAATTGGTCCTCCGGTGACTTTACTCACAAGATGAAATACAACGTAAGCATTAGACTCTTAGAGTTTTCTGTGAGGCCGTGATATCACTCCCGTCGAGCCAAAGGCTTCACGCAATTCGAGCAAAGCGTAACACGCCATTGCAGCTGACTGCGAAAATAAAAGAAGGTTCTCATTCGTATTTTTGTAACATTTGCACATATTTTTGCCTAACAAAAGTCGCGGAACTGTAATAAACATAAAATCATAAATTATATTAAGTATGTACGGTACTTATTCTTAACATGCTCATTTTTAAGTAAAGTAAAAAGTAAAAGATTTATAAAATTCAGTTTATTTTAGAATTTATGTATTTATGTTTTCATGCACTCTCTGTGGCTCCGTCTTTGTTTTTTTTTTTTGAGAGAGGAATATCATACAATTGCTTCTCCCGATCTGGGTGAGGCGATAGGGAATGTCAGACTCATGTCTTACATCAGTGAGAATATTAGTATTTTACAAAAACACCCAAAACCTATTTTTAAGTACTAGTAGTTAAAATATTAGACAGTACACACATCTCAAAATAATTTATTATTGATTCTTGAATTATTGATAAACGTACATTGAAATAAAATTGTATTAAATATTATACCTACGTATTTCTTATCCATTTAATGTAGGTAGTTGAGATAGCTAGAATAATGAAGATAATAGAGGTACAAATAAATTAATTGACTACAAAATCCATATGATACATTCTACATAATCCAAGTAGAAGACGAGAAAATGCATCATATTATTATGAAAAGTAAACAGATGCCTCTTTATTGAAAAACTAACAATACCCGTGACTTTATTTTTTTGTTCTCCTTTAAATTATATTCGATATTACAGTGGAATTAAAGGTGGTATCAGACGGTTCACTCGAGTGAATATTCTCCCCAGTGAATGTTTCATTTATCTTTCATTCCATGTTCAGACGATGTTAGTGAAATAACAAAGAAATTAAGGTTCATTAATTGTTTTTTTAAATAAGTCATCGAGTGATGTGGTGCATCCCGGAATCAGTTTCATTTACATAACATATATAACATCACGCCTTTTAGCCCCGAAGGGGTAGGCACAGGTGCACATTACGGCACTTAATGCCACTGTACAATGTAACACCCACTTTCCATTATTTATTTTATTTTATTTTATTTTATTTTATTTATTTGGGAAAACAAACAGTGACACATTACATGATACATTATGACACAATACATATGCAGTTCGAACAAATGTGTAACCAACGGCGTTTTCCATAGAATATAAATTAAATCATAAACACCATCACACAAACTTATATAACTTATAAAATATAATAAGAAAACATAAATAACATTACGCCTTTTGATCCCTGAGGGGAAAGGCAAAAGTATGATAATTATATATAATTTTTTGTGGTTATATTTGGTTCAGAAAAGAGAGAAAAAAAAACATGTTGTGACTTTTACAAATTAAATGAAAATAAAATGAAATCACTAATAGACCGACCAGCATAATCAAATTAAATTTAGCTTTATATAAACAAATGAAAAACGAAAAAAATTCATTCAAAAATTGATGATTCAAGAAGAATCCCAAGATCACGAACGACGGACACCCTTGACAACAAAATCCCGTCAAGCGAGTATGCATAGTTAATGGCATTCCTGTTCTTTGTGAAGCTTATACAACTACACTTATTTATACTGAGCTGCAATTTATTTTTTCTACAGTAATAAGTAAATCGATCTAAATCTTCTTGTAGTAATCTACAGTCCTGTATATTAGTGACTGGTCGAAATACTTTCAGATCATCAGCATATAGCAATAATTTTGAGTTACGGAAACAAGTATTAACGTCGTTAATAAATAAAATAAAAAGAAGAGGTCCCAAAATCGAACCCTGAGGCACCACGGAAGTAACGCGAACAGTATCAGATTGAAAGCCATTAATGACAACTCTCTGAGTTCTATTCCTGACATAAGAAGAGAACCAGCGCAATAAATCTCCGCGTATACCATTGTATGAAAGCTTTTCCAATAGAAGACTATGATCAACCTTGTCGAATGCCTTCCGAAAGTCCGTGTATATAGAGTCCACCTGAACCCGAGAATCCATGTTCTTAAAAATATAGTCAACGAAGGTTACTAAATTAGTCGTGGTTGACCGTTTTTTAACAAAACCGTGCTGTTCTTGCAATACGATATTATGAAGTACAGGGTATATTTATTTATGTTATGAGTCCCATGTAATAGGGGGTGAGCCTATTACCATATACCGGGTACATTTCTAGACTCCGTTGAACCCGAGAACCCTTGCCGGGCAGTCGCACTTGCTACCACTCGGCCAATGGGGCAGTTTAGATTAGACAACTTTAGTAGGATCACAAACAAATTAAGGTTCATTTATTGTTTTTTAAAATATGTCATCGAGTGATGTCGTTCGTCTCGGAATCAGTTTCATTTATGATCATCAAATCAAATCCGAGTGAACGTTCACTATCTGTGCAGACAGTACCCTTTTTGTCCATTTGGAGTAGTGAATGATGCCAAGCACTGTCGAAAAAAGAGTTATTTTTTGGTTATCAGCGGATCACGAGTTTTTTAGTATCAATACCGAATTGAACAGCATGATGAATGTACTATTAGTCCAGGTTTTCTTTACACTGAATAATCAGAATAATTAGCATTTATTCCTCTCAGTGATTATAAGATCGCTCTCAGATATAGGTAGACTATCTTTGTACCTGTACCAAACAGTATTGCTTGCTCTATTAGTTATCTATTAGGATAAGCCTGTTCATAATTATAATGGTACTCATTTATAGATCTATCGCAATCCTGCTTCTAGGATTGACTAGTTTCAATGTGTAGTACTCCTCCATGCTTCCAAAAATCGAGTCTTCATTTTTACACTTGTTGGTATTAAGTATTGAATATAATAATACTCCGTTCATTTCCCCCAATCAGGCATAAATACCTAAAACCCTTGCTATAACTGAGAATTTCAATAAATAGAAGATCCAATAATATTTCTTTTTTAATATTTGATGGCCAACGTACATTCATTTATGTATATACCATAGCTGAGATTTTAATCTACGACTACTATCTGGTTGTGATAACTATCTAGTCGATATTCAATGCTAAAACAATGTAGATATGTCAATATGGCTTAACACAATTAATTTATCGTATGCCAATCCCCTACATTGACTTACCTATTTAATTCGGCTGAGTTTCTTAAGTCAAAGTTTCAGCCTTAGTTGATAATACGCTGACACATCTCCATAAATGGCCAACAAAGTTACGAGAGAATAATTTGAGTTGAAATATATCAATTCAGAAACTGTTCCTTGATATTCAATGATTCGGTGATAAAGTTATTCGTAAGATCGCTTGGTAAAGGTACAAGCATAAGTACACACAACTTATAATACCATCTAATAGTACCAACATAACAGTAACACTTAATAATAAGCCACACATCTTAACTTCAAAAGTAGTATACAAGTTGTCTGAAAACGATCCGCGTAAACATATGGCGCCAGACTAGAATATTGTACTATGTCGTCTTTTCTCCTGTGATACAAATAACACCCAGACTCGGAACAACAATTTGTGGATGACATAAAAAATTGATCTGTATGGGAATCGAAATTGAGAAACTCTGTATTCAGCTGGTTGCTACCAGCCATCATGATCATGATGATGGTTCAAATGTAACGATCAAATAAGATGGATAGATTGGGATTTATCACTATCAACTATCAAATGTGAAGTTTTTAAACCAAATTCGCGAAACTAGGTCGCTGACTCAAAAATCTAAAATATCTACGTATTAAGCAAAAATAAAACCGCTTATGAATTAGCCTACGCCACCGCGGCGTTTCAATGAATTATTACTTTGTAAATAAGAGAAAATTTATGACCTACACAAATAAGAAAGTTTTACAATAGATGAACGATGAGTTGTTGACAAGACATTGTCCAAAATTTTCTTTCAAACAAATTGTTTTTGTGTACTCTCCAAAGACTAGTAAAAGTTTCCTCCCACTCCAATATCGGGTTTCAAAATTAGCAATCGCTCTCACTCGGTCGCGAGTGCCAACAATTTTTACTAAAGTGTCAAGATCTCATTACAAAATTATAAAGTGCTTGGTGACAGCAAAACATTTCGTAGATTTAGAATGTTTGAACAAAAATTGCTTTGGATTAAATTATCACCTTCCTTTTTAATTATTTTGTAGACATCAAAGAGCCGATTACGTACAAAAAATTAACAAAGTAGATTCTGCAAACAAAGTATAGCTGGTCCAGAAATGCCACTAGTTAACACAGAGGTGAGATCATGCTTGGTGTATAATAATCCCTCTTATCATATAGAAGTAATAATGAAATTGGAAATAGCGGATACCACCTACGCGGACAAACAAGTGTGATATTACACTTTATTAATACACATTTCAAAATCAGCGTACACTCAATAATACGTCATTGCTGTATAATAATAAAACACTTTTTTCAAAAACAATCATAAGCGTCGGTGACTCACGCTTAGGTCCTTGATATGTCATCTCGTGTTTGATAGAGGGTAAGGAAACAGTCCAGATGAAAAGTACCTACAGAGGTTTTCTTTTATCCTTCCATCGATACTCTTCAATCTTTCCCCCCAATCCCCACTGACGTCGATGCAGGCGAATTTTTCGATGCTTTATGTAAATAATTGTTTTTGTTTTTCTTTTAAATAATTTTAATCTTAAGTTGTATATATTTTAATAAAGTTTTTATTTGAATAACATGAAATATCAAAACATAATATGTACATATTAAAATCAAATGCAAGTTGTATCTATGTTACTACATTTATATTAATTTCATGAGATTTAATTCTACTGTATTATTCAATTTAATGGTAAAGTTATCGGCTCTATAAAGTCTGTAATCATTTTAAATTACAGAGTAAAGATTTGTGTCTCAAATAAAGTATATAAAAAGATTACATCGGTGAAAAGATAGAAGGTTTAACGCGATCCTCGATTTGTACTGAACAGTTGACTGAGCCCTTTAAACTATCAATCAAAAGCGTTGCTCGGCACTTTTATTTGAATGCTTTGAATGCAATTTGTAAATAATCAGGAGTAGTTTATGAACTTCTTTTGAGAACTGTAGGTAGGAGGAATAATTCAAATTTCGTTGTTGATTAATGGCATTAATGTCCAAAAATATATCTTGTTATAAGTAATTCCCAATGCGTGTAAAATATATTTTATATTTAAAAAAAATGATATTAAAATACTATAACATATAGAAAAATAAAACTTATGACTGCCTCGTTGGCCGAGTGGTTGCAAGTGCGGCTGCCGTACAAGCGGTCTTGGGTTTGATTTCCGGGTCGAGCAAAGTATTACTGATTTTTTTTTAATTCTCAATATCACTTAGTCTGGAGATGTGCTCGGTAGATGGCAAAAGGCTCACCCCCTATAACATGGTACTCATAACATAAATAGTGAAAAGTGGGTGTTACATTGTACAGTGGCATTAAGTGCCGTAATGTGCAGCTCTGCCTGCCCCTTCGGGGATAAATGATGGTGTGATGTTATGTTATGGTAGTAATAAAATTTAATGACAGTTTAAAATATCTCGTTCTCGAATCCATAAATAAAACGAACACAATATAAAGTCTTACAACACATAACAAAAGAAAAAAAAATTAAAACAGTCTCCTTTAAAGGTCAGAAGAAGGTAGGTATACTTTAACTTGACCTTTGTTTATTTCAAGTACTGACAATGAAAGTAAACCCTACACATTAACTACAGGTAAGCACATTAAAACGAAAATAATATAAACGAGCTAAATCATTACAGGCCAATTAACATGAATGATATTTTACGCTGAAGAGAAATTAAATATCATTAATTACCAGTATCTGTACTCCTTTGTTGAAAAATTTAAACCTTTAATTTCATAATCGGTTTTTATAAACTTATTTCTCATTCAAAAGCGAAAAGGTAATTGGAACCATGTGTGGAGTTAATTCTTTTTCATATTTATGATTTATTCCGTTTATATTCATAACATAATTATTGCTTTCAACGTGGTCATATTTCCCGAATCTAAAGGCTTCGGGTGCACAGAGTTCACCCTCTTTCACAATAAAGGGATCGAATTTATAGCCAAACACCAAAGCACAATTCCAAACTACGTGCTTAGAATTTGGAAAGTAACATACCAAGAATATTTTCGCCGAAATGGGAAATGAATGCAGGAACTCTCTCAGTACTGCTTTAGTGACTAGAGAGTGGTCTATATTTATAGCTGATATATGTAGACACGGATTAAAAATAGAGAATTCCCTAGGCAAGCACCTCATAGGTGTTATTCTATTTTTTGGTGCCGCCGTCACCTGATGCCCAGTTGGGCCACTCGCGTCTCGCGGCACCCCTCCATGAACCGGCGCCCTATGCCCTTGTCTAGTTTTCTTTTGGAATAATACGACTCTGAACATATGCCACATCAATAATCTACTTAGTCTATTTATATAATAATAATAATAATAATAAATCATTTATTTCAGGCATAGGAACCCATAGTACACAACAATCACAAATTTCAAAATTACAAATGACAAAAAAGTGAAATAAAAATTACAATAGAATAAAATTAAAATTACCTGAAAATTACATATACCTACGAAATCAAAATTATAGTAAAATAAAATGAAAATTACAATAAAACAAAATTAAAATTATAATAAGATAGAATTAAAATTAAACAACTCATTAACTATCATCATTTACTTTAAAAACTTTTTTTTTAGTTATATTTTCATCATAAGGTGCGTCGGTTCCAATCTCAACACGTACACGTGATGGAACACTACCGAAACCAATTCATTCCCACAAGCACATAGACGGGCCTGGAAAGACGCCCTGAGCCTCCTCATATGCCCATAGAAGTCTGTAACCCTATTCTCCACAAATATGCCAGTCGCACTACACCGCCAGGGAAGCTTTAGGATTGCTCTAAAAGCATTATTGTATTGTACACGAAGAGTGTTGTAAGCACTCCTTGTGTATCTGTACCACAGCTGACTGGTGTAGAAAGACTGACAATACGCACCAAACAAAGTTATCTTAACTTGGTCGGTGCAATGTGAGAAACGCCGAGCCAACATGTTGGCACGACATGCTATACTACACCTTTGGCGTTCCAGATCAGCGTCATCCAATAGATCATCCCTAATAATGTGACCAAGATATTTAAATTTACTAACAACATTTAGCGTGGATCCACATAAATTGATCGGTAAAATACTGTCGGGACCTTTACCACTCCTAAATATCATTATCTCAGATTTCTTAACATTATAGGTAAGATAATGCTAACAAGTCTCCTTAAACCGTTGGCCGAGGGACTGAGCAGCACCATGTCGTCCGCATAACTGTGATTGTTTACAGCAACAGCACCAATATGACAACCGGCACGGGCACTGCTGAGTTCCTCAATCAATTGATTGGTGTAAGTACATATTAAACAATATTGGTGACGTGAGCCCACCCTGCCTTACGCCACATGTTAATTTGTATGAGACAGACAAGGAATCATTCCATTTTACTTGGTTACATTGATTGGCATACCAGTACTCCGGCAGGTCAACAACTCCTGGCGGTACTTTAGAACTGGGATCCCTCAACTTAGCCCACAGCAACTTATAGTTAATACAATCGAATGCGCGGCTTAGGTCTAGAAAGCAGGCATAAACGCTAGTATTTCTTTGTATGTATTTATATACTGTATTCTTCAGTGTAAATATAGCCATGTCAGTGGACAGGCCCTTTCGGAAACCAAACTGTGATTTGTTTATTGGAAACCTCTTTTCGTTTAAATGTGGTATTATTAAGCGCTCGAAAACCTTAGAAAAAATAGTTGCCAAAGATATGGGCCTGTAATTAGACATGTTAGATACATCACCAGTCCTATTTTTTACAATGAGTACAGCTATAGTCCTTAAGAAATTATCAGGTAAATAGCCATGGTCAACACATGCATTAAACAATTCTGAGATTCTAATATAGAAGTATACCGATTCTGGAGCATATAGTAAGTGCTCGACACTGAGTCCGTCGTGGCCCGGCGACTTACCGCGCTTCATACTTTTCACACAGTCAAACAGCTGTTGCGTGCTGACGTGCAACACACTAGTAGTATCACATGATGGCGGCGACGGCGTCTCCGGCCCACCACGGACCTCATGGGCCACACTCTTACTTGCAGGTGTTGTGTGCAGCAGGGGTGCTGGATTAAACTGTTTGACAAACATATTGGCAATCATACTCGGGTCATTACAGCCATTTACATTAACCGGTACACTAGCTTTATAGTTTAATTTATTTGTTTCCCTCCAAAATTTTCCGAACTGTTTATTGCATCTGTGAGTGGCTATAATATCCATTCTTATTATATTTGCATTTGACTGACACCATTTGATTTTGTTTTTAAACACTATTTTGCTACGAACCATATCATCATATATTTTACCTTGACAAGGGCGTCCATGAAAGTTCCACAATTTATAGCTCTGCCGAGCCTCCAAATGACTTTCCCTTACAAAAGGCTAGTATATCTATTTGTTTAATTTTAGACCTGCGTTAAACCGGTTCGTCCAAAAATTGTTTTGTCATTGGAAAACAGTTAATTCTATGCGTGGGTAATTTAGGTAACGTTTTTAAAGTTCCACGGTCCATGGAGATGGACAATGCATAATAATAAAACCTAATAGTTACTAAAACTGCTATCTGTCACCAGGCAGACTGAAACTGCTGTCTCTTGAACTGTATATATACCAGATAATAATACAGTTATAATTTTTACATCATTATAAAAGCAATAGGTTTAATGTTTGAAATGTTTATAACGTATTTTAAAATTAAATTATAATAGATAATTTAGGAATTGTCTGGTAAATAGCCGTGACTTTGAAGTTTTTCGTTAATAAAATTAATGATAGGGAAACACGTAACAAGAATCCGACTCGCCCTTCGCCGGTTTTTTAATAATGTTAAATGAAGCTGGAGCTTAACGTGCCTGAAGACTGACGCCAGAGATCAGTGGAATCACATATTTTCTACCGCCTAGAATGCCTTCAATGTAATTATGATTACGCATTAAAATAAACCTTGTGAAAAAAAAAACACCTAGACATTATCTAAACTCTAGTGTTAGATTGAATATCTATTTTGATTTGATCGCCAAGTTATTTATTTTCAATTCATTTTAGTCGTTCTTATCACGAAACTTGGCATCTTTCTATGACTTATATGCAATTCTAATAATATTATCCATTATTTTTTTATAAAATATGACATTAAGCATATTCACCTATTGTATCAATACAATATCCTTACCGAATACATCATAGCATAACATAAGTATGTTCACTTACACGTGTGTTGAGACAACGGCAATCAAGTATTTTAGTAATAGACACCTATTATTACAATACTTGAGTCCTCTCATCCAATCTACATATAGGTGACTACACTACTTAGCGAATTAATTGAACTGTTATCTAATTAAACTTTTCCTTGACTTAGATGGAACGTTTGAGTTACTCAACAACTCTAGCGATTCAATGAATTATATATTTTCTAGTGCTGCTCTTCTGGACCGTGAACCGTTATAATTAAGTATCAGTTTACAAGTCAAATAATTTGTCGGAGTTTTGAATTATATCTAGTTATCTACCAGGGTGGTTCTTCGCAGAATTTTAATACAATTTATAAGCGCTCATGATCTGATACGGCAACGGAAATTTAAAAACTAAAATCTGAACTATGCTAATTTCGAGACCTTAAAATACCGTCTCTCGTATCATTGCTACTACAATCCTATTTAACGTTATAAATATGGATGTTTGTGAGAGTGTATGTGACTAGGAACGCATGGAGTCAATACCGTTTTCTCTGTAACTCAGTGCCTTTATGAGTGCTTATTTGTGAATGCCTTTTGTAAAGATCAATAGGTTATAGTGTAAACACGAGGTCCATAAATCGATACTCGGTTGGTACGTTATTATAATTGGGAGTTTCAATTTCCAAATTCCCAGTAATTATATGGAATATGAATTTGAATTTCCAACATGATCGCTTGTAGCTTGGAACACTTCAAAAATTAACACGTAGGTACATAGACATACATTATACAATTACAAATGTATGAATACTTTCATTAACGTTTTATTTCTGAGTATAAGCCTACAATGTAACACAAATAGCTCTGGAAACTGTTTTTCCCTTCGGCACAAATACCAAAGGCAGTTAATTGAATAACTCTTGTCCACACAAAGATACCTTTCGTGTGTTCAGTCGAAAGGTCAAAGGATCGAATTCTATAATTAAGTTTGTAGCCCTAAATGCATCTGAACCCCGCCATTCCTATGGGACCCGTTAAAGTCCGGTACCTAATGCTGATAAATTGATATTGGGTTTTATGTCATTGTTGTAAAGTTTGTTATTGAACGGATTATAGAAAAAAATGGAAAACAAATAGAGAGAAGAGTCTCTAAATAGCGTGAATTGAATTTTTACATAGGACATAGGCATTGGTAGAATAATGGTATACGTTTAAACACTGTTCTAAAAACAACGGACAAAAATACTTAAAACACCAATTTCCATTGGGTTTAGGGAAGAGATTACGTACGCTCCCCGTTTACAGGGAACGGGCCGCAAGAGGGGAACCAAAGTCCTACTAACAGGAAAATTCTTTATGGACTTTTTATTACATAAAGCAGTAATATTAGCCCTGTGTTTTCTTCAAAGATGTGAACCGAAATGTGAGATTAAAGTTAGTATACCCACATAATATAATGTAGGACTGCCTCGTTGGCAGAGTGGTCGCAAGTGCGACTGCCGGGCAATGGGTCTCGGGTTCGATTCCCGGGTAAGGCAAAGTAATACTGGGTTTTTTAAAAAAATCTCAGTGGTAGCACGGAGTCTGGAATTCTGCCCGGTATATGGCAATAGGCTCACCCCTTATGACATGGAACACAGCATAAACAGTGAAAAGTGGGTGTGACATTGTACAGTGGCATAATGTGCACCTCGGCCTAGAAGGCGTGATGTCATGTTATAATATAAGTAATGTAGTCATTTTTCTATGAAGTTTAATAAGACTTACTGGTATACTAGATTTCAAGTTTTTAATTTGATGTATGTCACAAAAATGTACTTTCTTTCATTATTGATGACGTTCCTAGTTTTCATTTCTTTTTATCTCAACCCTAAAAAAATAAAAATGAAAGGTCTCAGTGTTCAAAATTAATATCCCGTAATATAATTCCCATTTTTGATAAAACTAACTGTTCCTACGTTAGAGTAATTAAAATGCTAATTAGAGGTAATTAGGCTTTATGGCCCAGTTGCCAAGTTCAACCCTCCTTTCGTTTGGGATGCGAGGCTTCATACAAATATCAGTACATAGATCAGGCGTTGATTAAGGTTAACGATTGTCTCCACAAGTCGTTTTTGGCTATGTTAAAATTTGCAATGACTGATTAAATATAGAAAAGGTGTATCTGAGTATAGTCACTATTGTGAGACATAATGAATTAATTGAAAATAACAATTTACTCACGTAAATAAGTATGAGAGGCTCTATTAATTTCAGCCGGGACGGGAGCCTTCGACATGTGTAGCGCGCGCAGACGCGCCTATAGGTTATACAGGTGCATATAGGTTAGTTTACGTTAGTAAACCGTTACTTTCAAAGAATTTAGAGAAGGTGTATTTTGAAAATGGATATTTTTTTAGAAATTATTAAAATGAACTTACTACTAATAGGTACTAGGAAGTATTGGAATCTTATTGAAAAGTATTAATTTACAAACAAGTATGTATATACCTCGTAAGAATTTCAAAACGGATGACGTAATAAAAATCTTTTTTAAGTTTCTCGCCAAAATGTACCTCAATGTAGGTAACAATCCGGTGATAGTCATATAATATCCCAAGCAGTACATGAAAAGGCTTTAAAACATGAAATGGCAATGATAATAATGTTCATGAATTTATATGAGCCATAACGGTAGGCCGTAATTCCTAATTGGCTTACTACGCATGTGTAAAAAGCCCTTACATATAAATTCACGCCTGTTTACCCGTCCTCAGTAGGGAAGAAATACGATTTCGGAATAATAGTATTTAAAAAAACAATAGAAGAACATTTAACCCGATAGGATAAGTTATACTAGTCGAACGGGTCTTTGATCAAAAATACAAACATGTTGTTTCCTCCAGTGCAATTTCCACTCTATTGAACGACGACTAGTAGGTACTTTATTCTATGTGTATACTTTTCTACTATTACTGTTAATAATACGGAATTGTACTGATTCCCACATTTAATAGGGTTCCTTCAGCAAACTGCGACCATAAAAAGAAGTGACCAACTAACATAAGTTGTACTTGCGATAAAGGGGCCCATAAAACCGTTTTATTTTCCACATCGACCACGAAGACACTCGATAAGGAAGGAAAATATCTTCTGCTAATAAAAAATGGAAGCCATTTTGATCACTTCTTCCTCAAAAGATAAAAACGCACGATTTGTTACAACCACTAGTAGGTCCTCACATATTTACAAGTATCACTTTATTGAACATATTTTTATCTCGATTGTCGAATATTAATAAAGCTGTATTTCATTTTGATTTACACAAAAACGTTTCCTTGATTTTTTCCTTATAATATATTTAATGAATTTGATTCCCTTGAAAACTGAAGATTAATCAAAATGGAACAGCGTCTAATGTTTTCATTTCGAAGAAGAATTTGCGAAACTTCTCCATGATTTAGTACCTGTGTGTTTCTCTGTAAAGAACAAATTAAATGATCATCAAGTATATAGGTAAGTGGTAATAAAGCACTTGATATTCGCAAAGAAACTGGAGACCGGTACTTATGAGCTATTATAATGACATACATTGAAGAAATAATAATCTAGGAATTTCAGAGCCGAACTAATATGAATGCCAATGATTAATTTTATCGCTTACAAGATGTACGCCTGAATATTGATAAAAGTATATTGAATATTGCCTGAAAGGCAATGACGAGACGTCGTGGTGGCCCGAAGGTTTAAGACGCCCGCCCGCCTCTCATGCACGAAGGTGCGGGTTCTAAACCTACCAACGGCAAGTACCAATGTGACTTTTTCCAAGTTATATGTACCTCTATGTTCTAAGATTATTTAGACACCACACTCACAAACAGTGAAGGAAAACATTGTGAGGAAACCTGGGCTTATAATTTCTAATTACCTATAAGTTTGTAATCGCCAAACTGTATTGAGCAAGCGTGGTGATTAATGCTCAAACCTTCTCCGTGTCAGAAGCGGCTTTGGCTCGGCAGTGGGCATTTATAGGCTGTTGATGAATAAAAGGCTACTCATTTAAGTTTTACTTAAATTTCGTGTCATCTCTATCATTTTACAACGAATTTGTAGTGACTGAACAAACACATGTCATGTTATGTGTTTGTAGTGACGAAACTATAACCGTGTTTTTATTTTTAAGGGGGGGAAAATCATCGAATGACTGCTCCCGCCTGGGTGTCAGACTCTTATTGACTAAAAACCACCCCGTTCCTTCTCCTGCTCGTCGAGCCGGAGCCCCGGTTACCCGTTAGGTTCTCCGCGACGGAGACGGTTTTGCCATAGTCCCAATGCTCAGCATGCGGTTTGGAGATCTCTCTTTAAAGGATTAGGTTTATCAGATAACGCTGCTACCCGGTTTCATGTAAACCTGTAGTCCCTTAGTCTTATGACAACCACAGTAAGGATAGAAGTTAATAAGTTAATAGAAGTTAACCATTTATAATACCAAAACGCTTTAAAGGTCAAAGTCCAAATAATAAAGGAACGAACAAAGTCTTTCTTTTAGTGTTTACTTATATACTAAATTGAGGTGTCCTAATATTTTTTTCTATATGCCTGCTTTATCGAAAGAACTAATCTAGAAGGTATTTATGAAGTTCATTAATATTGAACAAAAATCTCCAACATTAATTTAAGTTACATATTTTTACATTTAATATTTTCAGTAAATAAAATATTTCGTACAATAGATTTCAAGTTATTTATAAGGTATTTATTCCGTAAATTAATAATGTTCTAAAAGTACAAGAATAGACCACTCACTTTAATTAAGAAGTTTAAGATCATTCTGCGAAATATTTTACCTCTAGAGGTATAATTACATACCTACATATTTTACTAAGAAATATTATCTTCGTTGTAAATTAACTACAAATTGATATTATTTAAGAGACGTAATATACTAGGCAAGGAAAGTATGGGCATTGTTTGAGCCTTTTCGTGACAATATAAGTGACGTACATACGCACAATAAACTGAGTAAAGTGTAATGAGTGTAGGGAGCCGTAATCCATGTTTGTACAAATTAAAGCTCTGGGATATATAATATATGGACCACGTTCCTTACTCGTCATGTTATATATATAACATTTTCTCCAGTACTTGTACACTGCAGTATATATGTAGCTTTAAACACAGCTTTACTTGTATTAATATCGTCATTTAATGAACAACAATAATAATTGGGATGATGACAGGGTATGAAAATTAAATATCTAATTACGTAGTCCGTAAGTTAGGTAATGAAAAAATATTAGACGCGTATTTTTTTATTTTGTCGTATAATAAAACAATACTTAGATAAAACGAATCAAAGTTTAGGAGTGAGGGCTAAAACGTCATTTCTACGTATAAAATGTACATAAAAGTGATGTCAAATCAATATAATAATAAATAGCGTCGAAAGTATTCGTTTCTATAAGAAAACAAAAAAAAAATACGTGTCTAATGATTGAAAAGAATCTACCAGACGGACATTAAAATAAAAATTAGGTATCTACCCTATTATCATTAACTTTTAGGTACATAAACAAAAAGGTATCATGAGTACCAAACCTCGTTTATGCGTGTATTTAGTGTAATATTTCTCTATCAAAATTCATCAGAATTGGTTCAATATTTTAGAAGTAAACTTAATAAAACAAACTGAAGCTTGGTAGTGTTGTGCGTTTAGTTCTGTTGTCGATAAGTTAGGCTTAAGATAGACATGAGCTTACGACAATTTATGTGTCGCAAACTTACGTCAATCCCATACATTGATATTCTTTTCGACCAGCATTTATACTATTTGTATACGTCAAAAATGTATTTGTGTATATACCCTATGCATATATATCTGTTATATCTGTCTGGCGGGGTGATCTCTTTACATAATATGCTCTAATATGTCCTCATTCATGAGACTCTGTAGTTTATTACTCCCGTGTGTACTAACCCGTTACGAGTACATACGCCGACCATGTTTCAACACGCCATGCTGTTTAGCAAATCTCAAATTTGAGAACTTTACCCAACTTGTGATTATATCCCTGAACCTTAAACTCGAGTTCCGCTTCCAACCTCAAGAACATAAAAGCGTTTATTATGTCAATTCAAAGTAGGTACCTTGTTCATTATAAGACAAGAAATTTGAGTATTCATCAATGGTTGAGTGGTTCCTAATACCCTGATCAAGTATGACACCTCTTCGAGTTCTATTTCTGTCTCAGACAAACTAATATTAGACCCTTAAATTTTCGCCTCTGCCTAATCTAATTTCTATCGGATTGTACATTTAAATTTATTGTCATTCACAATTTTTATCTTGAACAATGCTCTTTATAAAAAAGATTTACTTTAGTCACCGAGTACGAACTCCATAAATAAATGTACACGAAAAACGTACGCACAGGGCCAGATAATGTTGAGATGAGAAGCAAATGCCTGAATTATGAATTTAATAAGACAAGCAATTATGATTGAGATGATGAGCCTTCTTCCTACGTGGATCGACGTAATGTAACCCAATCACTTACTCTCAGAGTTACATACAGATATGTATGTATTAATAACTGTTACACAATTTATTATTCCGTAAAACCCATGAATTTTCTGCGTACTCCATCGTAATTAGAACAATTTCATTTGCAAATGTAAACGTCGAACATCTATCAAGAATGTTTACGTATTTCTATAAATAAAGAGATCTTCTAAATTTCGCAGAGAATCCTTCATTGACGGAGATTATACTTTGAATCATACTAAAAAATGTTTTTATAAAATGGTAAATTTGTTTACAACCAACTTTTGAGAGGCACTTGTGTTTATAATTGTTTCTATTGCTCTCCATTTCGGTTTTACTCGGCCGGTCTCGATCATAATGGCACCCTTAGGCATAATTTTAAGCATTTCTTGCTGCGAAGTCGTTAGAACAAACGGTTGTTCACATAAACCCGTAATAAGAAATGACGGTTTCATTCAAAACAATAACAATTAACAATGCTCAAAGTCCAGTTAGGTCATACGTTTTCAATTTTCCCAAACGAGAAGTTAATACTGTTCTGGAAGTTTCTTTAACAAGTTTGCTTCCACTTCACCGTTCATATTTACTTTTACGAAGAAGTTACTGAATGTCGGATTATGTAAAACGGATATTTGCGGAGAGAATGCGTGGGTCGTCTATCTTATTTAACTTGTAACAATTTAATAAATATTTGGGAACAAACAACATGATCTATGACCGTCAGCTATACAATTAGATTAAATAGAAATAGATTCGAAATCAATTTGATTGTAAGTAAAACGATATTTTAATTAAATTGATCAAATGGAAACCCACTAGATTTAGAATATTTGAATAACATGTTCGAATGGCAAATATTATTTTATCTGAGCAAACTTAATACAATAAATATATTAACATAACAACGCCTTTTATCCCCGAAGGGGTAGGCAGAGATGTACATTACGTCACGTACCTAATGCCACTGTATTGTACAGTTACAACACCCACTTTTCGCTATCTATGTTATGAGGTATTAGTCCCATGTAATAGGTGTTGAGCCTATTGCCATATACTAGGTACATTTCCAATCTCCGTGCTACTACTGAGATTTTTTTAAAACCCAGTAATACTTTGGCTTAGTAGTCGCATTTGCGACCACTCGGCCAACGGAGTAGTCAATAAATATATTGTACCGTTAAAATAGCAAACTTATTAATCGACGTTCCTGGAGTGCCAAAATTTTCTGCTATAACTTTTTTTTACTATTGTTATACATATAACAAAGTAGGTTGTCTCTTCAGTCCTTACTTCTTACAATTTTGCTATATCGGAGTTGCACTGTTTTGTACATTTATTCATGATTCCTATAGATGAGGCTTAGAAGACTTAATACTATCTACGCCTACGCAGCCGTTTTTGATGACAGGGGGAAACCTTCAAAAGGAGCCTAGCTTTTTGGGGTTAAAGACTAGGGAGTTGGGGTTTTTTACCTCACTAAAACCACCCCCAACACCTGTAAGGGGCCCGAGCAGGTCCTCTAAAAGATACCTGCTCCGGAACCCCCGCGGTGCAACGCCTAATACGGCACGTCCCTAGGGAGACCTGCGTCTCCCTTGCATCTTGCTGTGCACGGCAACACGTGACCACAATGCCACCGTCTTCCTTGAGGCCACTGGGTGGGCACCTAGAATCCCTAGTCTATGTACCCGTGGCCCACTATCTACGTAACCTAAGACCAAGACACAAAACTCAATTTCCAAGCTACTTCTTTTAAAATGATGTTTATTTATTAAATGTTAATCTAATGTGACAACTTATAAAAATAACTGTAAACAAAATTTCTTACTAAATCTGAAACCATATCAATAATAATACGTAGTTCATTATTGTTAATTGTACATATCGACTTCCGTGTAAAAATATATTACAGGTACGATATGTCTCCCCTACCAAGCAATGGTACATTTTAATAGCCCCACAAGTACAAGCGTGAATAGTAGTTATTTTCCAGTAATTACACATCTACAATATAACTTGTAAGGGTGCTTGTGATTTCCTAAAAAGGGTTTTTCAAAAGAGGGCCCTGTGAAGATAAATTATGGCAGCGGCAATCTGGGAAAAGCAATCATAAATAAATAATAATAAGAGCTAAGTTTGTTGTGCTCTTGTAACGTAAAATGCTTTTTTAAATACCAGTGTTAAATAAATAATCTATATATACATACACGTGAATAATTCCGACGTTATATTTGCTGGCAGTGTAATTAAAATCGACTGTAGATACACACGTGAAACTGTTGCCCTGTTCGCTTTCTATACACTGTTTTAATGAATTTGACCATTCCTCTTTTTAATAGTTATTTCACACAGGGCTTTTCAGGTTTTCACCTTGAGGTTAGTAAAAAAGTCGTTGAATACGGAACGCAATCACTCGCCTCGCTATAATAGTTTAATATTCATACATTAAATAAACCGTCTTGTTTCATTGACCTACCATGACATACAGCTCTAAATAGCTCTTCATGTAGGTAATGTTCAAAGTGACGTACTCCATGGATTTCTCGCTGTGCTAAATTAGTATTAAGTAGCATCTTAGTTCCATTAGGGATTTCTCTGTAAACACACATTGAATCGCAGAATCTAATCTGAGGGCCAAGCACGAATAACTATCGCATTCGTATCGTAACAGTATCGAGCGAGTTAAGCGTTCTGATTGGTTGGTTCACTTGAGCCGGCCAATCAGAGCGCCGAACGCACTCGATACTATTACGTTACGATTGCGATAGTTATTCGTGCTTGGTACTCTGTTAATACAAAGTTGTCGTTTTCTCGTAAGAGCGCACTCTGTCAATTAGTTAATCTGTCCAAAACTTTGTTCAGACCCAAATCTCATTTCTGCTGCCTGTGTTGTTTCCATTGTTATTTAAAAAGAAAATAGATATTGTTCTATGAAAACTCAACGACAGAATCGTAAAAATATTCGGACAGGTTCGTTTACAAGAAACACACCGCGCTACTTTCGTCGCAGTTTCCAGTTATTTCATATTTCGCAATGCAATGTGGTTTACAGCAATCGTCCAAATACGTGTAGATAACTTCGGATTTGTATAAAAATGCTTTTCAACTCAAAGTGTTTTTTATAATTTAAAAGCTTTGCTTTGCATAAAAAATCCTTTAAGCTTTTGAGGTAAATCTTTCCTCTTTTCCCTTGGTAAAAAATCTCAGTTCTATCGTCGAGATTATTTTGCTCAAGGATAACAAACAAATAGACATTTTCTGAAACAACACTCTAGATACTGCTGTCAAGATGGATAAGCAATCTTATTTCGATATGCCGAAGGTTTTTAGTGACAAGGGCGTCAAGCAAACTGTCGTAGTGGATGTATCGAAGAATTATTCGATGTGGAGATACCTCTCAAAATACAATTTGTCAATAAACACAACTTACTGATGTTCAGTTTACGATCGCCATAATTTTATGACCAATATACTTTTTGATAGAATTGTTTTAATAGCGTATCTTATTGGCAGTTTCACTGAGAAAACGTGCTGGCTACTGACCGTTTGGGCGTCGTATTAATAAGTTTAATAACTACCCTGTTTTACGAGCATTCTTTATCGTTTTATCGGACGACGAAAAATTCCTTTCAACTTGTGTTTAACGTACCGCGCCGTTTCGAGATACTTTTATATTGTAGGTACTGTTTGGCTATGAATGTAACGACTTAATGACTGTATCAAAATATACAATTTTCTTTTGGCTCTTTTACTATGTAATCAACAGGAGTCAGAGTTGTTTACAAATATTTGCATGAAAGGACATTGTACCTTTGAGACCAATTATTATTGTTTCGGCGTAATTATGCAGACTACAGAACCGTTCTATTTTCTTCAACGCCTACTGCTAAAACTATCTTCGAAGTAAGTAATTACAATCAAACCGAAAACATTAGTAATTAGATACTAAACTCGTTACTGTTTGTAGAAATATTTTGATTATAGCAATACGTAATAGACAACAGACGAGTAACTTCAACACAACCGCAGGCAAGTATTCCGAAATGATCCTTTGAGTGGTAAATACTGACACAATTATCAACTGATATCAAATTCTAATGTAAAAGGAATAAAAATGAATTTTCAACTCATGGTAATATTTTATTTTCGACGTCGCATACATCGAAAACTAATACAAAATCATTTGGTATCGCACCTACGCAAAGTTATAACTATTTATTGTTATTCAATTTTAGGTTTTGGGGACAAGATTATAAGCTTCACTTTGAAATACAGAGTACATTAATTTACTTTCTTTACAAATTATATCGTGCCCCATTTCGCTGTTTCAATGCGGTGTGACTCTCAAAATCATCTGATAGGAGTTAGAGGGATGATTTCATTCATACAACCCTTGACCTAATGAACAAAATATGACAGCGACACCGGTCAGATCCATAAATTAATCCCCTTAAGAATTAACACAGATTGATCTCGTTCTAAAACTCAAAAACCGTGCTACTGCGCCAAGTAAGCTAGGTTCGACCCAACATAAATGTGAAACACACATGAACACACACAACATGAATGTAAAATATAGTGGACTTACGTCCACTATATTTATGTTGGGTAACCCTCATAAGTCTTGCTTCATCTTTAAAAATAACAAAGTCGACTTTGTACGCACAAACAGTTGATTCCCGTTTTTACCGTCCCCGTGAGAATAAAGACCTCTCTTAATGTTTAGCTGCACTCCCCAAAGAACAGACAAGATAAGTTTCAGCTTCTTAGGTCCAATTGTTTCAGCTGGGCATTTTCTATCAGGTACTCAGTAACATTAGACTCTTATAAAAATACTAGTCCTAGAAAACCCACAGCATTCGCCTTCAACCGTTTTCAATTGGCAGTCAAAATTTTTTGGTAGTTTTTTCACCGGGTTACATTATCAAAACTTTCACACCATTTCCCTTTTTTGTGTTAATAAATATAGCCTATGTTCATCAGGGATAATGTAGGATTCCAACGTTAAAAGAATTTTTCAAATGGAGCTTATTCAATATAAACAAACAAAACAAAAAAATAAAATCTTTCCTCTTTATAATGTAAGTGTAGATGTATATAGAGGTACATAGTATATAATATAGTAGATATATAGTAAATAATATTATAATATGTAGGTAACACTTACAATATACCTCTAGATTTACAATATAGAAGAACTAGTTTAGCCTAGGCAAAACTAGTTTGTCCTGAAATCGGGTTTGGCCGGTAACATATACATCATACTTTGTCACTGGTAACCGTTAAAATCCAACAAGATTGTATATTTTGTGGTGGAGTGTCACTTCAATGCTTCGTGCCAAGAAAGACCATATGCTTTTAGTTGAGTGTCATTCTGTCACAGAATTCTACGCAAGAATTTGATATCTGCCACAAGTAGATTAGTAAGCGATTATTCATACTCAAGGATGTGAGTAAATGTAACACTGAAAAATAGTAAACAGTTCTTTGAAGCACATTGATGTTTCTTAGTTTCTTAGTGTGTGTACGTAGCGTAAATTTTTGTGCAGTAATGAGTTCCATTTTTAAATTGTAACCATTTTTTTTTCTTTTTTTTTTTAAGGGGGGAAAATCATCGAATGACTTCTCCCGCCTGGGTGAGGCGGGAGGGAGTGTCAGACTCTTACTGACTAAAAACCACCCCGTTCCTTCTCCTGTACGTCGAGCCGGAGCCCCAGTTACCCGTTAGGTTCTCCGCGACTCCGAATCGGCATCGGCCGTATTGGGCCCCATCTGTGGTGGTCTGATGGCTCTTTGAGGCGCGCGCGGAACGCGACGCGCCGTACGCTCGGGTCTGTTTCTGGTCGGACGGGGAGCCACCCATGCTCGCCGTCCGCAGGCCCGCGCTTACGGTGGTCGGAGATCGTCCCGCGATCCCCGACGCCCGGTGTGTCCTTCGCGATGGCTGGGTTGCGAGGAGGCAGCGCTTCGCTGCCTCACGCGTCCCGCCTCCTCCTTAGCTAGCATGACTGCTTCGCAAAAGGAGGAGACGGCATCCCAGTCCCCCTCGCTCCGCATCATGGCCTGCACTAGGCCCGGACGCGAGAGGTCGCCATCGCCGATCACTTCCCTGAGGACACGGCGGTGCTCAGCCCACGAAGGGCATTCTCCCACCGTGTGTTCCACCGTGTCCTCAGGGCGGTCGTCGCAGTGATGACACCCGGGCGTTTCCTCCCGCCCCATCAGACACAGGTACCTCCCGAAACTTCCATGTCCAATTTAGATGTAATAAAGAAGTTTTTATACCTCTATTTCTGTGGTGGATGGTAATGGTCAAAAAGAATGCCTGCTCATAAAGTTTTGCGAAATTAACAGAAACAGGTTTGTAACCCAAGGCCTTCAGATTATAAGACATTAGATTCGATGCTTGTTGTTATTTTTTGTTCGAAATATAACACTTTGTTCGAACCTATGTTGGCATTTTCACACTCTAAAGTGCTTCTGTAATTCAATACTGTATTGTTCCTAGGACGCATTTTATATGCATATATTACATTTCATTTCGATAAATCCAAAGTTTTGGCTCACACTTTATTAACATATGATTCGTTTGAATACTTAATATGAAACAAAAACAAACACTATTTTGCATAACGGTAATAAATTCAGTATGCATATTCAGTATGAAAATAAAGTGGTAGGTACACAGAATAAAAACTACACTCCCACACACATCATATGAACAGCCTATAAGTGGCCACTGCTGATCAAAGGCCTCTTCTCGCACGGAGAAGGTTTGAGCTTTAATCACCACGCTTGCTCGATATGTGTTGGCGATTTCAAACTTATAATTAGAAATTATAAGCACAGGTTTCCTCACGATGTTTTCCTTCACCGTTAGTCAGTAGTGTCTAAATAATCTAAGAAAGTACATATAACTCGAAGTCACATTGATACTTGCCGTTGATAGGATTCAAACCCGCGACTTAATGTATGAGAAGGAAGCGTCTTAAAACTCCAGGCCACAACGACATTCGACACACGACAAAAACTACACTCAATCGATCAGAATATAAAAAGTACAATACATTTTGAAAATAAAGGAATTCAATCAAAGTCAAGGCATACGTGTGTCGATAAATAATTTATTCACAATGATAGAGTAACAATAGGGTCTGAAGAAGGCTTGAGAAAGGTGAGGCACATCGATCATGATCAAATAGAATGAGAACGCAGATTACTCTCAGAAGGTTTACAAGGAATATACAATGTAGGAAGTATCACAAATTCAATAATCTTATATGTTACTTTATTACATTTATATTTGTATATAAATAAATAAAAAACATCATTTATTTCGGACAGGTTTTTTTTTATTATTCTACATGTAATTAATACAGGGTTTTTATCCATGAGAATACGCCAACCCCATCGTACCTAATACTACCTACAACCATTATATAAACAAAATAAACAAAACCTTAAAATTAAACATGAAAGTTCCTAATTAACTTAGTCAACGAAATACATCAACTGACACAATCGTTTTGCTAATTCAGAATTTGGCTGAGCTAAAATAGATTGTATCAACCCTACCTCTTGTATATTTAGCTGGAATTCATTGACCAGATCGTTCCGTTGACTTTGATTCCTGACGCAATCCATCAGTAGATGTTGAACGTCTTCTATAACATTGCACGTCGTACAATTGGGTGAGGTTATTTTTTTCATTAGAAACCCAAATTTCGCTGATGGATAGTGTCCGGAACGTAATCGTAACAATAACTTAATATAATTTCTGCCTACCTTACAATTCTCAAACCAGGGAATCTGAGGAAGGTTACCTTGAATGGTCTTGTACCATATGCCTTTTTCTTTTGATGTCACTGTAAAATGATTTTTCCAAACATCGAAGCATTTCTGTTTAAACTCAGCTAAATATTCTAAATAATCAGGTGTATAATCAAGTTGCATTCCTTCCTTAGCAGCTAATTTCGACAGACGGTCAGCTTCCTCATTTCCCATTAAACCTCTGTGTTATTTTTGCTAAAATTCAAAATTATTTTTAGGATGTCGTAGGCTGTCGATGTACCTCTGCTGCAACCAGAGGCGCATCGAGCCAGGTGCAGTATAGCGCTCTTGCTGTCAGTAAAAATAACTATTTTGTTGTAATTATTCCTCACTGTGTAAATCAAAGCTTGATGAATTGCAATGAGTTCAAGCGTCATTATAGATACATTTGAGATAACTTTAAAACCTTGTTTGTAATTACAGCTTTGATCATAAAAACCTGCGCCCAAGCCATCAGCTCCCTTGGAACCGTCAGAGTATAATTTATGCCAGCCCTCATACTTCACACATAATTCTCTAAGTACATTGTTAATTAGGACGTTAGGTTCATGTTTAGATTTTGCCAAGGATATACATTCTAGGTTATCTTTTAAGTATTTCTGAAAACCCACAGCTGACAACCAGATTTCAAAGCTAAACATTTTAAGAGTGTCCATTAAAATACAATTGATTTGATTCGCATCCCTGAAGGATTGTGCAAGTAGGGGTTTCTTTTTATTAGTCCAATACCTGTTGTTATGTATTAAGCTATTTATTTCAGCTATTAAACTGTCAAACACCAAGCGGTCACCGGTGACCGCAACCTATTGTTCTATAATTGTGTCTACAAAACCGGTACTCGACGAGTTAATTTATTAGTACTGTTCATCGACTTTGATCTGTTTTTAATCAAATATTTATAAGCTAGATATTGTCTCCTAACAAACAGAGGTGCCACATGTAACTCACTCTCCATGACATAAATTGGAGTGCTCTTTATAAAGCCCCCTATCACCCTCAACGCTTGATTTTGAATTTTATCAAATTTGGAAACGTGACTTTTAACACTACAATCATATAGAAACAGGCATAGTCAATACGAGCTCTAATTAGGGATATATATAATCGTCGCAAGTGTGACATATGTATTCCCCAAGAACTTCCGGCCAATACTTTCAATATATTTAAAAATTTGGAACATTTACACGAAATTTCATTAATGTGTTTGCCCCACTTTAGACTCCTGTCCAGCCACATACCCAAATACTTGACATTTTCTGTATACGTCAACTGTTGATAGTATACCTTTAAAACAGGAATAATTCTTCTATGGCTCTTACTAAAAAGGCAATATTGCGTCTTGTTTGGCGAAAGCGCTAAGCCCAATTCAGTTAACAATACCACGGTTGTATCCAACGCATCTTGAATGACCTTTTCACATAATTTGAGGTCCTTATTACTAATATACACTACAAAGTCATCTGCATATTGTGAAGCCTCCACATTCTGTAGTTTATGACATATTTTATGAGTAATTAGATTAAAGAGAAGAGGAGAGAGTGGGTTCCCCTGAGCTAAGCCTGCATTAGTATATCTGCTTACTATACTACCATTATTTAACCTTACATTTAGGTGCCTTTCACTCAAATATCTCATGTGTTATTCTTATGGTCCATCAAATGTTATTTTTATGGTCCGTCGCAGTATATTTGTATATTTATATTTAAGGATGCGCTAGCCAGCGGCACGAACTCTTTGGTGGGCGCGGTTAAAATGCATGCTATTTCATCCAACATCACGTGCGAAAGAGATAGACGCTGTGATGAGCAGTAAGAAGCTAGAGCGCTTACACACACATACTCGAACCGTTCGCCTGACGCCTACACGCGCGATTTCATTGAAGAACGACGGCAGCGGCGCCATTGATACTCGGTGGCCATTATATCGGTGCGGCGGCAGCGCGTGATTGCGGCGCGGCGGTAACGTTATCGCGTACCTACCTAATTATTTAGTGGGCAGTCTACGCTCATGTTTGAATGGCAACGCAACATAAACTCAAACAAATAGATATTAGAACTTAGGATTATCATTGTATGTGACGTACGTACCTACCCAGAAATCTAAACGGTTTCTTGCAAAAATGTGAATTTACCTACATAGTTTTGTTTGTTATTTATTATCATCAAATAAAATAATTTATTTGAGTTAAGATGTTTTTCGCTTCTTCGTATATCCATCTTAGTAATATGCATGAAGCTGTCGAGGAGGTCGATTAGCAGTGGACACCACTGTACAGATTACTAAATAGTTACTTCGTAATAGATAAGTATATCACTCCAATACAAAAACGAAAATACCTATGCTATAATAGCCTACAAAATCATAACAATAGTGCCAACTGTTTGCAGCGAGAAGAAATGTACCATGAGTTGAGATGATTTTGCCCGCCACGCGACAAACGTCCGAGCGCGTCATCGCCCATCGGGCGTACCTATGTGCTAGGGCTGGGGTGCGGTGCCAGAAGACCTCCCCGTGGTGCACCCTGGGTGCGGGCGACAGTCTCCCTAGCGGGGGTGATAGGGTTGGAGTGACTGTCGCCCGCAGCAGACTTCTGGACTGGGCGGGCGAACCCGATAGGGTTCTGGAGGCGGCGGGCTGTGTGCTCATGGCCCGCGCTTCCGTGGGGCGTTTCTCCGCCTGTCTCTCTGATTAGCAGAGAGCGTGGCGGAGAGGCAAGGGCGGTGCTCGTTGTGCACTCACCCTGCCAGCGAGCAGCATCGGGACACAAGCTGTCCCCGATTGCAGCCGTCGATATCGTAATCCGTAAGGAGGTCACGGTCACGTTTTGTGACTCTGAACGGGACGAGGGTCTTGGCTTGGTCGCCCGGACCGCGAGGAAGGTAACCTCTATAAAAAATTCCTCCGTGACTAAGTTCTGGTGCGCGGCGGGAGTATGCGTGGCTGAGGAGTAGTGTCAGTCGCGAGCGCACCCCCAGCTAGGGGACCAGTGGAACCTCTAGTTGGGAAACAAATTAACACTTACCCAGGTACAGGGGGCACTGCCTGGGTGGACCGATTATTTCCCCCATACTCGTGGGAACTATATGGATAAGTTCAATTTATATAAAAAACCACATACGGAGGAGGAGAGTGCGGGTGAGCTCTGCTCGCCTGCGGTAGAGGGAGAAGGGGGCCCAAGTGGCTCCGGGACTCGTGGTGAGGCGCTGGACTCGTCCAGCAGGCCCCACACACGGGAGTCCAGTCGGAGGGGGTCGGATTCAGAGTCCGACACAACATTAGCGGAGCGGCTGAGCGTGAGCTCGAAAGGCTCACGCCGCCGCGCGACGGGGACGTTCAAACGCCCCAGGCTGGAGGAGGACAGTTTGTCCCCGTCCTCCGGCGCTCAGGAGGCGCCTCCCCCAAGGTCCCCACGGCAGCGCGGGGTAGGGGCGGCAAGGGCAGCGGTCGCCGGAAACCGGCACCAGCTGCCTGCGCGGAGTCAGCCGAACAGTTGGCCGCGGAGGGCAGGGCTCTCTCAAGCGCTGTCCGTTCGGAGTCCTCTGCGGCCGAGATGTCCGGCGTGGAGGTGTCGGAGGGCGAGCGCGGCTCTGAGAGCGAGAGCTGCTCCGGGGGCCTCCAACAGGCCATTACGGCGGAGCTCTACAAGCTGGCGATGGGGAAATCCCAGCCGGTTAGGTTCCGCCTCCTCAAGGCGGCGGCGGCCACAATAACGGAGGCGGCCTTGGAGCAGTGTGCGGCGCCCACTGCGGGAAAGGTGCGCTCCGAGCTGGCCGAGATGCGGCGAGAGCTGGCGCGCTTGGCGGCCTCCAATGCGGCTCTGGAGGCCGAGCTGCGGACGGCCAGGGCCGAGCTCGCCGCTGCTCGCGGCAGTCGCCCCCAGCCCCCGGCGGAGGCCGACGTAGTCGGACTGCTGCGGGCGGAGTTGGCTGCCTTCCAGCGACGTTTCGACGTGCTGGAGGGCAGGCTCTTGCGCCCCCACTCGCGGCGAGTCAGGTCGCCCCCGCGGTCCCGCGGTCGTACGCGGCCGCTGCGGCCAAGCCTTCGACCTCGAGTCAGGCTAGCCGCAGCTCCCAACCGCCGGCAAGGGCGCGACCGGCTGCCCCAGCGAGGGCCTCGGCGCCCCCGCCGGCGCAGACCCCAGCTGCGCCGACGGCGCCTGCGCCTGCGCCCGCTGGGCGCAAAAGAGGAGGGGCACTCCGGCCCAGCAGGCTGGGGTTGCGGCGGCGGCGGCGGAACCCGCCCCGCAAGCAGAGGACGGCGGCGGGTGGCAAATCGCCGGCGAGGCGAGGAGAGTCGCCAAGGAGGGCCGGAAGCGCCGAAAAAAGGCGCAGCGGCAACGACGGCAGCAGCAGCGCAGGGAGAAACGCGCTGCTGCCTTGCTCCTCGCCCCTAAGACCGCGGCTGTAGTAATTACACTGCAGCCCGAGGCGGTCAACAGGGGCGTTACGTATGGCGACGTCCTCGCCAAATTAAAGGGGGCGGTGACTCCTGCGGAGTTCGGGGCCCCGGACGGGTTCGCGGTCAAGGTGACCGCTACCGGAGCCCGTCTTTTGGAGGTCCCCGGCGCGACCAGCGGCCCATCGGCCGACGCCCTGGCCGAGAGGCTTAGGGCGTGCCTCGGTGCGGACGAGGCCCGCGTGTCCAGGCCCACCAAATGCCTGGATGTCAGGATCTTGGGCCTGGACGACTCCGTAACGGAGACGGAGGTGGTGGCCGCTGTGGCCAGGACGGGAGGGTGCCCTGCTGACCAAATCAAGGCAGGCGCCATCCGCCCGGACAACTCGGGGCTGCGCACTGTTGTGGTCAGCTGCCCCGTCACAGCGGCCAAGAAGCTGAAGGAGGGCAAAAGGCTCTTGGTGGGATGGGTCTCGGCGCAGGTCAAGCTGCTCGAGACCCGGCCTCTGAGGTGCTACCGCTGTCACGTGGGGGAGCACGTGAGCGTCAAATGCACCTCGGAGGTGGACCGCAGCGACTGTTGCTTCCGCTGCGGTCGGCCCGGTCACAAGGCCGGCTCGTGCTCCGCCCCGCTGCACTGCAATGCATGTGCGGCGGCTGGCAAGCCGGCCAATCACCGGGTCGGGAGCAAAGGCTGCTCCCCTCCCGCCAAACCCAAGGGCAAAGGTAGGCCCTCCGCCGCCCCTGCCGTTTCCGCCGCCGCCGCCGCCACTGCCACCGCAGTCGCCGCTGCCGCCACTGAGGAGGTCGGAATGGACTGCCAATAATGGCCCCATTCCGCCTCCTCCAGGCGAACATCAACCACTGCGCCGCTGCTCAGGATCTCCTGCTCCAGAGCATGGCGCAGTGGTCGATCAATGTCGCCGTGGTCTCCGAGCCGTACTTTGTCCTGCCCAGGGATCACTGGGTGGCGGACCTGGACGGCTCGGTGACCATCATCTCGTCGGCCGCCGCCGGTACCCCGACTCTTGAGGCTGCTCAAAGAGGCCGGGGTTGTGTCGCAGCACGGTTCGGAGAGCTCGCTGTGGTGGGCGTGTACTTCTCTCCGAACCGAACTCTCGCCGAGTTCCACAACTCCTTGAGGGAGTTGGTCACTGTCGTCGTCGGGTTCCGTTCCCTCCCCGTGCTCGTCCTCGGGGACTTCAACGCCAAAAACTTGGCTTGGGGTTCCCGGTTCACCGACGTCCGGGGTAGGATGGTGGAAGACTGGGCCCTTGAGACGGGCCTAGTCGTCCTGAACCGGGGTTCTGTCCCCACGTGCGTGCGGATGCAGGGCGAGTCGGTGGTGGACATCTCGTTCGCCAGCCCTGCTCTGTCACCGCGTATTGTTGACTGGCGCGTCATGGAGGAGGTGGAGACGTACTCCGACCACCGGTATATCCGGTTCGACGTCTCCGCCGAGTCCGCAGACCCGCCGGTCAGACAGGCCCCATGTGGCCCGCGTTGGGCGCTGAAACAGCTGGACCGGGAGCTGCTCCTGGAAGCCGCCATCGTGCAGGCCTGGGTGATACCACCGGTCAGGCCTGCCGACATAGACGATGAGGCCAAGTGGCTCCAGGACGCCATGTCCAGGATCTGTGACGTGGCGATGCCCCGGATCCGGTCGAGGCAACAAAAGCGCCAGGTGTACTGGTGGTCGCAAGAGCTAGCAGCTCTACGCAAGGCGTGCACTGCTGCGCGACGCCAGTACACTAGGCACCGCAGGCGCCGCATCCGTCCTCCTAATGCGGAGGCGAGAGAGGCGGAGTTGTACGAGGGATACAGGGCGGCCAAGGCCCTCCTCAAGGTGGAGATATTGCGGGCCAAGGAGGAGGCCCGCCGAGAGATGCTGGGGACTCTGGACAGAGATCCGTGGGGACGCCCGTACCGGATGGTACGAGACAAGCTCCGCGCTTGGGCTCCCCCGCTCACCCAGAGTCTCCGGCAAGAAGTCTTGGAGGAGGTGGTTGGCACCCTGTTCCCTCGACTGTGGAGGGGGTTCACCCCTCCGTATATGACTCCGCCCCCTGCGGTGCCCGACGCGGGCTACAGCGACGACGACGACGACATCGTCCCAGAGGTGACCGAGGCAGAATTGAGAGCGGCGGTGCGCCGGATGGGCGCCAAGAACACCGCCCCAGGACCCGACGGCCTGCATGGCAAGGCATGGGTCCTGGCCTCAGAGGCTCTCGGGCCTCGATTGATTGGTCTCTACAGCGCATGTCTGGAGAGAGGCCAGTTCCCGCTTCTCTGGAAAGCGGGAAAACTGGTCCTCGTGCGGAAGACGGGGCGCCCTGCGGACTCTCCGTCCGCGTACCGGCCCATAGTGTTGCTCGACGAGGTGGGGAAAGTCTTCGAAAGAATCATTTCGAACCGCCTCGTCGCGCACCTGACGGACATTGGGCCGGACTTGTCGGACGGCCAGTTCGGCTTCCGCAGAGGGCGCTCCACGGTGGACGCCATCATGCGCGTTAGAGACCTCACGACGGGGACTGCAGTGTCCAGGGGTAAGGTCGTAGTGGCGGTGTCTCTGGACATCGCCAACGCCTTCAACTCCCTGCCCTGGAGCTGCATCTTGGAGGCACTCCGATATCATCGGGTGCCTACCTACCTCCGTCGTGTAATCGAGGCTTACCTGACGGACAGGTCCGTCAGCTACCCCGGTCACCGGGGCGAGTGGAACCGGCGAGAGATGTCACGCGGTGTTCCACAGGGTTCGGTTCTGGGGCCGCTCCTGTGGAACATCGGCTATGACTGGGTGCTGCGCACCGACCTCCCGAACGGCGTTAGCACAATATGCTACGCCGACGATACGCTGGTGCTAGCGCACGGGAGGTCACACCAGGCGGCGGCCGACTTAATGGCGACAGCGGTTGCGACAGTCGTTGAGAGAATCCGGCAGTTGGGACTCGAGGTGGCGCTCCACAAGTCCGAGGCCATGTGTTTTCATGGCCGCGGGAACGCGCCACCTCCGGGTGGGTCTCAAATAACGGCGGGAGGAGTTACCATCGGCGTCGAGACGACGATGAAGTACCTAGGACTCGTCCTCGACAGTCGGTGGAACTTCATAGAGCATTTCCGACGTTTGGCTCCAAAGTTGGAGAGGACGGGGGCTGCGTTCAAACGCATCCTCCCCAACCTCGGGGGCCAAACGCCTCCTGCCGGAGGTTATACGCCGGGGTCGTGCGGTCCATGGCCCTCTACGGCGCCCCTGTTTGGGCGCCAAACCTGTTGCGGCGTCCCGCTCGGACGCTGCTCATGGCACAGAGGGTCATGGCGATCCGAATGATCCGCGGATACCGCACGATCTCTGGGGAGTCGGCGAACCTCCTTGCCGGATTACCGCCGTGGGATCTGGAGGCGAAGGTGCTCGCGCGCGTGTACAGCATGCGCGCGGAGGCACGTCGCCGGGGCGAAACTCCGCTGCCGCGCCAGATAAGTGCGTGGCGGGATGAGCTCCGGCGCGATCTCATGGCGGAGTGGCAGCAACGACTGTCGCAACCGAGGGCTGGGCTCGCTGCCATCGCAGCGGTAAGTCCCCTCTTTGAGGAGTGGCTTGAGAGACGCTACGGCGTCCTCACCTACCGCCTGACGCAGGTCCTCACCGGACATGGAAGTTTCGGGAGGTACCTGTGTCTGATGGGGCGGGAGGAAACGCCCGGGTGTCATCACTGCGAGGACCGCCCTGAGGACACGGTGGAACACACGGTGGGAGAATGCCCTTCGTGGGCTGAGCACCGCCGTGTCCTCAGGGAAGTGATCGGCGATGGCGACCTCTCGCGTCCGGGCCTAGTGCAGGCCATGATGCGGAGCGAGGGGGATTGGGATGCCGTCTCCTCCTTTTGCGAAGCAGTCATGCTAGCTAAGGAGGAGGCGGGACGCGTGAGGCAGCGAAGCGCTGCCTCCTCGCAACCCAGCCATCGCGAAGGACACACCGGGCGTCGGGGATCGCGGGACGATCTCCGGCCACCGTAAGCGCGGGCCTGCGGACGGCGAGCATGGGTGGCTCCCCGTCCGACCAGAAACAGACCCGAGCGTACGGCCCAATAGGGCCGATGCCGATTCGGAGTCGCGGAGAACCTAACGGGTAACCGGGGCTCCGGCTCGACGTGCAGGAGAAGGAACGGGGTGGTTTTTAGTCAGTAAGAGTCTGACACTCCCTCCCGCCTCACCCAGGCGGGGGCAGTCATTCGATGATTTTCCCCCCTTAAAAAAAAAAAAAAAAAAAATGTGCTAGGGCTGTATGTACCTACTTATGATGATAATAAAACGAATGTTGTAGAAAAACAGTTATTTTTTATTTGTTGATTTGTTGATAAAATATATTTTAGTTTAAATATATGATTGATACACTTTTTTCCTCCCCTGAATTCCCGACTATAAAATATGCGAAACCGCGTAAATAATTTAAATAAATAATCAAAAAGGAAACAGGAGTTTTTTTTTTTTTTTTTTTTACGGGGGGAAAATCATCGATTGACTGCTCCCGCCTGGGTGAGGCGGGAGGGAGTGTCAGACTCTTACTGACTAAAAACCACCCCGTTCCTTCTCCTGCACGTCGAGTCGGAGCCCCGGTTACCCGTTAGGTTCTCCGCGACTCCGAATCGGCATCGGCCCTATTGGGCCGTACGCTCGGGTCTGTTTCTGGTCGGACGGGGAGCCACCCATGCTCGCCGTCCGCAGGCCCGCGCTTACGGTGGCCGGAGATCGTCCCGCGATCCCCGACGCCCGGTGTGTCCTTCGCGATGGCTGGGTTGCGAGGAGGCAGCGCTTCGCTACCTCACGCGTCCCGCCTCCTCCTTAGCTAGCATGACTGCTTCGCAAAAGGAGGAGACGGCATCCCAGTCCCCCTCGCTCCGCATTATGGCGGTAGGTGAGGACGCCGTAGCGTCTCTCAAGCCACTCCTCAAAGAGGGGACTTACCGCTGCGATGGCAGCGAGCCCAAGGGAAACAGGAGTAGGGTTGTCACCCGTACTTGTACGTTATTTAAGGTAATCGTACTCTATACTTTATAAGAATAATAAAGTACACGAAAATACTTTATTTTTGCAAACTTTATTTCTATTAAAGTCGTAAGTATTTTTCGGTAAACTTATCGATTCGATATCGATATTTATGTTTATGTTGAATCGATAACTCGCCAGCGCCACTTAGACAATTTCTAGTAAAGAGGCAATTGTTTAGTAAAGGTACTAATTTAATAGAAACTGCAAAAAGCAATAAAAATATATTTTTAAATATAATAATACTAAATAAGAATAAATTGTACTTTATTTTTGTACTGTGTACATTTTCTTACCTATAATCGTCAATGTACTTTAAATACCAAAGAAAACGGTGCCAACCCTAAACAGGAGCCAACTGGAGCAAAATCAATTACTTTTAAAATTTCCAAGACTGTGCTACCAGGTCGATTATTATGACGTTCAAAATTATTAAGCTTCTTCTAATTACGTGCGACAGCCCACTCTGTCAGTTGTAACCAGCGATACGCGAAACGCGAACGCGTGGCCTTGAGCGAGTGACGGACGACGCCTGACCACGGCTTCGCCGAATGTAGGTATCGCTAATTTACCTACAGCATAAATCAATATGTGCATGGTGCACGCACATCGCACTTTCATTTTGTGGAACAACGTTTTCAAATGTATGTGGGCAATATCCGATAATGAAAATTGCTTTGGTTTGGTTTTCTTCTTATCTTCGGGAGCGTCAGCAATCAGTTCATGTTGATGAGACCTCATCAAACTGGAACCACTTGCAGACTGGCGTTCCTCAGGGCGGTATTCTCTCTCCTCTTTTGTTCTCTATTTTCATAAACCTTATTACTTCTGAACTTCAGTGTGCGTACCATCTGTATGCCGACGACCTACAGGTGTACTGTCGGGCTAGGATCGGGGATTTGCCTGGGGCAATCGCGAGAGTGAACGCTGACTTAGCTGCTATATATAATTGGTCTGAGAGGTTTGGAATAGCTGTGAACCCGAATAAATGTCAGGCGATTATGGTGGGAAGTTCTCGTACCTTGTGTAAGGTTGACAGTGCAACTATGCCGCCTGTACTGTTCAACGGTGCGATCATACCTTTCAGCGGCGACGTGAAGAATCTTGGCTTGTATGTTGACAGTAACTTAAACTGGCGTGCTCATGTCACTAGCATATGCCAACGGGTCACCGGGACGCTGCGGGCCCTGTATCGTTTGAGAAACTTTCTTCCGTCCTCTGCTAAAATAATGCTTGTCCAGTCCTTGGTGTTCCCCATTATTGATTATGCTGATGTGTGTTTTTTCGACCTGAATGCAGATCTACTTAACAAACTTGACCGCCTTTTGAATACCTGCATTCGATTCGTCTTCAACCTGCGTAAGTACGACCATGTCTCTACATTTCGATTGCAACTAAAGTGGTTGCCCATACGTCAGCGCAGGGAACAACGGGCGCTAACCACTTTATTCTCCCTTCTTAATTCTCCCAATTCTCCTACTTATCTTTCCTCATATTTCCAGTATGTGAGCGCTAACCATAGCAAATACCTCCGTTCTTCTAATAATCTTCTGTTACAATGTCCCACACATCGAACTGACTTCCTTCACTCTTCTTTTTCGTCCAATCCATCTTGCTGTGGAATGCGATGCCGACGGATATCAGGACGGCGACCAGTCGTCTGTCCTTCAAATTTAAGGTTCGTGAGTATCTACAGAAGAGGCTAGCAGACTCAACACACACTTAGGTCTAGTGCGTATTTACATATATATATGTGTATAATTATGTATGTATTTATGTTATGTTATGTATTTTCCTTCGTATATTTAGGTATATATATGTCCCACACTTATTTGTCTACTGTACGTTTTGCATTACGTATATATTTTAATACTTCTTCATTATATTTAATTAGTATATATCGTATAATTATATATGATGTTAATGTTAATGTTAATTGTTGTGTCACTCTAATAAGTGTTAAACGTTTACACCTACTATTGTATCTCTCTGCACCACCCTAAGGTTGACTGTTAGAGAATGCCACTAGGCATTAAGTCCGCCGTTGTATATCTACAAAAAGTGTAAATAAATAAATAAATAAAAAGTGGTATGGTCTGACTACACCATTATGACCCACTGCTTTTTCGAAAAACTTTGAAATTTGAAATTAGAAAGACTTGCGGCGTGCGGGCCGGGCTAGTGCGTAATGCGCGAGTGTGTGTGTGTGTGTGCGCCCCCCGGCCCCTCGGACCGGCAACGTAAAAGTGTAGCGAGATGCACGATGAATTAGAACAGAAACGAGTGCGCGAAATTTTTCAAACAGACCTTCGGTAATTTGGATATTATGAAAAAACTATTGAATGTATCTGTTTAAAATAAAATTATTTACATTATTGAACAAATTATCTAGGGTTGTATGGTAACTATTTTGCAATTTTCCTTCTTCATAAGTTATTTATTTCCCCCCAAAGATACGTTAAAATTAGTGTTAAAATGAGGAAGTTTAGACGCTTATAACTTTGAATTATTAGTTTTTTTGACTTTTTTGTTTCCATACAGAGCTAGATAATAATGAGATAAATGTAGATCATTTTTTATTTTGAACGTATACCATCAAACAGTGGAGTAATCGGCAAGTTAAGTTAGTATGGAAGAATTACCGACCAGGGCAGCCTTAATTATGTAAATCTGAAGATTTTGATTGTCTGTTTGTTTGAACGCGCTAATCTGCGGGAAAATATGTCCGATTTAAATAATTATTTTTGTATGTGATATCGAGGAAGGTTATAGGCTATAAAACATCACGCTACAATAAATAGGAGCCGAGCAAAGCGGGTGAAACCGCGTAGCTGTAGCTAGTGCATAGATAAAGATAGTTAGTCTAAAATATTCCGGCTCTTCAATTGGAACTGTATTTAGGTTTTTAATTTATTTGTGTCTAAATAATATGGCATTTATGTAAATAAAAGTATCAACTACCAATTGTGTTGCGCGTCCCATGTTATATTTTTTTTTAAGGGGGGAAAATCATCCAATGACTGCTCCCGCCTGGGTGAGGCGGAAGGGAGTGTCAGACTCTTACTGACTAAAAACCACCCCGTTCCTTCTCCTGCACGTCGAGCCGGAGCCCCGGTTACCCGTTAGGTTCTCCGCGACGTCACATGTTATATTGCCATCCTCCAACCACGATTCCAAGCTCAATGTTAGGTCGAAAACCCCAGTAATGCTTAACTCAACTCGGGAATCAAAAACATTCGGTAACCATACTTGAAAACACGATCAAAATCCACAGAAATATTAAAATATAACAATCGCAATATTTGTTATATTTTATCTTCTTAAACCACATTTATATGAACAAAACCACACTTACAATACCTGAAAAAAGCGGGCGGTCATTGAAACCTTTCTTTCGCATATTTGAATTACTTTTGTGATACAGAATCAGTTAACATATCCGATTCTATTGAATTCATTTAAGCGCTTTGTACTTTAAAAGTAAAACGAAATAACTTCCGTCAGAAGGCCGCTCGAATTCAAGAGAACCTTCGTTTCAGATTAATTAAACACTGATTTCTTTGTAACATTCCATTTAAGTAGAGTAAATATAAAAAAACGAATACCCAAACGTAAATGAAGCATACTACCTTCTTCAAAACAGAATATGGGAACCAAAAGGGAACGGACTATTTCTTTTATATCCATACTGTAGATATTAATCTACAGTAAAACTCTTTGGACACATATTTTTTTTTTTTTTTACTTCAAATATCGCTTAACAGTACCTACTTGTGTAATGCAAAAGCGAAGTAATCAGCCACTGAACTATGTACCTATAATCCCAACTAATGACTATACGACTATACCTACTCAATATTGCAATAAAAAGGTTTCAAAGTCATCATTTCAAAAAAAGAAAAGGCATTTATTCGACAGTAGGCACGCACACAGATACAAAAATAATACAAAATTTAAAAAAAGAAAAGAAGAAATAAATACAGATACTTATGTAAAACAGAACAAAAAAAACAAAGAAATGCAGACTATAACAAAACGTGACAATACAAAAATAACACGTAAATTTGCTTAATTTAACACTGGTTAGGAACTCAATTAGACATCACTGACTGTCACAAATATATTTTATCATTATCATCTGTTTGAATAAAATAATTAAACTACATTTATTATATTATACCTATTGATGATCGCAGGTGCCCCTGCTGGACAAGAGGTCTCGGGTTCGATTCCCGGGCCGGGGAAAGTATTACTGGGTATTTTGAAAAACAAAATCCGAGAGAAAGAACAGAATCTGACATTGTGTCCAGTATAATATGGCAAAAGGCTCACCCCTACTTGGGACTCATAACATAATAGTGAAAATAGGTGTTACATTATACCTCTACAGAGGCATTAAGTGCCGTATGGTGCACCTCTACCTACCCCTTCGGGGATAAAAAGGCGTGATGTTATATTATATGTTATGTTATATATTAAATACGTTGTCGTTTTCAAAATGGCGGATTAAATGAATGTTTCCTTAATTTTCATGCCCTGTTTACAAGCCTATTCTTTGAAAAATGATACGTAAATACTTCAATGTGGTTTCGCCTTGCCTATACATATAAAGTCGTTGTGGTTTTATATATAGACGTTCGGCACGGAATGATAAAAGTTAGGGAATCTTGGATGATGTTTACAAATCGCTCCCATTAGGATGAGTTTACATGCTTATAATTTACATTTCATTCCTTTTCCATAATTATAACATCATGCTCCTCTGCCTACCCCTTCGGGAATAAATGGTGTGATGTTATGTTCACGTATAAATTGATATTTATACAAATATCAATGATTTGATCCCGTTCCAAATTAGGTATAATAATTAGATATTTATTGACCAAGTTCCTTATTGACATATGATTCCATAATACGTCTGAAAAATTAAAAGTTTTCCGTACCTACTCAAGGATAAGAACTTATTTCAAACAGATATTTGAATAAATGAACGTATTTTTATACCCTTTGAACATGTCTGCTTGGTACGTCTATCAATCAGTAAGATGTGTTAGCAAAGTTACAATAAACCACGCTTCAAATCATTTAGACTTTGACATTTTAACGAGATGATAACGAGAAAGAATGTTTAGTTTCATACAATCTTTTATGATTGCTAAGAAATTTAATATACTAGAAAGATCAAAAAGATTGATATTTTGATGATATGACAGATTCTCATATAGACACCATCATTCTTACATTCTGCGCAGATGTTTACAGACACACCCTCTTTTAGCTAGTTACCTACACATACGGATACATAGGCACACGTACTTATACCAGTAAGTTTCAAGCTGGCAATAAACTACGGTTATACCTCAATGAGGTCAGACGCCGTTATTAATTATGAAATAAAAAATCCAACCACGAGAAACACCCTTGCTACACAATTGCCACCAGAAGGAAAAATCCTTCCAGAACATTCATCTGGATTTGTATAAAATTTTGTTACCACTAATCATGGCGAATCTAAATTACAGTTGAATTAAGTCAACTTTTATAAAAGAGTAAAATTCATCTTCTTTTTCTTCCACCACTTCAAACGATTGAGGAAAAGTTCGCCAAATATAAAAACTTTATTTAAGGAAATATTTAATTACTTTTCATTCAAAGGTTTCTACAATTAACTTGCAAAACAATACGAAATTACATTACTCAACGTTGATACAAAATTTTGAGTAAAACGTTCTAAGAAGTACCTAAAGGTCCCTATTTAAGAAAGCTATTATTTTTCTAAATTGGGTCGACTATCTATCTAATGATAATAATATCGATTATAAGGTCTTTTGCTTTAAACAATCACACATTCGTTTTTCCATTTACGTAATGATTTTCATTTCATGGTTGCTATGCCAAAACTAGACTATGATCGAACAACAGTCAAACTTGTTACTGGCAAAGCACTGCACCTATGCACACATATTATATATACATACTACATTTTTTAATTCTGGGAAGTAACGTAACCAAACAATTTCATTTCAATTTTAACCTACTTGGAAAAAACCCAAGAGGAAATAAAATGGCACCCAAGCGAAGCGTAACCACGGGCTTTGATTAATGAATCCATCCAATATCTAATGTTAGCACGAAATCAATTTAACTCGTCGAGTACCGGTTTTGTAGACACAATTATAGAACAATAGGTTGCGGTCACCGGTGACCGCTTGGTGTTTGACAGTTTAAGGAAGCACTTGAAACCACCAAACTATATATAAGAATTTGTTACAGGATTAACATTGTTCCAAGTTAAACCGAGTTTTAAATTCGAGTTCTCAAAGTCGATTATTGCTTTCATTAATGTTTGTTAGGAAAACCTGTGAATGGAAAGTTTAATTCAAGTGTTATAAATGTATGATTGTATTTATTGGTGTTCATATACATAGATTGATAAGCACTGAGTTAGATGTATTCAGAATGAAATATTTTTGAAAATTCGGTTATATTTTTTAATTAAAGAGTAACAAGTTGGGAGTATAGTTCTATAATTATTAATATGTAACTCAGTAGGTATTCACAATTTGTTTCGCTTGAAAATTGTAAACAAGTTAGGGACTGGGTGTATTGTGATGCAAATTGAACTAAACGCTGTCACTGCAGTCAGCACACAGCATCAAGTTTTAAATAAAATAAAACTCTAGCACTTTTGGAATAAAGTAAAAGATATAACGCCAGAAAATCGTGCTAGCGAATACTTCACCAGCAGTCTATAGTCTCATAGTAAAATTTATGACCACAATAAATTTCCTTTTAGCAAACAAATATCTAATCAAACAAAGGAAACTACTCCACTGTACAATTGCTTTGTGATTGATATACAAACTGACGAGAATTACCTGCCTTGTAAATTACTTTTACAAATTTAGTTAATTTAGTTCCAAAACTAATTTCGAACAGAATTACGTAAAAGTATTTTGATTAATTTGTTTCAATATTTGGGTAATAGCTAGGTTAATGTAATATAACCTTTTATTTATACTTATAGCAAATTAAGAATGTGCCTTTGAAAATTTAGACTTTTTTCCATGAACATAAATCACATTTTTCGATACGAGTACATTATGGTACTTATTTATGGAACAGACATGTCGGGTAAATAACAATGGCAACGTATAAACCACACAACACTGTCGTCGGGTAATATCATTACGCTTGCACTCAAACTGTAATGAACAAAACGGATTCTACCTCTATGGAAGGTATTAAAGGACAGTCGGTTCACTGGCGAGTAGAAAAATAATCTTGTTACAACTCCACAACTTGGCAAATCATTTGGTACAAACATTGACAGATTTTTAGGCCAACACCCTCTTTTGCTAATACGGCTGATTAGGTATCGAAACATGATAGCTGTACATTAAAAATTACGTTGAAAACAGTCACCACTTTTTAAAAAGTACTTATATATGTAGTTGTTGCAAAAAAACTACACATTACTAATAAAATAAATTGAAAAAATACGTACAAAGTTTCGATGCGTGCGGAGATTCAGTCACTTATTGTACTCTCGAACAAATACGAACAAAACAAACAAAAACAAACTTTACAATCATGACAGTCTAAACAAAATCTGTAGCACTTGTAAACACCACGGAAAAATACTGTAAGAAGTCTGTACACAACTTTGAGAGTGAGGAAAAATATTTTAATCCACATTCACGGCAACTTTTTGTAGAAGTTAATCTGAGTTGTTATAAGATAGCTGGTTGGAGACGAGCGTTCGGCGCGCCACGAGTATCAATCTGCCCTACAACAAGTGTACTAAGGCGGGCGTACAAACGCGGCACGGCACTCGTACCGCGGGAAAACTGCCCAATGAAACTCTCGCCCGGCTTGTTCAGTTACTCCCTAACACCAAACCGTTTTATTAAACCCTCTGCTTTGATTGTTTACATGTTTTTTTGCTTACACAGCATCCTATTTCACATTCAAATTACATTTTCATTTACATGCCTACAAATATATATGCGAAAGTTTTGGGGAGTTTAAATAATTAAGTACAATCTCTAGGCACTAAGTGTGCGATTCCGTGTTTACAATCATTACGTGTTGTCATAGAAAAGCATAGGTACATTTTGACTAGCCTTTATGATGTGAAACGCTTTTTAATCGATTTCTCTTTGATATAATGTCTTTTTCGCCACTTAAATACTAAGTCTCGTGTTTGATTTTGGTAATTACAAAATTACCAAATGTTTCAAAATCAATCAATTTCTCACGCCTTACTTACGTTTTGTTAGATTCGCATATAAACAAAATTCCGTGGTTAATTCATTGAACACATTTTATCCAATGCATAATACAAGGAAAATTGTTTAACCTTTTTAACGAAGTCGACTGTTCCTGTTGATTTATTATATCATTTATAAATATATTTTCATTCCAATTCACCGATGAAGGAAAACATTGCGAGGAAACCTGGATTTATAATTAAATTTAATTATAAGCATGAAAAGATTACACACACACACACACACACACACACGCATTGAGCAATTATACCTACATTATGATTTTTTTTTAAGTAAAAAGCATTTACCATATACTAGATCAGATAAAATATTGCAAGGGCAAGTTTTTCTTTTTTTATTTCGAAATGTAGAGGTAGTATGCCTCGAGAGACTAGCTTATTGTCTGATTTATGGCAAAAAACACGTCTTATATTACGTGGGACTAATAGTAATACGCGCGAAAAATGATTGTAATATACACTTCCACCCACATTTTTGAAGAAAAACAAGATGACATGGTACATATAACATCACGTTTGTTTTTCCCGAAGGGTTAACAGAAGTCCTATTATCTACTTATTAACTTATGAATCAAAGCCATGAGGAACCATTTATTACCTTGTCACTCTTTGCACAAAAACATGGACTGTTCCATTGAAATTAATGAACTTTACTTGAAATAAAAAGTTCAGTTATATGTTACTCAATCCGGAAATTATAATAAAATCTAACTTGTTTACTACTATTTAACAATAACGCAATCAAGGGTGAAATGTTCTTGTAAATATTCATAAGTAAAGCTTGTCAATTCAGATAAAAATTAATCCTTCACTTTCTAATCTACTTGGCAATCCAAAATACAATAAAGGGTTTCATCTACAACTATTGTCCACCAAATATGAGTCATGAATATGCAAGGACCGCCCTCGCATATTTTAAAACATGTCTGTTTGTCTATTTACAATTTTACACACGAACCTGAGTTTTATAGTTAAATGGGTAGGGTTCATTTATGGATTTTGGGATTTTCTCCTGTATTTCATCACTTTCATCATCACCATTAATTAATTCGTTTTTATTTTAATTAATTCTTTAGATATAGTTTGCCAAAATCCTCAAATCTGGCAGACGATTTGGTCATAAAAATTTAAAAGATATTTATCCTGCGTAAAAACCATTAAAACTGTGACAATCCTTACATTATTACGGCTTTTTTTTAAGGGGCGAAAATCATCGAATGACTGCTCCCGCCTGGGTGAGGCGGGAGGGAGTGTCAGACTCTTACTGACTAAAAACCACCCCGTTCCTTCTCCTGCACGTCGAGCCGGAGCCCCGGTTACCCGTTAGGTTCTCCGCGACACATTATTATGGCTTGACTACAAATATTATTAACCCATTTACCTTTTTTTACTACTTCAACTTGGATCGTTAAGTGTATATCCAGAAGGAAAAAGCGAAATGCCCCATTACTTTCAGCCGGAGGCTAAACATCAAGGGTGTGTCTCTACAGAACCGGAGTAGAGCGGAGTAGAGCGGAGCTGTGCGGAGTAGAGCGGAGTAGAGCGGAGTAGAGCGGAGTAGAGCGGAGTAGAGCGGAGTAGGGCCGTGTGAATACTTAGGTGTTTCCACTAAAGCTGCGCAGAGACGAAATGTGCACAGCTGAGCTGTGAAGCTGGGTGAAGTGGGGCCAAGCAGAGGTGAGTTAAACTGGACTTTCAAACATTGCCTTTTCCAACACAGCATAGCTCCACTAAGCTCGATATCTCACAGCTCCTCTCCAGCTCCTCTAAACTCGAAATCAGTATGCCACGCTTAACTTTAGGAACCACACATTTTAATGTAAATCTTTTCAATTCCAGTAACTCTGTTTCCACTGAATGGAAGCGGAGATGAAATGTGTATTTTAAGCAATGTAATAGGTCAATTTCTATAAATATCTGCTCAACTCCGCGCAGCTCGGCTTCTGTGGAAACCCAGCCTTAGCCAAAGAACAGATATAATTCCAAAGTCCCTTTAAGAACGTCGAAATCGAAAAATCCTATTACACTTAAACTAACAATGGGATTACAAAGCTCGGAAATTACTTTTGTGGTCTACAAGCCTTCACTAAATCTATATCTATACCTACCAAAATACCATATTCTAAAACCACAAGATATTGTATAAATACGTAATTATTATACTTTTAAGCAAACGCATCAATAATTTCAATAAATAGGATTCTGGTTTACGAAAATTAGCATGACAACTGGGTTTGCGAGCTGAGTAGATAATAGGTTCGCCATCTTATTAATGGAATTCAAAACATAACTGGCAAAAAAATGGAGTTACATTAAATAAGTATTCTATTGTAAACTTGCCCCTGCTCACCTTTGAAGAATAAAAGGGGTAATGATGTTAAACCCTATAGAACAACATTTTTATTGATTTTAAACCGAAATAGGATTAACCAGTCAGTAGTACACACAGCTGCAGTCTAAAGAATAAAAAAATTATTCCATTGTTCCTCGAAATGCTTCCTTTATTTTCATATTGCTGCGTAAGTATTGCACATTAGTCCATTTGAACTGAAAACTTTTTAGAAAGTCACTGTAATGGAGGAAAATGGTGTGTTAAGGAAAAAGGATGGGGCTATATTTTCCGTATAACTCTGTCTCTATCTGACAAAAAGTGAGCTTAAAGTAGGAGAATGGTCGTTTGTATTCACGGTGAGATAGCAAGAATAATGTCCGGACACCCGGTGCGGTTTCATCAGGCCGCGTCAGCGCCGTCGAATATATTTTGTTTTAATTGTAGCAGTAAAAAGTAATGACACCATGGAAGTCCATTTCCCATATCAACGCCATTAATCTCTAGAGGAGTGGTCAGACACACTGACATTTCGTCAGTTAAGTTCCTCATAAGAAGCATGCGATAAGCCCAGCCTACCGCCATTAGGTAATCGAGTAAAGGAACTTAGGTCGCTACTGATAGCTACGTGCTTAGAATTTTCAATAAATTTGAAGTTCAGAGGCTCGTACCTTGACAATAGAAAATGTCCTTTACAAAATCATTTTGTTATCCAACTCCTTATCTGTTCAGTTGCTTTCGTAGATATACATAAAATACTCAATGTCCAAGAAAAAAATTAAATTCACGATTTGTTTTCTTTGTGACATCATAAAAATTCATCATGTTTATTATACAGAAGACATGTGTCGATGGGTTCAACGAAATATTCGTTCTATTCATCGCACGTACACCTACTACCTACTAGAGTTTTTCTATAACAAACTTGTCACAGTACTCTCACACTATAGCGGTTATAGTGCCATCGCATCGTCATCACCAACCCTCTTAAGAACGACGCCTTAAAGGTTTGTCGTTTCCTCTACACATAGCAAATAATATGAAAATCGCACTTTAAACAGTTCTCGGTCGAAAAATTTCGAAAATTGCTTGTCTTTGGGTAGAATGAGTAATTAAGTAAATCATTTATTTGGGTAAAACATGGTGTTAATATTATTACAATAGTTCAACATGTTTCGCTAACATAAAAACATAGCATTGACTGCCTCGTTGGCTGAGTGGTCGACTGCCGGGCAAGGGTTCTCGGGTTCGATTCCCGGGTCGGGCAAAGTACTACCTACTGAGTTTTTAAAAAAATCTCAGTAGTAGCACGGAGTCTGGAATTGTGCCCGGTATATGGCAATAGGCTCACCCCCTATTACATGGGACTCATAACATAAATAGTCAAAAGTGGGTGTTACTTCTGTGTGCACCTCTGCCTACCCTTTCGGGGATAAAAGGCGTTATGTTATGTTATTGATATGTTAAAAAACATAGCATAATTATATGCAAAAGTTTGTTATTTTGACAGAAATGAGTAGGTAATTAACAGTCTAGAGGTACATTCATAAAATCACTTACACTGTAAACATTTTATTCATTGAGAAACTTGTACCTCTATAATTCGATCTTAAATTTCCTCCTTGTGTTCATTACTTTAAAGCGGTATTTTGTTATAAATACGTACGCACATTGCTAAGCAGTTTAGTTTCTATTGTATTTGGCAAGTCTTGGCAAATCGCTTAATACCAGTTTATAAGGATCTCGTCTGTTTCTAAGATTGATAATCTCTTATTGTTAGCTACAAATATGTATACATCCATGATCCAAAATGACAATACGTTTAAACTAGTAATATAAAAAAAGTTCAACTATGGAAATAACAAACAAGAAATAAGTACCTGCACCAAACCTTCTTTCATATATAAAGTACCTACCTCATTTTGTTCAGCTGAAGCAATACATTATCTTGTATACAAAGCCTGAAATGTTGTTAGACGTATAGTATCAGACTTAGAGATATTTATTATTATGTCCGCCTACCATTCAAAAGATAAATAACACTAGGATATATGGCTGTCTGCACTGTCGCCGATCAAATTGTACCGTAAAAGGTGCGTATAAATGTAACGTTTTTTATTTTCTGCGGTGGAAAATAGAGATTATAAACACATCAACAGGCCTATAAGTACAGTGACCTTTGGTCAGCAGTGGCCGGCTCAAACCTCCGTGTGTGAAGTCTCACACGGAGGTTTGAGTATTAACAGCCAGTATATGAGACGAAATAGAAAATACTTTGTGACTCGCGTAGATCTACGTTCCTGCATACCATCGGTTAATTACCACACTTACTCAAAACGGGTTAAAAATAGACACATAAATTAATGATATCGTCCACTAATCGTTTGTTTACTTTATGAGTGTCATATTGTGATATGGCATAAGGCATTTTTCATACTCTCTCTAATCTCACCGCCCTCTGGTAGACTTAGTCATTGTTTTGCTTAAACATCAGAAACAGCCACATTTTGAAAATATTAAAGAATACTTTAAGAATCGAATCCATGCTTGATTTTAACGAGGTAATCCCAGTAGGCTACAATATGTTTGGAGGGAGTGTCAGACTTTTACTGACTAAAAACCACTTCGTTCCTTTTCCTGCACGTCGAGCAGGAGCCTCGGTAACCCGTTAGGTTCTCCGCGACATATTTAACGTATAGCATGTATTGATGAAACGTCAAATAAAAATATAATATTTATACTAAAAAAAAAATTCGCCCTTAACTCGTCGAGTACCGGTTTTGTAGACACAATTATAGAACAATAGGTTGCGGTCACCGGTGACCGCTTGGTGTTTGACAGTTTAAGACGGATTGTGCACTTTGTATACATAGAACATTGCAAACTTTGCGCTTTTAACCCAAAAATCCCCAAGCGGTCACCGGTGACCGCTTTCCACTAATATTACATTATATTATAGACCTTATTTCTAATGTTTAGAGAATACTTTTGTATGACCAAATTTTGGGGATGGATATCAACGGGTTAAGGTTGAAATAGTCGCTAATGGTCTTTATTTTCTTGTTTTATCACTTAGTTATAGACTGGTTGTCTTAATTGCAAACAATTTTAAAATTCAATTAGTGATGCGAAAAGCTTTGTGTTAGTTAAAAATGTCATGTTTTTACTTCGTTCATTAGAAACTGCTATGAAAATTAAATGTAAATATTGGTTTTGTTTTGGTACACTACAGTTGGTATTACATCGTAAGAGACGCACGTCTCTTACGATGTAATAGTTGAGGTTTGTACGAGGTTTAGTTCACACATACACACGCACGCTGTAAACACGTTTGCTACAGAGGTACTCACAGACTTGCGATCCATCGAAAGAAGAAGAGCGAATACCGGTAATTAGAAGCGCCTCACGAAGTAATGCCTAGCGGCGGTTTCCATGAGGAATCAGACACGAGAAAAATAGGGAAGGTTTTAGTCGGTATTAGCATTGACATGTCATCAGTCAATGTTTGAGGCCGACATATCCAAGCAAAAGAACTAAGCTTGTAGAATACGTAAAAGTATTTCCCCCCTTCATATAGAAAAAAAAATTACACACACGCACACACACACTCGCACACACACACACGCACACACACACCCACACACACACACACACACGCACGCACGCACACACACACGCACACACATAATATTATTATCAATTGGATCATTACCAAAAATATCACTATTGATAGCTATATACCTAAAACAAAAAGCATTGAATATAAAATAAATAATAATTGATTTGATTTCAATATTATTCATTCATACTGTTAATTTTTTATTTGATCATTATTATGAGCCCCTAACATGGCTTGAAACTATTCGAGGTGTCTCATCAAACTGATATGTAGGTAAGTAAGCCGTTAAACATAATAATTAATTTCAAACTGAATATTTAGCATAGACACAATCTTGTAGCCAAGATTATTCATTAACAACTTGCTTTGAAATATAAACTGACCTTTGAATTTGAAAAGCCCTTTTATAAGTACCTGACCCAGTTCTTCAAATTGGATATGCCATACTGTATTGGGTTCGAACTATTATCACAGACAGGATAATTGTTGCTAACAAACCTTACCTTACCTTACCTAACCTTAGAATGTAGTGGTAGATCGATCAAGCCGTCGCACAATGATAGTTGACATAACAATTTCACATGAGGAGCATCTCGCGACAGCTGAAAAAGATGAAGCAAATATAAATCTTGATTTAGCTCATGACATTATCGACAGTTGGATGTGGATTCAGCATTCATTGTGCAGATAGTCATATCTGCCAATGGCCTCATTGCTAAAAATCTCGACTTAACACCTGAGTAGGCTAGCGTTAGATGGTTGGGTCAAAGGCCTGATACAGTATTTCTAGACACGGTGCGCGGCGCGTATTCACCGGAAATTCCTCTCCCTGGAGCCCTGACCACTGGTAACTTGGACTTCTCCCGTTACTGATGGGCTACTGCATTTTATATTTTAAACGATTCTTGTAAAATCAAATATTTAAAAATGTAATGATCAAGTATAGAAAGAAATTAATGCCTCACGACTGTTATTAAAAGAATTTTATTGATCTGATAATATTTGACAGCTTTCCGTAGAACAGTCAGGTATCCACTCGGAATGAGCTCATTTATTTGAAAGGGTTTCGTTTGGAGGTTAAAGGTTGTGACCACCGACCGAAACCACAGGTTCAAATGAAACAGTACTATTTATAACTGAGGACAGATTTCTTCACATTTATTCTTGTTTCAGTGAATTCGTAAATCTATAAAATACTTACTTGAGGTAACTAATGGTTATAAGCATGCCCTTTATCTGCCATCTTTTAAATTTTTTTCGTTTTTCGTTTTATTAATATGCGCATCTAAAATATAAATAGCAACGGCGAAATGATATCTTGACACTTGACCTTTTGCTTTTCAAAATGGTGGCTTACTGTTCGATTTGAATAATTAAATACACAGAAATACAAGAATGTTTATTGTGTCGAAGGGGTATTTTAGCTAAAAGCGCAGAAATACACACGACACTGTTCTTTTATTGAGTGGTGCTCTCAAACGGTAGGAATGTTACTTTGCAGTTGAAATGTGAACCTGTCTGTGTACATTGGAGAATACTTGTTTAACATAGTTTGCTTGTAATGTCAAAATACCAGTCCAAAATAAACGGTAAATCAAGCCCACAGAAAATATAAAAGAGAAAATATCAAACCTTTAATTCATAGATAAATAAAAGTCACGCTCTGATGAGGCGATGACCTTTTAGTCCCATCACATTAACAAGTTATTTAATTATTTTTAATATTAGTTATACATGTATATAGTAAATTATATACAGTATACACATATAAATATACATTAAAATATAGCATGATTTATGCATTTCCCTAGTACAGTTCTCTTCAAATATTGTAGGAAAACTATTACTGAAGTCTATAAATTAATACAGGCAGACATTAATAGAATTAATAAAAAGTGTATTCCGGGTTCTATGAAAAATTTTACCAACTCTTCTTTCAGAGACTGAAAAAGGAATAAGTTGTGAAATATTTCTTCAAGCGGCTATAACGGTTCAGAGCACTATGAAATTATTTCATCTAAAACTTAATAACTTTCTGCTAGAGCCCAATTATTTTTATCTGTGAGGTTTTAAATGTGTTATCAGTCCTTAGAGTATACAATGACTAGGTATTTGTACATGACTTGCTTTTAACCGGTTAACGAACAGATAAATCACCTGATGGTGAGCGATCGCATTTGGACACCCGAAACACCAGAGGCGTTACAAGTGCGTTACCGACCTTTTCGGGATTAGGAACTTGAGGAGTTTGAGTTTTTAAATAATTTGCTTGGGAAGCTAACAATTTAATTTGTATTCAATCAATTTATTGTTTTAAAGCTTTAGTTAATTTTGAATAAAACCAAAAATAGTTCATACATGTAATTGAAACTGTCAACATTTGTTCCCTAACTGGTAATTATTGTTGGCGTTGTTTTTGTTGTTTGTGACCTTTTCCCAAAAAGGTTGAGGTCAATTGTGTTTTCTACCCATTTTCTGTGAGTATCCAGTTAGAATTGTTAGCGACGTGGCAATTGTTTTCTAACCGTCGTTAATCAGCACAGATTTAAAATAAAGTGAGAGGAGGTATTGATAAATATAATACTGCGTTCGTTACTCTCGGCACCATATTCATTGTTACCGCTTTGCTTGCGTGGAATTTACAATAATTCTATCGGGAAGGTCTCCATGCTATATATCTTAAGCTGTATATACTATACATGCGATATATACAAATACTTTTTGGAAAATAAACTTTTTAAATGTAGAATAATTTTTTTCAATCGGTTCAGTAGTTTCGGAGTCTGTTCAATGCTAACAAACAATCAAATGTTTTCTCTTTATAATACGAGGAAAGATAAAGCTTACATGAGAAATGGGTTTTATGTTTAGCCGTTCCGCTATACAAACAGAATGTGTAAAGGCACCTTAAGAGGTATTGTTCAGTAAAAACATGTTTTCGCCGGAAATAATACTCGACTGCATCGAATAGAAATCCTCGAGGTATGAATAGAACCATTGGCATCGTGTGTAAAAGAGATAAAATTCAATCCAATTTCATTGTTAGCTAGATAACATTTGGTGATATTTTAAGGCAAAAATCCATAAATACATCAGTAATGCAAAAAATGAATGAAAATTAGTCACTTAAGGGGCCAGTAGAATACCAGCGCAAGGCCTTGTCTTTGTTCATGCTCAACTGGTCCCATTTCACCGCAAACTTGGGACATAACCAAGCATCCATCAGTACCTATCAACAGAATATTGAATAACACATCTGTACATGTTACTTGTTTTCTGCGTGTTGTTTAATTAAAAACGTTTACTATTATACTTTTATTTTCTTCAAGGGTTTATAAAAATGGTATGTTAAGAGTCTTTGGTGGTTTAGATGAGTAGTCTGATGGTGTCGGGTATTTCGTGGTGTAAATAAAAGTTCGACTCACGTATCACCAAGTTTATTCGATGGATCCGACACACGTGTAGTACAGAAGGCACAGTAGGAAAGTCACAAGCACTTATAAGCACAGCACAGAGATAGCGAGAAGACAGTCAGTATTAGAAGTAGTAAGGAATAGATAGAAGATATTTGCGATAGAATTAACGTAATTTTTATAGCTTTAAGCAAGTGGAAGAATTACCTATGCGCGTCGTAGCAAAATCTCGGCAAGACTAGTTTGACAGATATGCGCACACGCATCGGTAAGCGATCATCGGTAGCTATCGATAGTTATAACTATATTGGTAATTAGTGATGAGGGCTTTGTCGATAGGATTACAATTATCGACTATCGATGGAATTTTTAACGACCAACTGGTAAGGAAGTATTATGTACTCCGTACAAAATGTAAATATATATATAAATGTATGTAGGTGTATGTGTATAGATTTGTTAGTGTAATTGTGTTAGTTTTTAGGTTTATTTTCAGATGTAAATAGATTGCATAGTTTGTACAGTTACCTACAAGTCCCTTGTACTAGGGCGAGCCTATGGACCGGTCCACTGGTGGTGATGATGAAGCATTCCAGATTCTAAACATAATTATTATCTTGTCAAAATTATTACTATCAGTTATGGTAAAGTATGAAAAATGTTCTTAGGTATGGTGGAATCTACATTGTTTGTTATATATAAGGTTAGGTACCATTATATAAGAGAGTGTGTATAATAATGTGGACATACGGTTCGTGGTTATGAATATGCAATCCTCATGTAATTTAATGAGAATACCGTATAATTGAAGACTCGAAAATTTTCACGTCGCGTCTCGTCGTGCAAAAAAATATAATTTTCTAAGGTATTGTATTCTCAGAATCAGATTTTCATACTAGTTACTGGAAATGGTTTAGATATTGTTTATATTGTAGGATAACATTATATGATTTATGACAATGTAAATAAAATTGAACCATATGTCTTACTACTTTCAGGAGGATATCATTTGAACCCTTTTAAAACAATGGAAACAAATCATACAGTGTCCGCCTACCTAAATTCGAGCGATCTATGAATTGTAGATTGAGGCCGTTAACACAGTCCAATAAGCACAATACCTCTAATTTATTGCGCAGTAAGGTTCAAATTCTTAGAATTTGCTGTTATTAGAAAACGGCAAGGTTTCAACTGGAGTTCTTAAAAATACTCGTGAAAGCAAAATGAAGCCAGCAGCAAGTTTAGGAACAGGTTTCTTTAAAGTGAAATAAATCTTCTTTAATTCTTTCTCTTTCGATAAATTTTAATTTGAAGTTTTTCACGTACCTAGTACCTATGCAATAGTAATAGTATACATCATTATTTTCTTTTAACATTAAAATGGGTGTCGATTGATTTAATCAGGTTACAGATATGATACTGTTCTTTGGTTAATACTTTTTATTTACCTCTATAGCCCTTGACTTAAAACCCAAGATAATTAATGTCAATCGACTCAGGTACATTTTATTATTCTTTAATAATGCCAATCTTATTTGACAGAATCTCTGTCTGCGGTAATTATCCTGTGATCTTGACTTTTGTAATCGTCTCACTGCTTCGAGATTGAATCTGAATATTGAGACTCATTGGCCCCAGGCTCTAGTCAGTCAAGAGTCAGGACCAAAGATTTTGTACTAAGAATAAAATAGAATTAGAATGTTTATTGTTCGTAATATGTTCATAACACTTGATGCCTTTTTCCTGTCATGCGTATTTTAGCCCACACGCGGTTCTCGTTTGCATGCGGACTGCCGGTAGCACGCGCGCGGGACGGGGATTGGCTGCGGGCACGCAGGACGCGTGCGCACTATCCGGATGCGGGCGGTGATTTTCTGCCGTCAGTGTTGTTTTTACTGTGAAGCAGGTAGCACGCAAGCTCATAGTCCGCATATGATCGCAAGCAAAACTGAAAATTGGCATGGTACATCCATGCCAATCCATCATGATCCGTGATCCAATTGATTTTTATATTCCTTATTTTTGAGAATGATACAGGTACGTGGGTATAAGCGATATTAATTTTTTGACGTTATGTTTGTGCATGTGTTTACACACTGGCGACAAGCACAACTTTGAACTATGTAGCTTTAAGAATATACCTATTTAAAGGAGTAGGTACAATTTGTGGCGCACATAAAGTAGTGTTTATTCTATTATTTGTATAAAACGCAATTACCTTCCAAAATTATTATTGTTTAAATATACTCAAACTAATTGAAAACTATGATATCTTAGGATTTGAAATTTTTAAGCAGTTTTGAAAATTAAAATTGGTTATACACAATAGAAAGTTAGGTGAACGTTGTCTAATGAGAAGGTAAACTTTTTTTTTCAGTTCAACAATGGAAAAGTCTGAAGATCACGGAGTTAACTAAACTTTGCTGATACCAATTAATTTATTTAAATATTTCAGTGATTTGGAAGAGGTGAATAGCATTGAAAACTTAACGAATTAAATGTTTTAAATAAATATTAAAATGAAAGATTGGTTATTAATCAGAAAGTAATGGTCTTTGGACTTTTCCCAACTAGTTAGTTAATTGGTGTATTCAGAACCAACTTCAATAAATAACCTCATGGGTTCTGGTTTTCTTTCTCAACTTTCTCTGGTACGCACCTTTGTTACAATTTTCTGACTGATAACTACGTTACAGAAAGAAAATTATCAAATGGTGATGATGAAAGAGCAAGAAGTATCTTGTTCGCTCTCTTTCACACGAATGTACAATTCAGAGTAGTTTCACAAAGTGACTTATTGACTGATTGACAGATAGTTCTATTGGCACTATTGAAAGAGGCCTTTACCTACAAGGTTCATTTGTGACAAATGCTTTGACTTTGTGTGGGGCATGGTGTTCGAGAAGGTTGTATGGGCAAGTTATTGCAAGTAAGGGTATTTTCGAATGGGGTCATTAAGAATTAACAATACGAAACCCTTCTGGTTTATATTGAGATGAAACCCCTCTTGTGTTATTTTACAACAATCGTGACTTATTGGACACACAGTTGGATGGATATGTTTATTCAATTTAAATTATTAAGAACTTAAAATACACAAAAAATGTATAAAACAAAACTAAAAGTAACTATTATTAATTGTCGTGGTAGCCCGGAGGTTTACGACGTCTGTCGTATGAGGGTGCGTGTTCGAAACCTACCAACAAGCAAGTACCTACCAATGTGACTTATTCCGAGTTATATGCACTTTCTAAGATTATTTAGACACCACTATCAAACGGTGAAGGAAAACATTGTGAGGAAACCTGGGCTTATAATTTCTAATATACGTTTGCAATCGCCAACCTGCATTGAGTAAGCGTGGTATTTAATGCTAAAACCTTCGCCGTGTGAGTAGAGGCTTTGCTTAGTAGTTGAAATTTATAGGCTGTTGATGATAATGATGATGAATAGTAACTATTTACACAAAGCATCAAAACATTCGTCCGCATCAACGCCAATAGAGAAAGTACCCAGAAGCCTGGCAGTATTGCCACGTTGTATGGCAATGCTTAACCTCTGATCGAGAAATGGACCAGCCCTCTGGTTACGAGATGCCTCGACCAGGCGTTTAGTTTTCGACTTAGTTTCTTATTAATGTAAATTAAAAAAAAATAGAATCAAAAATTTAAAATCGATTTCTAAAACATATCGATTCGTTCACTAATGTATTTATTAAAAGGAATAGTGGAACAGTGTAACTAAGTCTAACTCTTTCTCTATCACTCACTGTTTCGTCTGTTTTTCACGTTTATTAATTTGTATTTTAATTTACATACTAATGGTACGTAAGTGTATCTGTTTCAAGATTGAGGTTACGGTCGTATGATATTCTGACGATCTAAACTACTAAAGTTCATTTATTACAGCTTAAAACAACCAAATCAATGGCGTGTAAACATTATTCTCTATAAATAATACTTTTTGACGTTTTAATTGCCATATAACAATTTAACGGTGTAAAAGTTTGCTGTAATAACAATGATTATGTACCAACATACAACATGTTACGCGTTCATAAAAATGATTTAAAACTTACTAAATATGTTTTTTGGAACATTAATGTGAGGGAATGAATGAAATATTGTTTCAATGTAAACAAAGTTTTGAATGTTTGTATAGCTTACGTTGTAAGTAGGACTTGGCCTATTCTAATATACTTTATTTTACTTAGAGGTATAATTCTGAGCATTACTCGTTACAATTGACCACCGATTTAATAACTAAATACATATAATAGGGATGATGACAGGGTATGAAAATTAAAAATCTAATTAGTCCGTCAGTTAGGTAACGAAAAAATATAAGACACGTGTTTTTTTATTTTGTCGTATAAGAAAACAGTATTTAGATAAAACGAATCAAAGTTAGGGAGGTAGCTACAACATTTTAGAGTATAAATCGTACTCAAAAGTGACGTCATGCGATATTTCAAATCGATATATCTTCGAAACTATTCGATTCCGTAAGAAAATAAAAAAATACGTGTCTAATGTTTTTAAACAATCTACCAGACGGACATTAAAATAAAAATGAGTCATTTACCCTATTGATATGAGGAAAGTAAATAAAGATATATTCAGTTAAAATATAGTTATTATTCCGTAAATTCAACAAATTTACAAGGGAGAAAAGACACGCAAGATGTCGCGGTTTCGATTCCCGCACGGAGCAATTCTTTGTGTGGTCCACAAATTGTATTTCCGAGTCTGGGTGACATGTGTATGTGAACTTGAACTTGTATGTGTTTGTAAACACACCACGACACAGGAGAAAATCCTAGTGTGGGGCAACGCGTTTTTAAAAAAGAAAAAGAAAATGTCTTTGGATTAAACTCGCACAATTGACTACACTACTAACACAACAGCTACAGATTCTGTACTGTCTCCTTTTTTTGTTGCCTGTATTCCAAATGTACATACTTAGGCGTGTGTTAACATAATAATATGTGGGTCGGGTAAAGGTAGTCGACTTTCTACAGTTTTCTGATTCCTCTACAAGTCGAACTATCTACAGATTCCCTACTCCCTTTAAATGCTTTGTCAAATAATACTAAACTGAGTTGCAGATAGGTAACGGGTTACCGGGGCTCCGGGTCTGAGGAACGGAGTGGTTTTTAGTCAGTAAGAGTCTGACACTCTCATTCGCTTCACCCAAGGTGTGAGAAGTCATTTGATGATTTTCCCCTAAAAAAAGTTGATAGAATTTGTTACGGACGACTTAGAGAGACTTTGTACTCGACGAAATTCTACTGAACGCATATCAACGATAGTACGATATACGATATAAAAATAAAGTAGCTAAAATCGTAGAACGGTTTCACTCAACAAGATTTATTGTTATTGCAGATTTATTATTGAAATTTTTGCTATAAATATATTTTGGTAACATCAATCTTTAATCTCAACGTAAAATGCTCGTGGCATACTATTTGACTTCTTTTTAAAAAGAACTGGAGATGAATATGAACCTATCTAAAATCTATGGGATCTATCACTTGTATACATAGTTTATTTATTTATTTCAACTTCATACAACAAGTGTGTACAGGTGGACTTAACGCCTTGGGCATTGTCTCCCAGTCAACCTTTAAGCAGTGCAGAGATGAAAGTAGCAGGTGATTTAAACCTTTATAAATAGGCAATGTACCAGTATAATAAATAACAAATCTCACAATCATAACATTCAACAAAACCTAAACAAAGTTATATTTAATGTATCTTATTTTACATAATGTTGAGTATTTAAGTACTGCGTCTGTTTAATTATTTATGAAGCGTGGTTGGTTATTGTTAATTAAAGATTCTGTATTCAGACTTACCTCTACAGTGACCAATTTTTATCGAGTTATAGTTAATGACATAAAATCATTATTGTATCAAAGCCTAGCCTAGCTTCACTGACAGACAGACGGACGGACAAATCAATTTTTAACGTTTCAAAAATGCCTAATTGTGGATTACCTAATTGAAATCAATGCTTTGACTTTGACTTTTAAAAGTTAGTTCAGCAATTTCCATAGAAAGAGTAAGTGACTGTCACTTCTAAAATAGAGGATGTTTTATTTTATCTGGTTATGACGTTATTATTATGTATTTGTAATTTATGCAGTCATGCCTAATTATGTATGAAATTAGTTTCAGAATTGTGGTTATTAGGTATTATGATTGAATGAACCGATTAAAGTATTTCGGGTTAAAATGTTTTGAATAATGAAACTAGATTATTTACATACATTAATTGAATATTAAATGACTAATAGGCTTTCATGGTTTTAAATTATGTTGTGCACTCGTTCATTACATAAAACATCCTCCATTACGTCAACTTGTATAAGGTGAAATGTAACTACTTTTCAAAAAAATAATTATATTATCTAATATTGTGTTGATCATATTGCTATACCTACACTTCACAGGCAAAGTCTAAATCATTTACTATTTTTAGGGCCGATTTTTCAGTGCTTAGTTAAATTTTAACCGAGGAATAACTATTAACATTGGCAATTCTTCCATATTAAAAAATGTCAACTGTCAACTTTATTCTATAGTTAAGACATAACTGATAATTGATAATTGAAATCGGCCCTTAAAAAGTATTGAAAACGGCAACCGTCTAGTTTTGCAATTGCAATAGGCGTGTCGACAGGGTAAAAAAATCAAAAAAGTAATTAGTCCGTCATTAAGATCGCACGAAAATATCTGACACGTATTTTTTGTTTTATCAAATTAACAGAAGAGAGAGAGATTAACAGTTAGGGAGTGGGGGGTGTTGACGTCACACTTACGGAGAAATCGTACCTAATTGTGACGTCACGCGTCATTTTAACTCAAAATATCTACATGTTTTTTTGGATACGAGAAAAAAGAAAAATACGTATCGAAGATTTTTAAAATATCTAAAAGACGGACAAAAAAATTAAAAAATAGTCTCCATGCCTATTGCGTCGGTGATTTTGCAAGCAACAACATATTATTTTATCAATAAAATTAGGATCTCTTAAAACATTTAAGTACATAAAACTTCAAACATTCATAAACATTACCTAATGTTGAAAAAACGTAAACAGCCTCTATATTCTCTTATTTAAAAAAAAAGTTATCTCATTTCTTGTAACGGGACCATTCAAAAACGTATAAACGTATAAGGAAAAGCGCATAACCCTTAAAAACGGTTGTCTTATCTTCAATGGCACAAATCCTCACTCGAGTCACACTCTGAAGCAGCTTAACACTTGATTTATTGATGCTCGTGTTACGCGACAAATGCTATTCTCCTGTACATTTGGGCTCGCTGCCATCGCAGCGGTAAGTCCCCTCTTTGAGGAGTGGCTTGAGAGACGCTACGGCGTCCTCACCTACCGCCTGACGCAGGTCCTCACCGGACATGGAAGTTTCGGGAGGTACCTGTGTCTGATGGGGCGGGAGGAAACGCCCGGGTGTCATCACTGCGAGGACCGCCCTGAGGACACGGTGGAACACACGGTGGGAGAATGCCCTTCGTGGGCTGAGCACCGCCGTGTCCTCAGGGAAGTGATCGGCGATGGCGACCTCTCGCGTCCGGGCCTAGTGCAGGCCATGATGCGGAGCGAGGGGGACTGGGATGCCGTCTCCTCCTTTTGCGAAGCAGTGATGCTAGCTAAGGAGGAGGCGGGACGCGTGAGGCAGCGAAGCGCTGCCTCCTCGCAACCCAGCCATCGCGAAGGACACACCGGGCGTCGGGGATCGCGAGACGATCTCCGGCCACCGTAAGCGCGGGCCTACGGACGGCGAGCATGGGTGGCTCCCCGTCCGACCAGAAACAGACCCGAGCGTACGGCGCGTCGCGTTCCGCGCGCGCCTCAAAGAGCCATCAGACCACCACAGATGGGGCCCAATACGGCCGATGCCGATTCGGAGTCGCGGAGAACCTAACGGGTAACCGGGGCTCCGGCTCGACGTGCAGGAGAAGGAACGGGGTGGTTTTTAGTCAGTAAGAGTCTGACACTCCCTCCCGCCTCACCCAGGCGGGAGAAGTCATTCGATGATTTTCCCCCCTTAAAAAAAAAAAAAAAAAAAAAAATTCTCCTGTACATTGGACTTACGTATGTATTTTGCTGTAGTAAAACATGTTCTATTTAGACGTAGGGACATGTAATATTGTAAAGGAAGACCCCCTTCCCGGGCTTTCTTTTTTTCAGTTATACAATTTAGTTTGAAAGTTCTAGTGAAAAATGTATGTTACGTTATTTTCTATTATATTCCGTTCTGTATGTGTAGTAGTTCAAGTGTGGAAGAGCCATGCTTCGGCACGAATGGGCCGCCTCAACCGGAGTGATATCACGGCCTCACAGAAAATCGATGTGAAACAACGATTGTGTAGTGTGAGTGAGGTTACCGGAGGTCCTGTTATGTTGGTGGATTAATAAATTGTAGACGGATTTATTATACTTGGATTTATTACAATAATATGCAGGGCGCACGACGTGTACACACACTTAGACTATGACAGGTAGACAGCGGCGTTAATGAATAGTGTTCTACCTTATATAACACATTATAGTGAGGGGGCCACTACTTACTAATTAGTGATGTTCATACATGTAACAGGTCCTCCACTCCCCAATGCCTGAATCCCCAACAATCCTTAAAGGCCGGTAGCGCACTTGTAACGCCTCTGGTGTTTCGGGTGTCCATGGGCGGTGTCGATTGCTTACCATCAGATGATTCGTCTACTCATTTACCAACTTATTCCAATGTCGCTTTTCATTTTCATATAGATTTTTGAAAATTCAAAGTAAGGTCACATATTAGTATATCACTAATCTGTTGTTTTATTACTTTCAGTAAATAAAAACCGTTATTATAGAGGTAGTTATCCGTGTAATATATTAATAATACTTATGCATTTTTAACGAAACGATATTTCATATTTAACCCCAAATTAAAACCTTAACATTTAAACAGAAATAAAAATAAAAGTAAATTGCTATGGCGAGTATAATTTTAGCCTGGAATCGAGTATAATTATAAATCCTATCTAAATTAACTCCATTATCTGAGATAAGATTAGTCTGCACTCATTAATGTTTGCAATAAGGTAAAATTATTATAAAAGGCTTCACAAAATACAATTTTGTATGTTAATCTTGATTAGTTTTGGTACTCACTGGTAGTTCTGTTTATAAAGTGAAATACTCTTCGAAATTAGAAACGCTATGAAGGTAGATTAATAATTTGTTACTCATATTGCTTATTGCTGTAAAAAATCTGTATTTTTGAGAATTATCATCAGTTGATGATGACGCAGCCCATAGAAAACTGGTATTAGAATCTGGCCTAACTACGGACAGTTACTCCTGGCTACAGGCTACTCCAGTAGCTTGTAGCCAGTAGATTTTTATAAGGAGTGAGGGTTAGAAAACACAGTTTGTAAAAATGTGTTATCTCATAGTTTTTTTTGAGGGGGAAAATCATCCTCTGGCGTCTTCCGCCTGAGTGAGGCGAGAGGGAATTTCAGACTTTTAGTGACTGAAAACAACCCCGTGCATCCTGTAATTCGAGCCGGAGCCCCGGTAATCCGTTAAGTCCTCGGTGGCTCCGTATCGGCATCAGCCCTATTTGTTCCCATATGATTGTGGTGGTCTGATAGCTCTTTTAGGCGCGCGGAGAACGCGACCCGACGTACGCTTTCGTTTCGTTCTGAACGGGCGGCGAGTCACCCGTGTTCACCGACCGCGGGCGTCTCATATCATAGGTAGCGATATGTTTTAGTTTTTGAATTTTTTTTTAATACAGTAGAGGTATAATGCTATAAAGTTAATAATGTATAGATACGCATTACTTATTGCCTTAAAATGGCGACAGTAGGTGAACTTATTATCGTCTTCATCACAGGCGAACTTATCAGTACACTTTAATTAATTAAGTTATGTGTGTCCGGCTCCCTGGCTCTAATGTGAGGGTCAACAGACAGACTTTCATTAAGAGTATGAGTACTGACTTTGCTAACTACTAATTATATCGGACTACCTTGTTGATCTAGTAGCTGAAAGTCAAGTTGGATTCTATGGAAAGTGCGCAGATAGAGACTGTAATGAGTAAATGTTCCGTGCTTGCCATTATGTCTGTATAATAATAATTATTATAATAACATCACGCCTTTTATTCACGAAGGGGTAGCCTAGTGCCTAGAGGTGCACATTACGGCACTAAATGCCACTGTACAATGTAACACCCACTTTTCACTATTTATGTTATGAGTCCCGTGTAATAGAGGGTGAGTCTATTGCCATATACCGGGCACATTTCCAGACTCCGTGCTACTACTGAGATTTTTAAAAACCCAGTAATACTTTACCCGACCCGGCAGTCGCACTTGTGACCATTCGGCCAACGAGGCAGGCATTATGTCTGTAAAACCTATATTACTATCATGCTGATGTTTGTTTGTAATTCATTATGTTCATTACCACAACATAAGCGGTAAGGTACGTCCCCAAAAGTCATTAAAAGATGATTATAAAAACAAAAACAGTACAAAAGCTTTGTAATTGAGACGATTCGCATTCAGTTTTTAATGACTGCTACATACGAATTATTATGCCAGAAAAACAAAACACGAAGCGAGGAAGCGATCACTTTTCAATATGCTTTATATTCTGGGGGAGAGAAATCTCGCCGTCATTGAGGCTAGACACGTGTAATTGTATCAGATATCACTGTAGAATATAAAATGTTTTCTTCATTCCTTGTGCTGTCCAGAAGATAAATCGTATGCCAAACGTTATTTTCGATCTTCAGTGAACTTTATTCTGTTTCTCTTTGTCACTTCTACTCAGAATAATTAAAAAGTCAGTATCGAAGTCATTTAGCTTTTTAAATAATGTTGTTTAAAAATGATACTTTTCGAGTATCTGTGCACGTTGCATGCATCATTTGACGAATGTATCATCCTTGACAAACAATAGGCCGCTTATAAACGATAAATTCTTGCATTTTGCTTAGAAATATTGAACACTGTCAACAAAGCGGTAATGTTAAATCCGCCTATCGTATTTTGACGAATGTATGCATTCGTTTAATGACGCAACGTCGATATTAGGCCTCAATATCATTCGTCATTTAGATAGTAAGTTTTTTGGGTTCACCTTTGTTTGATCGAACAACGTTTGATATATTACTAAATTAAACAACGTTAAAGAAAATCATCACTTAGTATAATATCGTTTGACATTTTTTACTATAACACATTTGCGCTAATGATCAAAAGGTATAATGTTCATTTGATGTAATGTTCAGATGGTAGGTATATTTTAAACTAGAAAACAGATATCAGTTAAAAAACAATTACTTGCAATTGCTTTTAGTAAATCTAAATTGTTTAGCAAAAATTTTTGGGCACTTCGACACATTTAGTTAGGTTAGGTTAGAACTGCGACCCTCACAAGGCGCAAGCAGCGTCGCGGCAGCGGCCACCGAGCGCTATATCACCAACCGCTTTTCAAATCTTTTCATACCATTTAGCTATTTATATTAAAAACATTAGTTTCAATAAATTAGTGCATTTGAAAATTCGGTGTAATGAAATTAGTTCAAATAAATAAAAATTTACCAATGAATTATTCGGTCAAAGGAATAATTCTATGAAATGACTTTGTTACCAATAAAATTCGAAGAAATGATTTTCGACGAAACATTGTTCGACTAAACAAGGATGAACCAGTTTTTTGCCCCTTATTCTATGAGACTCGTAAACGATGAAAAATAATTTTTACATTCAATAAATCCTATATTGTCGTAGTGTGTCGGAGGTTTAAGACGCCTGCTTCTCATACATGGGAGTGCGGGTTCGAAACCTACCAACGGCCAAAAATGTGACTTTTCCGAGTCATATGTACTTTCTAAGATTATTTCGACACCAGTGACAAACGGTGACGGAAAGCATCGTGAGGAAACCTGGGCTTATAATTCCTAATTATAAGTTTGAAATCGCCAACCTATATTGATCAAGCGTGGTGATTAATGCTCAAACCTTCTCCGTGCGAGAAGAGGCCTTCGTTCAGCAGTGGCCACTTATAGGTTGATGATGAAATCCATATTCGCTAAAAGAGAATATTTGTACTCAGATAAGATTCGTTATCAATTTACTATCGAAGTACTTTAGAAAATAACTTGATTGAAAATACTGATTTGAGCTTTAGTTGTAATTTGGCCTACATCATATACATAAATAAATAAATAAATAAAAATAAAAAAGCCTTTTATTTCTTGCTATAAAAATAAAAACAAAAAAATACATTTAAAACTAAAAAACTAAGTATCCGTTAGTTACAAAAAGTCTTTCTTCTTTCCTCCTTTTCTTTCAAGAACCCCTCTCTTGGAAGGTAAAGGCCTCCTCCAGAGATAGCCAGTGATTTCTATATTCTGCTATTTGCATCCAGTTTTTTCCTGCTATTTTTAAGATGTCGTCTGTCCAGCGTGCATTTGGTTTACCCTTCTTTGACCTGAAGGTCCTAACCATGATGTTGTTTTTCTTGTCCAGCGGTTGTCACTGAGTCTAGCTACATGTCCTGCCCATCGCCATTTTAATTTCTGTGCGTAACTGAGGGCATCGATGACTTTAGGTTTCTGTCTGATGTCTATATGGCGGATTTTTTGGATTTTTCTAATTTTCAGAATGCTTCTCTCCATACTTCTTTGAGTTGTTAAAATCTTGTTTTTTATTTTCGTTGTAAATTTCCATGTTTGACAGGCATAAGTTAGAGAGGGTAGTAGGCAGGTATTCATGACTTTGCTTTTCAGCTTTATGGTCATATCGCTTTTCAGAATTTCCGACTCCAGAATTTTTTCCAAGTGATGTTGACTCTTCTCTCTACCTCTCTTGCGTTATTGTGTGGGTTGAATGAGATTTGTTTTCCCAGGTAAATGTAGGTGTCAACATAGGTTAAAGGTAGGTTTTCAAGATATAATGGTATTTTAATGTGGTTCGTCATAACATTTGTTTTATTTAAGTTAATTTCCAATCCTACTTTTCGACTTTCTTCGTGTAGAGAGTTTATCATCAATTGTAGCTGGTTTGAGTTTTCAGATAATAAAATTAAGTCGTCAGCAAATCTGAGATGACTCAAGTAACTGCCATTTATATATATATTCGCCGGCTTTCTTCCAGTTTAGGTTGCGGAAGATGGACTCTAATACCGCTATAAAGATTGTAGGGGAGATAGGGTCTCCTTGCATGACGCCTCTTTTTATTTGTATTGGTGGCCAAGTGGTCTCTAGCTTGACTCTGCTAGTATTTTTGTCATAAATGTTTTTTAGGACTTGTATGTAATCCAATGCTACTTCTTGAGAGAGTAAAGCTCTACTCCAGATCGACGGGTGAAGTAGGTTTTATTTATTTATTTAAGTATTTAAAACTCCATACATATAACCATTGATAATACTACTTCGATCAATTTTCATTCTTGCGTCAATCTACCTAACTTGAATCCCTATTACGTTTTCAGAGGTTTTGTTATTTGCTATTTTGTGCTGTGCTATGAGTGAAATGGCATTGAACTTCTTGGCATGACGTAAATTTTAACATTAGGTTTGCCAGTGACAAATGAGTGTCAAAGAGAAGTGGACCATTCTCTTGCTAAACTATCGCGGAAAGCAGTGTTTCACAGAGTAGGTAACACAAAATACAATGCTTTCATCGCAGAATAAATGTGATTGATATTTGTGCCACCAAAATTGCTACAAATAACAGCTTGTATGTGTCTATTCACTGTATTCATGGTTCACACGTCTTTGACTTGACGACGTGAATGGAATCTCCCACCCATTGCTTTATGGAGATCGGAAATAGGAGTGCTCGGAATGAAACCTTCGGCCTTCGGGTAAATTTCTATGGTGAATACCAATGTTACGTGAACCTACCCGAACAACATTTGTGGGTTAAAATAGGTCAATTTTGAGCCCCAATTACCCTGTACGTGAAAAGAAAGCTTGAGTGACTTTTTTAAACTTAAAATTATTATAGAAACAGGATTTGGTATACCTAATTATTATTATTAAACGGCAAAAATATTGCGTAGTCTAATTTTGCCTTCTTAAATTCTTTCTTTGTAACTTTATAATGTTGAACTAGTGTTAAATACGAGACATGAATGTACAAGTACAACAACTAACCAGTAAGGACTAGGAATTATAGGCTACCTTCTGCCAAGTTCTCCACAAGACGTTATATAAATACGAGATTTTATTTACAATGTACTTTTACAGTCTCCAGTGTTTATAAATTATGCTTTTTGTTACGGAAAAGTGTTTCACTCGAGAAACGTGATGTTGATAATTATAGCTTGCATAATATTTGATTCTTAGCTTTAGTACCTAATGTTGTGTTTATTTGGAGTGAGCACTCAGCCAAAAAAAGTAATAACTAACAGGAATCTACGTCAATCAATCAATGGTATGGTTCTCTTTATTGTTGTGTGTGCATTTTTAATCAAGTTAAATCATATTCACATCACACCAATATACGGAACCATTACCTATATGGGAATCAAACAAGCGAAACGTTGCCCATCCTGCAACCCATTGCCCAATCACTGTGCTAACCACGTAGTCAAAGAAATAATACTTAACATATTTATTTATATCATGTCATTGAAGCAAAGCACTGCGCACCTGATGGTAAGTAGTTACCTTGGCCTATAACGGTTTTAATTTCATACAATATACAGCCTATAACGCTCAAATATTTTCCAAATCAATCAATCAACCCACACTGTCCAATTCATACATTCTTGTCCACAACATTGTTGTGAAAATATTAAACTGTGAGATCATATTTTATTGTAACAAAGTTGCTACGAACCAAAATAACGCGATTAAATCAAAACGTTGAATGTATTTATATTACTGCCATTAAATTAAAATAATTTATTTTTGACTCTGGTAACATCCTTTATGAATCTGTATTTTATTTAAATTGTTTATTTGGAACTCATTTAGTATGCTCTTGGCTTCTGCTTCTAATATTACAAATGTCACCGCTCTGTTTGTATCAAATTGTTTAAGAAATAAAAGACGTTGCTTTGTGGTCTGATTTCAAGTCAAGAATGTTTGTAGTAGGTTTTTCTTAAGCAAATAAATAGGAATTGGGAGCGAATCGTGTTCATTATTCGAAGCATTTTAAGTGCATTTAGTTTCCTAAAACGTGTTAAGTTCTCAAGGGAGGTTGGAAGTAGGGATTCAATTGTTTTTAAATTTGGGGCTTATAGCGAAGTTTTTACTGTCAATATCGTTTTGTTAGACCAAAGCAGCTAAATTGATTTTGCTAAAACGTTATTACATTAAATATTAGCAATTTACAAAGACCGTGATTGCATTACCTTGTTTAACTTTTTATCGACATCATAAATACTATTATAAAACATGTTTACGGATATTTACCCGACTGTAGAAAGGGTATTGACTGTTTTCCTTTCTTGTTCTATTAACATTTTCCTTCAGTCTTCTTTTATAAATAGATAAATGTCATTGTAATCACACAATAAAGCAAAATTCCATGAACAATGTAATCTTGAGATTATCATTATTAAAGGACTAGTGGAATATGAACTTATTTCTGTCTGATAGACGAGAACGCTATGAATAGTGCATTCATTTTCCGTGAGTCATGTCTTATTATTCAATATATTTAGAGGCCACTAGGCCAGCCTATTGTTATAATATGTATTGTTGTATCTACCCCATGTTACTAAGGAAAACTGTATCTTACTGCAGATTTATCCTTTGGTGCTAAAATTGTAAGAACCGTAATAGAAAACATCTATTGGACTAACGATAATTTATTTACCCTATGGGCGTACAAGATATTTAACTAACTTACTACTTGAAATTCGCCATTAGCGCTATATTTCCCAGGAATATAAGGGAGCTTGACATAGATCTAATAATATTTCTGTGGAGCTGGAACACGGCCTAGCACGACATGTTCAATCGTTTAGAGAACATTGAGACCGCACCCAGTCTCCGTATTTATTTTCTCTAAGTAGCTATTCTGCGTAGTCTGACTCCCTTGTTATCTAGAAGTTTATGTTAATACTAGCCTTGCATCGTCATTTCGTCTTAAATCTTGAAGTGAAACGAAAACGACTTTAATATTTACTGCCTGTAAAAAGTTACGTCACTACGTACGAAGCTATGTCCCTAGTTATAGATTTTGTTGGTGAGTATTATCAATGGTGAGATAAAAAATACAATAATTTATGAATGATTTATTAAATTCTCCAAATAATTATTTAAATAGTTAATACTAAAAGATGATTTGATTTGTGCGAGTTGACCTGCGATTGCGTACTACTTCTGAACGTAAAATTTGATGCGTTTTATAAAAATGTTTGCTCGTAAAATGCTGAGCTGTTCGGTTGCGTTACTCCGAACACTGCCAGTAACGTATCTATATATGAAATCGAATATCATAGAGAAGTTTTGATAGCAAACTTTAATTTTGTTTAACACCTTCCGTGCATCTTTGACTGCTCCCATAAAACATGTTAAAATGACAATCTTAAAACAAGACCGTTGTTTTACTAATTTTATTTTCTTTACACTGTGTTCTTTGTACTTTATTCGGAAGGGTACACATATTTTGATGAAGTTTAGTGATTTATAGCACACGTCACACGACATGAGTCAGTAAACTTTTTTAAGAGCGTGTGTTCTTGCATTTATGATATACGCAAGAAGTTTGCTTATACAAATTTAAACAAGGTAGACCGCTCCAACTTTAAGAAGTTAAGCACGAAAATGTACTACCGAACTAATAACTACTCTTGTAACTCTTGCTAATATTACAAACAGCTCTAAGTTTGTTCCAAATACATTAAGTCTTTTCTATAAAAACAAGCCTCTTGTTTAATTTTTTAATGAAAGTTTACACATGGTTGTACAAAAATAGCTTTTGTATGGAATAGGAGACAAACGAGCAGACGGATCACCTGATGGTTATCGATCAGCGCCGCCCATGGACACCCGCAACACCAGAGGAGTCGCAGTGCGTTGCCAGGAAAGGAATACGCTCTTTCCTTGAAGGTTTCAAGGTCGTATCGGTTCGGAAAAACCGCCGACGACAGATCACTCCACATTTCGACAGAACATTTATCAGTTCTATCGATAAAGGGAAAACAGGTTTATGGCTGTAAATAAACCGGGTAAATATCAATCTACATCAGATAACAGGCTTCCTCAAAATTCAAAAATAGTTTGTTCAAACGCGAAACCGCTGGAAAAACCTGTATACCATAATTAATATTTATCGTGGCGGAGCGACTAAATGTATACTTTCGTTATGGGTACAATTTACAAAGTACCTAGGTACGGGATATAATGCCTTACAGGTTGATCGGTTACAATATAATTTTTTTATACCACGACGGAAACTTAAAAAACCACAGGCCCCACCTGATTGTAAGTGGTTACCGTGCCTATGAACGGTTGCAACACTTGAGGCATTACATGCGCCTTGCCGACCCTTAAAAACCTATTTAATCCCTTTTTGAAGAACCAAACCAACGTAGTAAAAAGGTGTCTTAAAACCTCTAATTTAGGGAACCTGAGGTTACCTACATTTTAGTAATTAAATCTTAGGTAACAAAATCGTGTTACTCGAAATGGCTACTGAAAATATAACGATATCCCTGGCCTTCAGCCTACTATAATTATTCAGCAATTTCCATTCTAATGGCTGTTTTAATTTTCATAAAGACGATGTTTCGCTCACAGGCCTCTAGAGGAGAAAATACTCGTTACCTAACGTGCAAAATAACACAGTAGATATAACAGTACCTTTATAACCTAAATGTTATGCCGATATCTTTTAAACCAACTTCAAAAAAGGAGGTTCTTAATTTGACTTGTAGGTTGTATGTAAGTTTGCGTGATTGTCCCGCGATTGGCTGAACCGATTTTGATGCAGTTTTCAGAAAAGTGTTTGTGTCACATAGGAAAATGTTTTTGTATATCTATTAATTAACCGACTTAAAAAGAAGAGGAGGTTGAGGTCGGCTTTCTTAAACGTAGTTTATAAATGTATTATTATAAGTAACATTATGCACATTCAGTTACGAAAATAATAAGAAGTGTTCCCAAGAGAAAATAATAAGAGCCATGCTTCGCCACGAATGAGCCGGCTCGACCGGAGTTATACCACGGCCTCACAGAAAACCGACGTGAAGCAACGCTTGCGTTGTGTATCGTCTTGCGAGTGAGGTTACCGGAGGCCCAATTGAGGAGTGGGCTCCCCAACCTCCCCAATCCCTGAATCCCCAATGATCCTCAAACTCCCAATCTCCAAAAGGCCGGTAACGCACTTCTAACGTCTCTGGTGTTCCAGGTGTCCATGGGCGAAGCCGATTGCTTACCATCAGGTGTACCGTCTGCTCGTTTACCGGTCTATGCCATAAAACAAGTTTATTTAGGTTAGTTAGATAAGTTATTCTTCTTCAAATCTCCCAATCCCAAATCCCTAACCCCTAAAAAGAGGGCAACTCATTTGTAACTCCTCTGGTGTTGCGGGTGTCCATGGGCGGCGACGGCGAGGATTACTTACATTTACCGCAAGGTAGGTCCATCTACTCGTTTATCGCTCTATATCATAGAAAAATAGAACCCAATACACATTCACTGTCACAAGCAACCCCACGCCGTGTTTATTCTATATTAGAGGTATTATATTTTTATATTCTATATTTTTTGAGAATGTTTCGGAATGTTACCGTGATTAATCTTAAGGATTAGATATTATCATTAAACAGCGAAGCGTACTCCCATGTACGCATTAAAATCCCCCATATAACGTTAAATGAAGATAAAGAGACTACGGCTATTATTGTATTATTATATTGTATATATATATGTATATATTTTTATGGAATAGGAGGCAAACGAGCAGACGGATCACCTGATGGTAAGCGATCAGCGCCGCCCATGGACACCCGCAACACCAGAGGAGTTACAGGTGCGTTGCCGGCCTTTTAAAAAGGAGTACGCTCTTTTCTTAAAGGTTTGAAGGTCGTATCGGTTCGGAAATACCGCCGACGACATTCCACAGTTTTGCTGTGCGAGGCACGAAGTTACGTGAGAAGCCTTGTGGCCTGCCAACCATCTATATGATGGGGATGCATATGCTGTCGTGAGGGTCGATGGCGAAAAGATGCGACAGGTATTAGGTCAAATAATTCCTCAGAGCACTCCCCGTGGTATAAGCGATAGAAAATGCACAATGAAGCTACATCTCTACGCATTGCCAAAGTGTCGATATATGTATGCATTTTTCTAACAAAAAAATTAATAAAATGTAATTTTAATAGAATTGAGTATACTTATCAAAGTATTTGTGATCAATACCGGGCAAGGGGTCTCGGGTTTGATTCCCGGGTCGGGCAAAGTATTACGTGGTTTTAAAAAAAAAATCTCAGTAGTAGCACGGAGTCTGGAATTGTGCCCGGTATATGCAATAGGCTCACCTCCTATTACATGGGACTCATAAAATAAATAGTGAAAAGTGGGTGTTACTTCTCTGTGCACCTCTGCCAACCCCTTCGGGGATAAAAGTCGTAATGTTATGTTATGTTATTTGTGATCAAAGCAGCCAATTACGTACAACTTAAAGTTTTTAATCATTCACCATTATACTATTAGGTACACCTCTGCCTATTATTGGCAGAATAAAAAAGTGTTATATTATTTTTATTAGCACTATTCTGTTAAGTCGAACCGTAGCTGTAACGTACGTAAGTAATAAAATCCAAGAATCCGAATAACGAGTACTTTTTATTGTTGTATCACCATGAGACTTGGCAATTGCGTGTAGATTGGATGACCATACAATATTATGGTGCTGTCGAACTGGATACGGTTCAATTCGAAAGTGGTTGGTTAACCTTAAGCTACCTATTAGTAAACCCATCAGTTAAGTTTGGGCTCATTAAATAGGACCATTTCACGTGAAATTGAGAAAATTATGATTCAAACATGTTTTTAGTTTTTTAACTATTTTAAAATAAAAGTAAATGAAATATGCACAGCGTTGCATATATTCTACTATCTTATTACAAAATATGGTGTATATGTTACTGTAAAAGCTCGAACTGCAGTAAATCCTAAGATATTCCAGTAAAACCTAAGATCTACCAATTCCTAATGGTAAATGTCCAAAAAGTTTATCGATTCGAACTTTTACCACCATTCCGTTGGTAAATCTTACATCAATGGCATGGTAAATATTGAAAAACAAAACATGTCATAACGTGCTCAGCGCATCGACTTGTAGCTCGCCTCCGTCACGATTACTTTGTAATTCTAAATGCCACAACAGCAATCCGTATTGTAACAAGTAAATTGTTTTTTTATGAACCTATTAATCAATTACATTTGATTGTGTTTTTTTACTTCTAAACCAAATAATAAGAAAAATAATAATTAAGTTAGACTAGCTTTTATGAGCATTATGTTTGTCTTTCGTTGTTAAATTCCAAATAGAGAAGTACTGATTCAGTTAGATGATGTGTTTGTACTGGTTACTATCATTATGATATCTTTATAATACTATGCACCTGTTTTGTCTAATAGTTCAAAGTAAATAATTAAGAATTACTCATTGTTTTATTTCTAAAACCAACATCTACCAGCTGACAATGGTAAAACCTAGCATATACTGATTTCGATAGTAAAAGCTCGAAAAAATCGTCGTATCTTCAGAAATACTTACATTTACTAACTCATGTCGGTAAATCTTAAGACTTACACTTAAATCTTAAGATTTACCGTAGTTCGAGCTTTTACAGTAACATATATTTTGAAATATCTTGTTAGCTTGTTCTTACGTACGAGTCGCCTTAGTTAAGAAGTCTGAACATAATCCCTACCCTGTTCCAGCGACAATTCTGTGACATTGCTTATGAAACACTCTGTGGCGTTGACTTTTCATTACAATCGTATTTAGTTAAGCTTCTCAGACAATGTTAATTATGTATATTTTCGTCTGTCGTAAACTCTTGCCATTTTATTTATTAACCAGTACGTAAGTAAGTCAAAAACGGGATTTAGGTACGTATAGCAACAAAATGTCAATTAAATTGTTATACTTCTTTCACACTCTTCCGAACTCATATTTTGATATTTATTGCTGTGAATACTTTAACGAGAATTCTTACTTCAGGTACTTCAAAGTAAATTGGAAAGTAGAACTGTTTACACCCACGCCTATTTATTTATATTTCTTGTACTCCTAAAGTCTTAGAAAAAAACATTCAACACACAATTCACAGATTGAAAATATAATAATTGAAATATCCAAAAATACTTGTTCGAACGAGCAATTTAGCTTTAAATATGTATTATTTTTCAGTCCTTAAGGTTGAAAATACGAATATGAGATCGATAATACTAATCCATGTTAAGAAATAAAATGTCACAAACATTTTCAATTTAAATTACCTTTCGCAAAAACGTTACTTACGCGTCGCCTAACATTACAACGCTTGGTTTAATCTCGGAATCAGATTACTGTAAATATACATTTTAGTCTACATTCCTGGTACTCACCAACTCATTAATCTACATCATAGAAGACAGCTGTTAGCGTGAAGCTCCTATTCAGTACCAAATCACTGCGAATTCAAACTGAAATATCAGGTTCTGAACTTAGGGAAGATTATTACGTAATATAAAATCGTGCCTTGCGTTCCTTGATGTACGATAGCAGAGGCATTCAATATCCGAATGCACGACTGCTAAATAACTTTCGAGTCATCTATACATAGTACAAGTTAAGTATAATACAATATAATATTATAAATAACTAGCTTCTGCCCGCGACTTCATACGCGCAATCCCGTTTTCTCCCGTCCTAGTAGGATTTTCAGGATTTTTTTCTGACATAGGAACCTTCTTCTGACAATAACATACACACCAAAAAAAAACAGCCAAATCGGTCTAGCCGTTCTCAAGTTATGGCGTGACAACAGAAAACGGGTTTCATTTTTATACCTCTATATAGATCTAAATGATTACATTTAACCATCCAGGTTGAACTCACTGCCATGTGTTTGTATTAGTTTAATAACGTAACTATAGATAGCTAGTGCTTCAGCGAAATTAAGTAAGAGTAAGTACATGCATAATTTATGTACCATATTAGCACCAAAATGAAAAATTCTAATTTGGCACGGTTTGAATAAAGGAAATATTGGCAAATTCGTCACGTAAATTGGAAAAAAGAACCCATGTCAGGGCGAAACGGGCTACTAGTAGAATATAAAAAATATATCTGCCCTTTACGAGGAAGAATCGACAATTTATTATTATGATAAGTTATATAAACAGAAACGACTTGAATGACTCACACACAGCTTACTTTTCCTTGAAGGATCGAAGTTTTTCCGAATACAACTCCACCTCTTACGATGCCTTATTTTCCCCCATATAGTTATTTTATTAACTCTCCAGATTCGTCCGCGTAGAATAGAAACACTAGGCAAAGTTAAGTTGGAAAAGCATTTGTAACACATCGTTTAGTCATCTAAAAATATACCTCCTTCGATAATAAAAGCAATGTTTGCTACGTTTCATTAGCTGATAGTACTAACATTTTAATTGCGAAACTTTTACCTGATAGTGCATTTACAGGCGATAATTTATTATTAATAACACTGACTGAAACTGCACTAAAACTATTAAATTTGCAATCACTGACATCCTCCATGTTGGGATATAACACTAAAACTTTTAATGAAGTTTGAAGCCGAGCTCTCTGGGGTAGTTAGCAGAAATATTAACTAGTCGTGAACAACGCAATTGTGAAACGATACTCTAGGGTTTTTTAATATCTCAAGGTAATATCATCAATGTCGTGTTGGTCTGGAGGAATAAAACGTTCCTTCTTATACACGAGGCTGCGGATCCGAAACCCACCAACGGCAAACACCAACGTAACTTTTTTCGAGTCATATGTACTTTCTAAGATTATTTAGACACCAATGACAAACAGTAAAGGAAAGCATCGTTAGGAAACCGGGACTAATTTCTAATTGAAGTCTGAAATCGCCAAACTGCATTTAACAAGTAAGCCTAGTGATTAATGCTCAAAAATTTTCCGTGTAAAAAGAGGCTTTTCCTCAGCAGTAGGCCCTTATAGGCTGTTAATGTTGACGTTGGTGTGATGTTGATATCATCATTATATTTATTATACCTACATACACAAAAGAGAATATCACGAGTTTTTAGAAGGTACTTCTAAATTTTTAGTTCTAGGAATCCTTCATTACGTTTCTCTCAATGACAGTTGTGCCATAACAGACCTATCATAATTTATGTAAAGGTACAGGATAGCACACAATCGACAGGCGTTGATAAGTTAGGTGTTCCCTCGACTTTTTGATCGAAACAGCAACTATTTTGTTCAAATTCTTAATAATTGGTTTTAATAATCTAAGGTCAATCAATAGCGTAAGGTAGGTTACAAGTACACAACTCATGCAACTAAACAGTGGCATACTAGAAATCCTACGCCTGACCAACATCAACAACAATGTGTTTGACTAGACAATGTCATATAAATTACACTGAATTCAACAATATAAAGATATAGCTTATGACACGTAGTCACGTAGGTAAATAATATTAATAGGGAATTTATGCTATATGCTATTACATTTATTACAATATAAATATATTTTAATCTAAAACCAAAATCCATTTGTAGAAGGAGTTTTTAATAACTAAGCGAAATAATTTAGTATCTAAGTAAATCTATTTAGACATTCCGAATATACCTACGTACCGAAGATGAACAGATTTTATTGAGACAAAAGGCTAGCTATCAGTAAATGTATTTTCAAGAAAAAAACTACATCATTTTATTACTTTTAGCAAATATTAAGAGTTCAATAAATTATCTAAGCGTCTCGAGACATAGGTAAGTAAATTTGATGAAGTATAATAGAAATTTTAAACAAAATTCTTTTGATTTTAATGCATAAAAGTTTTTGAATAAACATTTGTTATTTAAAAAATGTAAAAAGAAGCAAAGGTGAGTGGTGTTGTATCATAAATGGATGTAACGACCAGCGAGAGAGCGGCGCCAGCGGCGCGGGGCGCGACGACAGACGGCGTCGACCTCGGGTGTTCGCAAACAAACCGTCATTCAGTGTAGACATACTACAAGTCGAAAACGTTTTGGGAATACGCTATTCACGATTCAATGACGTCATCCGATTTAGAAAGTAAATAGCATTGTTGCTGCATCATTTTCAAAGTAATTAATGAAGTCATTGAACGGTTTGTTTAATGTACTTGAAAACTTATTTGTGTCTACTTACACGCCGGATGTCTACCAGCAATGTCAGTATTGTGATTATGGTTTAGTCTTTTGCGTGAATTTTGCAATCCTTTTCCTTTAATTGTTACATTTTTAAATTCAATAGACATATCTCTTACGCTTCACTTTATACATAAATTATAATTTAAATTATTTGACCAAAAATTGGAAATCGAAACTAATATTATTAACACTTAATATGACATGGCATAACATGGGATGCAACAGGCTCACCCCATATTACATGGGACTCATAACATAAATATTGAAAAGTGAGTTATTGTACAGTGGCATTAAGTGCCGTTATGTGCACCTCTGCCTACCCCTTCGGGGATAAAAGGCATGAGGTTATGTTATGTTAATATGACATGGAACTATTATTATAAAGCCATATATTCTTACGAACGCCTCTCATATACCACAGATATATCTAGAGTTCAAATTCGAAATTGGAATCATTCGATACGGAAAGCCAAAAAAAATCGTTTACATGAACTGAAATAAGTACACTTAAAAATAAATGAATGAGCAAACCATTGTTTCATTCCGATAAATTGTTTAATCTGTTAAACTGTCTAGCTCGGATCAGACAAAAATAATAAGCATCAAAAATCTACATCACTTCAATGTCCATTAATCATCATCGAAATGAGTAATGAATTTCTATTTTTAGGGTACTTCTATAGTCTAGTGTCATTTGTTTTGTTCGTCGAATTTCTGCTGTCATAACCAAATCATATACCGTACAAACTTACTTCGAAAAGCGTCAACTAAGGTTATGCATATCAATTTCGATTTGATGGCTTTTTTTTAAGGGGGGAAAATCATCGAATGACTGCTCCCGCCTGGGTGAGGCGGAAGGGAGTGTCAGACTCTTACTAACTAAAAACCACCCCGTTCCCTTTCCTGCACGTCGAGCCGGAGCCCCGGTTACCCGTTAGGTTCTCCGCGACTCCGAATCGGCATCGGCCCTATTGGGCCCCAGTGGTCTGATGGCTCTTTGAAGCGCGCGCGGAACGCGACGCGCCGTACGCTCGGGTCTGTTTCTGGTCGGACGGGGAGCCACCCATGCTCGCCGTCCGCAGGCCCGCGCTTACGGTGGCCGGAGATCGTCTCGCGATCCCCGACGCACGGTGTGTCCTTCGCGATGGCTGGGTTGTAAGGAGGCAGCGCTTCGCTGCCTCACGCGTCCCGCCTCCTCCTTAGCTAGCATGGCTGCTTCGCAAAAGGAGGAGACGGCATCCCAATCCCCCTCGCTCCGCATCATGGCCTGCACTAGGCCCGGACGCGAGAGGTCGCCATCGCCGATCACTTCCCTGAGGGCACGGCGGTGTGATGCCCAGGATATTAAAGTATAAACATACTAAGTTTCATTGTCATCCGGCCGATAATTTTTGCGTGATGCATGAACACACAGATAGACAGACAAAAAAATGTAAACACATTTTTGGGTTCGTTGTCTATCTAGTAACACAAACAAATAGTAGGAACTTTTTATATTTTTAATATTTTCAATATACAAATTTACTCTTCTATAATTTAATTATACGTGTAGGTAGACATTCTTTGAAAAATATTTACAAATCTGTGTAAATACGTACTTTAAAATAAACATTTAAGGGCAAATAGTAAGATAGCTATGATTCACGTATTTAGCTTGGTTGTTGTTAGATAAGCGATAGCTGTAAACGCCTACATAAATTACACTATTATGGGTAAAAAAAACCGACTAAGCGATGATGCGCTTGTGAAGGCCCGGCTTCAAAGCCTCGGACACAAGCGTAAGATTGCAAGCCCTTCGGTTTTCTACCAGATACATTTCAGAGAGTGTGCGGGGGAATTGCACAACTAGATTCCCTCTAGTCCTATGTCCTATCCATAATCGTACCACAACGCAATCTGTGAAGCGTTACCGATTCATGGTAGATGTCCCACCCACACGTATGAAGCGCTTCGTATAAAGCTTCCTAGTGCGTACTGCTAAGAAGTGGAATTCTTTGCCAGAGTCTGTATTTCCTAAAACCCTTTAGTAGGTCTAACGTCTTCAAGGCCCGAGTGGATAGGTTGCTTATGGGACGACGTGCTCCATCGTAGACGCATCATCGCTTACCACCAGCCAAAATAGTATTTAAACGTCGGCCCATCAAATATAAAAAAAGAAAAAAGCTAACATTTAAATGAATTACAAATAGACACATAAAAGTTGTGCAAGAAAAATTAGGATTATGATATGGCAGCATTAGGATTATCCACCATTTGTACTGAGTCGTACTATACAAAAAATCATTCGTAGGTATTATTTAATGAAATAGGTCAGACACAAAACATTTTGTTCAGAATAACCCATTCCATTTCACGCTACGATGCTTCTGTGGAGGAGTTCTTCGTTCGACTAAGCGCTTTTCATAATAAAATTTCATTTGATGGAACCATACCCTAATAGAAGTACCAAAGTAAATAAAAAAATCTATAAAATCTCAATTATTTAAAAATGTTATAAATAAACTAAACGTGTCAGTTATACGTATTAAGATATTCTATTAAGCTAGACTAGAACTCTAACAAGAAGTAGATATACATATCTACTAAGCCATGGTGATATGTCACCTTCTTACAAATATATAGTTTTGTAATAACCATCAAAATACTTAGGTACTTGACAAATAACAAGTATTTTCATGATATAAAACTTAATTAATTGCAACAACAACACAGACATAGATCTGTACAAAAATTAAAACAAGGCAACCTTCAAAAGAAAATTTCATTCTTAATCATATATTTCATTAATGTAGCATTAGTGTATTTGAAAACAAAATAATAACCAATATCGACAGTAGAAAATTATTAATATCTGAAATAGACGAGGAACAACAGAAACATTTTTTCATAATTGTGTTGGTATATGATTGGTTTAAGTCTTTAAAAATGTCCTTCGCTAATGTATTCGGATTATTTCGACCCAAAAGATTCTGATTGGATGTTTTGGTTTCTTCAACATCGTAGTCTATATTAACAAAAAGTTCGCCCTTATGTTTACGTTTCCTCTTGTTATAGTCATCATTGCTGTCTCTATAAATTTTCACAGATTCATCGTCATCATTGTAATATAAATGATCGTTGGAGTGCCGGCAAGGCTTATTGTGCGTTTCTACTTCTTTAAAATGGTTTTGTTGGCAACAGGTTTGCGGTACACCTGGCGCATAAGCAATGGGAACATTTGCTGGAACACCCACCGGTATACCTCCTGGATAACCAGCTGGCATACCGAATGGGATACCCATTGGAACACCAATTCCCATCGGAAAATTGATGCTTACATCTTTAGGACCTGGTGGCACTTGTCTAATTGTCGGTGGTTGAGGATAAGGTGGATAGAAATTAAACGTAGACATCGTTTCAGGCCTTCTTGTACAATCATGGACGTTACTTATTGACGGAACCTTTCCCGACTTCTTCATATTCGGGCAGACACATTGCTCACAACTTTGACAACTTTTAGATGGTAAGCTTCTCAAATCTAAAACCTTTTCTTTTGAATGCTTTGAATTGTTATTTTGTTTGTACCAATTTTCAAAATTTTTAGGTATATCGTTGCTTTCATGTGCCTTTTTAATATCATTGAAAAATGGAAACGGTTTTTTTTCTATTTCATCAAAATATTGTAAATACTCATTTAGATTGTCTGAATCTGAATATGAAGCTAATTCTACAACTGGCAATTTTCTCTTCTGTTCTATTGTGGAAGTTGAAGTGCTTTTGGTACTTCTAAAAAAGGGAAACGTGTATGCTAAATCTTTACCTTGAATATGTCTCTTTATTATAACTTCTTCAGGTTCATTTTTAACAGACTTGTTCAGTGCAGGATTTGATTTTATTCTGTTTATAACTTTATGTGTTTTGGGAATAATTAATTTTGGTGTTGGTAAACTCGATAAGACGTTTTTATCATCTGCAATAAGAAGTACGTTAAATTTAGTTATTTTTAGACGGCATGAAAGTGAAAATGAAAATGAACCCTAAATATAAGAATTTGAAGTAATTTATTACCTTGGAAAACTAGATCTTTGCTATAGTGGTAAACATTATAGGAACCACCCAAATTGTCCTTTTTTAGGACGAAATTATTTGTTTCTGAAACATAAATAGTTAACAATAATATTAGAAACACAAAAAACATAACCAGTTGTTACAAAATACACCATCTTAATTACTGACATCAGACAGGACGGTTTTAACAGCTCACGATATCCATATGGCCACGACAGCCATGTTTAAACGTTGGGAAAATATATTTATGTATTGTTCTTATTAATTTATTATGATAATTGTTAAATTAATTGTATTTATTTGTTGTTTCAATGGTTTTAGTGCGATTTCGACAGACTTCTGTGAAATATGTCTCAATCATACGCTATGCAAGTTCAAGGTACATTTTACTTGTGACATGTTAGTTGTTACACAGGCGTATTTTAATTGTATTAGTTATTGCTCTACAGATACATGGACCCGGTCCTTCGTGCATATCCTACGACCAGTCGGCACTACTAACAAATCAGAATAAATTTGAATTAATTAATAATATAAATGAAAGGAGGAACTTCGTTGCTATGGGACACTCAAAAATACTTCCATTTGCTGCCAATATGAAGAAAATTGTAAGTAAAATCACAAGGCATTAAAACTGGTAACTTATCATTTTATGCAGTAAGATTCGCGAACTGTACCTAAGTGCTTTTTTTGTTCTACTCATGCTAAAGATCATCGTGCACCTAACAAACACTGCTCCGGTACGGGTCGAGCACGACTCCGACACGGCGTTTTATGCGTTGGCCGTAACAATACAAGAATACAAAAATGTAATAAGCACGCCGTCGTCGGCCCGTTTTTATATTGACGTTATGAAATATATCATACGGCATACTATTTATAGTTCATATTTAAATGATGATAACATTGCTGGTAGAATCAATGTTTCATTAATATACCAAGTACCTACAAACGTAATCATAAACTTTTAGTTTTATGAAGGAGTCTGTATCTTGCTACAGGTATAATTGCATCTTGCTGGCAATTTTGCAGGTAATAGAAATATTAAGTAAGTCTTACTTCAATTTTATCGTGGTACACATTTCCTAGTGTAGCCCAGTCCGATTCTGCATCTGGGTTGTTGAAGAAATTCGTATGGAATAAATATTTCATTGCTGTTAATAATTGTTCTAATATTCGCAGTACTGGTCAAATGAACTGGCAACTGCAGCGCAGCGCTGGGCTGATCAATGCGATCCATCTCTGTACCCGGACAAAGAAGATCAGTGTCGAGATTTAGGTATACAATGGCCTCATGCTATATCATATAAGTACCTACATATGTGTAGATTTAACTAGCTACTTCTGCGCACCCCTTATTGATAAATGGATTATTCAACACAAAAATAATTATTCAATTCAATGTGATCCAATATACATACATACCAATCCAATCTCATATGGTGTATATGGAGATCCAATCACATATGGGGTTGTAGTGATCATCTCGATTATGGTCTAATTACAAAACACCCTGTATATGTATAACGTATGGACTTTTTCTACTGTAAAAAAAAATGTCGAAAACTAAAAAACATGAGGGTCTTTTGCTCGAGAAACATGCACACCCCTTGATAAATAGTGGCGTAGTCAAAAATGGATGCTAACATTGAATTTATACACCGCTGTCTAGTTATCCCCTTTTTTTAAGGGAAATCATCCAATGACTTCGTCCTCTCGGTTGAGGCGAGAGGGAGTCTTAAACTCAAACTAACTAAAAACCACCACAATCCCTGTTTCAGAAAATGTGAATGTCGGTCAGAACATTGCCAGTATCTTAGGTCTTTCTCCAGGCCTCAGTGTTAAGAGTTTCGTCGAGATGTGGTTCATGCAAGTGGTAGACTATATTGGAAGTGTTGCATATTACAATAAGTAAGTTGAAAATATTACTATTATTCATTCTTGACTTTTCCTATCATTGTAAATGTAATCTCACCAAAACATTCTGAAAAAACTAGCAAAGTCTCGATGGAGCTGCTAGTTTATCTCTAAAGAAAAGAGTAATAAAATATAACAAAGTCGTGCCAAGTCTAAGGGTCTATTGCGATTTTGTTATTATTATAGTTAATGTTGTGTGACTTTGCCGTTGAATTATATTATTGAATTATTATATTTTGACCAAATTTTTAGTGAAATTAATATTTTAGTGTAATTTGTTTATTTAATCTTATCAAGATCATCAGTTACTCCAGATCTTCGTGTATCCTAGTTTTTATAGTTTTCCCGTTATGTGGCCATAAAACCCTAACTTTGTACCAAATTTAAGCTCTCTGAGGTTATGATAAGTACTAGTTTTTGGTGATCATGAGTGAGTGAGTGAGTGAGTGAGTGACATAAATGCGAAACTTCGCTTTCACTTAACTTCGGAACTAAATGACCTGTAGACTTGAAAATTTGGGTTTTAAGTATGTGATTAAAGCTTACTGGTCGACGACAATTTCTGCGTTCTGGTCTTATCCAGAGGTTCTCAAAGAGGGGCCTGAAAATGCGGTGCAATGGTTCCAGTAAAGGATGATACGGCAGTGTTTGCTTGGCGCTCGACTTGGCGGGGCACTGACGTGCCCCCAGATTCTAAATTTCTATTTTCATCCGTCATGAAATGTGAGGCATTTATTTGTATTTTGTAAGATTTTCTCTTCTGCCCCACAAAAGTTTTTCTTTTGGGCCATGGGCACGTTTGTAAGAACATATCTCACATACACATCGCACCCAGACCCTGAGCATCTATGTATTTGTGGTTCACACAATGAGTTGTCCCGAGTGGAAATTAAACCAGCGACACATTCACGGACTCACGGTGCAATGCCACCGGTTGTCATACCTACTAGACATACTAAATTACCTAATTCAATTGAATAACTTATAACTTTAACATATCCAATATGATATCAATATAGTCTGTTGGATGGTTGGAATACTGTCAAAGCATAGGTTATAATTATCAGTCACAAGGCACACAAACTGCTGCACACATTCACGCTTCTATTTCGTAACTAACTTTTGTCTTTAATGTTTTTTAACAGTTTTTACAATTTCAGATCTCAAGACTACAAAACCAATCATTTAACACAACTACTGTGGGCTAATACAGAATATGTTGGATGTGGCAAATCGAAATTCTATGTAAATAACAAATAATCTACTTTTATAGATACTAAAAAACATTATTATAAAATAATAAACAGATAATAGACTTAATTAAAATGGTTTCAGGTAAATGAAAGAAATACCATGGTAGAAAGGTTAGTTTGCAACTTTGCACCCAGGGGAAACGTGCATGGAAGGCCGGTATATTCCATAGGGTACCCTGGAACTCAATGCAGAAATAATATGAAATCCGATGACAAATATCATGGACTGTGTGCCCACGAAAAAGATTGTATGTCATGTTCTGCTATTAATGAATGTTCACTTTTTCTTATTTCTATGTTTTTTAGGTTAAGTACCTATTCGTAAACTACGGACAACCTAACGGGTAACCGGGGCTCCGGCTCGACATGCAGGAGAAGGAATGGGGTGGTTTTTGACAGTAAGAGTCTGACACTACCTCCCGCCTCACCCAGGCGGAAGCAGTCATTCAATTCGATGATTTTCCCCCTAAAAAAACTATATAACTACATGTATATATGAATTAATTTAATTAATTCTTAAGAATTACAAGAAAATCATAAAATCATCAATATTTTAACTAATGAATGATATTACCTGGTTACAGTTACCAAATTAATGAACCAAAACCATCATCCGATGAACAGTTTACTCAGGATCCTAAATTTATCAAACGACTCCGTGAAGCATGAAATAGATCCCATCCGCAATATCCTAAGACAAAACATTGTAAATAGTAATTCTAGCAACAAGCAGCGGAATCAGAAAACAAGGCATATTTTGGCTAACAAAACGAATGGTAGGCGTATTTCATTCTTCTTATTAATTAAACACATAAAGCTTGCTGGATATTTTAAAACTACAAATCAACTAGAAGTACATATAAATCCTTGATTTGTAGTTAAGGACGTTTTTAGGTTGCTTATGGGACGACGTGCTCCATCGCAGATCGTATCATCGCTTACCACTAGGCGAGATATTGGTCTAACGTCGGCCTACCAAATATAAAAAAAAAAAAAAAAAATTTGTTTCAGGTAGCGTGAAACGCATTCCACAACTCCGTAAACAACTATTTAGAAATAATAATTTAATGAATATATCACAAAATAACAACGAATATCATTACCAGTACGATCGTGGACACTCTCATCTTTATCATGGACACGAACCACTACAACATAACTATGAGAGTACAACCACAATGAATACCAACCCAAATTTTAGAAGATACGATTTTACAACTGAACCTACGAATTCGTACTCTAGCACAGATTATAGAAAATTTAACCATTTTGGTCAATGTACCCGTAGGAATCAAAATAATTGTGCATCCCATCAATGCACAAAATCACCACATGAATGCTGTCAAACAACTATGTGTCCATCGACCTGTACCGAAGTATCGTGTTCTCAATTCATGGAAGACCCGCCATGCCCACTTCCATATATTCCTCTATCTCCTGAGCCATGCCCGCTGACACAACAGACATGCCCCACGCCCGCTTTCACTAATTGCAACTACCATACAAATTGTCCATGCAGTACTCCCTGTTCTACAACTCCAAGATCGTACTGTCTTACAACTATATGTCCAGGTTTACGTAAACAAAACAATGAATTTGATGCTATCAGAAAACCTGGTACATATCAATATTACGACTTGATTCCTAACGTAGTAGTGCGGAGCGGAAATCATAAAAAGCCATTAGAAATTTTATCTCCGAAGACTAAGACCTATGACATAGAAAACAATAAAAAAGTACCGAAAAACAAAGATTCTGATCTAATACATAAAACTTTCGCCGAATTCCCAAAATATAATTTACAAAGTGACGACTACATTTACCACTCGTTTGATCGTGGTTCTCATTCTGGTTTGCGGAAACGACGACAATTGAAAAAACATGTATCTGTGAAACCTTTTTGGCAACTTGAAAATCCTGAAGTGAAACTTTTGCGATTTACAACATTATCAAATAATCTAAAGACAAAAAAAAACGTGAAACCAGCAAGACTAATAACAACTACAGAACCAATAACAGTTTCATTTAAGGATGATACTGCTCATCCACCTGCGCACAATAAAACAGAAAAATATTTGTCCTTTGATGAACTAATGCATCTCAGAAAACTTAACCCAAAATTATTAGGCCAGCATAACTTTAGACGCGTGGACACCACAACTGAATATACTATAAACACCCAGTTTATAAATGTAAAACATTGCACTCGAAAAGTGACGTGTACATGGACAGCATTTAGTGTAGGTTCAGATAACGGAAACACACAAATATATATCCCAGGCGATGGCGGTTCACGTACACCTCCTGGATATGTGGACGGATGTACGCAAACACATACATGTACTCGTGAATTCGTGGATCGTAACATAAGAACAACATCATCTGATGGATCTAATGGATCTGATGGATCTGATGGTAATGATAATTCTTATAATCCAAATGATCGTTCTCCTGGACATGATGCTGATGATGGAGATTATTGCGAGCGTCGATCACTAAATGTTCGTAGACGAAATTCTGATACAAAAAAACAAACGCCATATGTAGTTGGATACTTTTCTTATACGAACATTCCCATAGTGAATATAAACACAGATATTAACTCATATAGTACAGGAGGTGATACAACAGAAAGTATTTTGGAAAGACATGAATGCGATTGTAATAACAATAATGGTAGAAGAAAGAGAGAGGGAGCTCAATATTTTAGAGGCTGTGACGAAAAAAATACAGAAATGTCCGTATCGTATAGTGATATTTACCATTTAATATTAAATAAAATTTTGAGATCAAGCCAAATAGATAAGTCACGTGATCAATGTCCGTGCAACGAAGCAAAAAAATCTACCACAACCATGTTCTCCAAAATAATAATTATCCAGTTTGTTTTAGACAAAGTTGTATTCAAAATTATATCACCAAATGTTTAAAGGATATAAAAACATTATTTTATGGTTCATAAATATATATATATATTGACAATGTACAAAATGTTTGTAAAAATATCTTAAATAATGTACATAATTATGATTACAATAATCAGTAATAAATATTTGGAAAGAAGTGTAATTGGATTGTCATGCCAACAAATTAATTCGTCTGCGAAACTCAGTTTTGTAAATTCCTTATGTATTTTTTGAATTTTCTATCAATACATGTAGTGAAGACTTTTATGAATTTTATGGACAACATAGGAAAATTATTTTCCTATATCTTCTCTATATGTATGAATAACACCTCTCTAAAGATTAGTGTTCCTCTCCTTTCGCCATATATTTAGCTAAAATTTTCTTTACTTTTAATATTTATATGTGCATATTCTAAAATGTCGCAATAATTCACATTTATTACTGAAGTATTAATAAATATCTATCAGTCTACAAAGATTTGTTCATTATTTTGGGACGTGCGAGGCTTATCAACAATGTTTTGTAAAAACTTTTTCATCACACCATGACCACTTTTGTAGAGGTTTATATTATCTGGTGATAGTGAAACAAGTGTAGTCGTACTTTCAACTATGATATCAGATTCAAGAATATCTTCCAAAAAGTCATTCGTTATTGTACTCATTTTTAAATCATCCAATACCAAGTCTGACACAGGCAAATTAACGTCATCGTAGTATGTTTCTGTAGTTTCTGTGTTACTGTCTTCGTCTTCTTCGGGAAAAAAATAATGTCCAGTAAAATCATCATTTTGCTTGGCCTCCGCTAATTCAGCTTGCACCTTAACTGATTTAACTGAAGACAAAGTCTGAGAATTTGTATTGTACTCCTCAGACGCCGAAACTCTGTCTGAAAGGAAACAAGTTACTTATGATGAATACCATGTATGTTTTAAAACCATTAAAACTCACATATTCAAATACGTTACCACCATTTCTGAAGATTACAGCTTCAATCAAATCAACTAAAAAAGTTGAATTCACACAATCACTTGAAGTAGTTTTTCTTGATCTAGGGGATGTTTTTTTGCTGTATACTTTATTAACAAATGCTGCCACGCCAATATCACTAAACGTACCATCTGAATAGGTACTTAAAGCTGATGATGTGGTAGTGGTTAATAAATCTTTAAGTAAAGGGTCGGTTCTTAATTTTTTCTTCAGTAATTCCACGAAATCATCCATAATCACATCTTTACACAAATTATGTTTTGTGCATGAAGTGATCATATGTCTTCTATAATCATATAAATGAGAGAAATAATCAAATGGCGTTAATGTTTCCTTTGGTACTGCATTGACAGAAGTAGATTTTTTGGTAAATTCTGTACTATCGCTACTATAGTCCGTTACAGTATCTATAACATTTGTTTTTTTGAATATTTCAATTTGTTGAGTTGGATGTCCCATTAAGATGTCGGAATCAGTGGGAACAACACTATCATCTTTATTTATAACTGCGGGATTATTAGCTGAAAAAAATGAGGTGATTTTATTGTAGTTTCTAAATTATCTAAATTATGTATATTACATTAACAAACTTATACTCACAGCATAATGCTTTGTGTATTGGATCGCAAATACCATCGAAAGGACATCTAGAGCAAGGTACACCGGTAGAATAAACTGATCTATTTCGAAAATTACCTGCTGGTGCAAAGTTGCATACCAGTCTGTATATTATCCTGTATTTCGTACTTGCATCTTCAAGTTGTTCCTGTTTAGAAACAAAAAAGAGGTAAGATCAAGTTATCCAACGTTTTGGAGGGGAGAAAACATCCAATGACGTCTCCCGCCTTGGGTGAAGCTAGAGGGGGAGTGTAAGACTCTTACTGACTAAAAACCACCCCGTTCTTACGCCTGCTTCGAGCCAGATATCCGGCAACCTATCACCTAAATCAGCGCATACCCTATATATGTGAAACTTTAATAAATATGAACTTTCACATTTATAGTATTAGTGTGTTTTTTTTTGCATTCAACTGTCTCATGATCGAGTGGTCATAAGCACAACTTCTGAATAAGGGTTCGATTCCTGAGTCGAGCACACTTTAGTGCTATCCATAAAAACAAAAAAAGATACGACACTATTCTCATACTTTTCTTACTTCGATAAAATTAAGCATACATTTCCTCGATATGTCTTTTTCATAAATACTCACACTATCACTACTTAGTCTTTACAGATACCATTATATATATTAACTGCATTAAAAATACATTACATATTTGTCATACTTTAAATGTAACTCCACCGCAACCAACTTCATTTGTTTCCTCCCACATGAGTTGAGTAAAGTAATCGTAATGGGAATGACCCGTATCCGACGACCTGCAATGTCAAATGTCACTATTAAATGGTAAAAGTTACTGAACAATATTTTTGGGTAATCATCATCACCATCATCACTCCCTATTTGTCCACTGCTGGACATAGGCCTCTCTAATGGCACGCCACTGAGCTCGATCTTCAGCTCTTATCATCCAACCACTACCAGCCACTTTGCGGATGTCGTCACTCCACCTACCTAGAGGGCGCCCTATATTACATTTCCACAGATAGACGCAGCCTCCACTCTAGAACACGTTTACCCCAGTGGTTATCGGTTCTTCGACAAACGTGACCGGCCCACCGCCACTTCAGCTTACAAATCCTTTGGGCTATGTCGATAACTTTGGTTCGCCCCTTTTGGGTCACTCCTTTGCAATATACAAAAATTAGTAGGTCATAACAAGCTTTTTTAGTTTTACTCAATTCTTCGTTCTTGTATTTATTAGTCCTATGACCTTTGAAACATGTTTTATTGAAATGTACGTAATTATCTTACGTATAACATAATACATTATGCATACTTTATTCAGAAGTAAATAATAAAAATTTAAACTAAAATAGTTGTAAGTATTTATATAACCTTTATACCTAGACTTTTAAAAAAGGCATTTCAATTAAAACTCACGGTACGTATCGTGATAGTATTGAGGAATTTATATTCAATAATTCCATGTACCATACATCGACGAGGGCCAGTGGAGTTAATCCAGGAGAATTTCCATGTATGGTCGCAATATTTTGCCCGACACTCACTTTACCTGAAAATAAATACTTATAAGTAGGTACAAATTCAATGTAATAGTTCTAACTTTTTTAATACTAAATACGGTTACTCCAATAATTTGGTAGTCCTACTTGAAAAGTTTTCAGGGAATTTTGAAATTTTGAATAATGTAGATTTTGATGTGCTTTTTTCAAATTAAAATGAGAATTTTCAAGAAATGCTGACGATAACATCATTTATTACTTCTGATTTTGAAATGAATTTAGCAAGCATTAAACTAACAAATTTTCTCACCCAAATCTCGACAAGTGTCTTGAATATCTGGAACGTTATGTTTAACACACTGGTCTGCCCACCGCTGTGCTGAAACTTCTAACTCCCTGTTCCACACCTAGGTAAATGTGTCGTATATATAAGATATCAATCATATCATCATCATAATCAGTTACTACTAAACAAAACCTTTTTCTAATGACTAACAGATCATCCGGTTGGAATCGATCATAAAATAAGAACAAAATATGTATATCGTTTTTATTTTGTTCTTATTTTAATTAAGTCAAAAAGATTTTAGATAAAAAAGAAATTAAAAAGAAGTAGGTACATACTTCTTTAAATTAAATAAAATGAGTATCTCGATCTTTTGATCTTTAAAATACTTATGCACTTGAGTTCCTAGTCGGCCATAAAAACGAGTAGTATAATCGGGTTTTGTTCCACATTGGAAATTTGTGCCTAGTCTCTTATTAAATGGGACTCATAACATAACAGACTTACGCCTTCGGGTTTGTTTAATTATATATGTATTAATTTAACGAATGCATTATATTTAATCTACATACTTATTTAAAATCAAACAATATAACGCCTTCCACTCAAGCAAGAACTCTGTAATGGACATGCCATTACAGGATTTATGCTGTTATGTTATGTCCAATTCGGAAACTATAGACTAGAATAAATAAATTCTCATTGATTTTCTTTAAAGAAGTCTTTTTTTTATTCTTCTCATTTAATTGGGTAGGGCCAACAAAGTTTTAAATTGTATTGTAACATTCTCGAAATTTTCTATATATTTAATACATACTTAAGCATTTTATTTAAAAGACAGAAATCAATTTACCAGTTTCAGCATACTTCCAGCAGACGGTAGTGACCGTATTTCACCGGCAGCGACTTTATTACGTCGACTGTTAATTTTGTCTAAAATATTTATTTTGTCATTTTCGCTCAAAATTGTTTTTTCGTAAGCTGTGCAGTGACTGGCTGGCTCCTTTGACTATGATAGCAAAATATAAGTGTTATAAAGATAAAAAACAAGTGTAATGAGTACCTACAAGTCGCTATTTGTTACTACTTTGCTAGTAGGTTCTTAGAAGATACTTATCCGGTTTTTAAATAAGCTTAGCACAATGGGTCAAAACAAAACCAAATATTGCGTGAATTCTCTTCTTAATATTGGCATTTCGATGCATTTTTTTTTTTAAGTGGGGAAAACATCGAACACTCCACCTCACCCAGGCGGGAGCAGTCTCCCGTCTGGGTGAGGCGGGAGGGAGTGTCTCTTACTGACTAAAAACCACCCCGTTCCTTCTCCTGCACGTCGAGTCGGAGCCCCGGTTACCCGTTAGGTTCTCCGCGACTCCGAATCGGCATCGGCCGTATTGGGCCCCATCTGTGGTGGTCTGATGGCTCTTTGAGTAAGCTCGCTCGCAGGAGTTCCGTACGCTCGGCTCTGTTTCTGGTCGGACGGGGAGCCATCCATGCTCGCCGTCCGCAGGCCCGCGCTTACGGTGGCCGGAGATCGTCCCGTGATCCCATTTCGATTTTCGATTCATTTCGATGCATAGAGCAACACGAGCACCAGTCGATCCGATACTAGTGGCCTGTGTCGCCCTATGCTTTGATGTCATTACATAGGATGACATTAGGTCGACCTAATAATAAATGTCTTACCCGATATTTACACAGAGTATGTTGCTTGCTATTATTGCAATAGTCACTACTACAATAATCTTTTGCTATGCATGTCGATAAAAATGTACCAGATGCAATAATGAATAGAAATATGTTCGTGAACGTCAACATAGTTCAGGCAGATAAAAAAATGTTAAAAAATGAAGTAGGCAGGTACCTACCTAGTTAGCTCCAGATGGCTTAGATTATACCTAAATTCAAAAAGGATATGTACGTTCGCTATATTTTCGCTCGCCTTTCGGTAGGTAGGCAGGTGCTTACCTACTAACTTAGGTAGGTTATACGAATTAATTAGGTAGCTGAGATTAGGTATCACATTTTCAAAGTCCAAAAGAAATTCTTGAGGTGTTAAATTTTCTCTGTGTTAGGTACCTAAGTACTATCCATAGATACAAGGATTCAAACAAAGATGATGGGTGGATGATGAACAAGAGGTTTAGTACCTATTTAATTCATAGATATCTTGAAGTTACTAAAAGTATTTGCTATAAAAGTGTCCAAAGTCTGTATAAGTAGACATTCTATAATTAATCAAAGTGTGCCATATGTCTAAGTCTCTAAGTTTTAGATAATAATAATAATAATCATTACGAGGGTATGCATCGAGAAGTAGCCGCAGTGGACAATGGATTCACTCCACTATCCTTGGCAAAAGAGAACTGGCGCAAACCTGTGGTACTGAGCGTCAATGATCGCAAGGAGGTATGGCATAGCAAGGAGCTCCACGGACGCTTCTTCCGGGCCCTTCATGGGCCCAGTGTAGATTTTCTAGCGTCCGTATCTTGGTTACGATTCAGTAATCTCTTTGGAGAAACTGAAGGATTTGTCTGTGCAATAATGGACGAAGTTATCCTTACGAATAACTATTGGAAATATATAATTAAGGATGGGACGGTTGACATATGTCGGGCATGTCATACTCCTGGTGAATCCATTAGACATATAATTTCTGGTTGTGGTCGTTTGGCTAACAGTGAATATTTGCATAGGCATAATCAAGTAGCCAAGATTATCCATCAGCAACTTGCTTTACACTATCGACTTGTTGAATCTGAGGTACCGTACTACAAGTATGTGCCCGACCCAGTTCTGGAAAATGACCATATCACATTGTACTGGGACCGGTCTATCATTACTGACAGGACTATTGTAGCCAATAAACCTGACATAGTGGTGATAGACCGACAAGTACGCCGCACGATGATAATCGATGTCACCATTCCCCATGACGAGAACCTCGTGAAAGCTGAGAAAGATCAACAAATAAAATATCTAGACTTAGCTCACGAGGTTGTCGACATGTGGAGTGTGGATTCGGCTATCATTGTGCCGATAGTCGTGTCGGCCAATGGGTTAATCCCTAAAAGCCTCGACATCCATCTTAGGAGGCTGGCGTTAGGTGGATGGATCAAGGGCCTGATACAGAAGGCAGTTCTCCTAGAAACGGCACGTATCGTGAGGAGGTTTCTGTCTCTGGAGCCCTAACCACCGGTAGCTTGGACCATGCTCCCGCTACTGGTCGGCTCCTATTTTTTATATTTTTAAATATTATTTTTATTTTATAAGTAGTGTTTAAAAATGTAATTTATAGAGAATTTTAAATAAATATATGTAAATAATAATAATATATGCTTTATTGTACACCACACAATCACATTATAGGAAAAATATTAACAAAAATAGTGTACAATGGGCGGTCTTATCGCACAAGGCGATTTCTTACAGACAACCTTTGGATGGAGCAGTAATAGGAGTCTGATATGGGTCGTCAAGTGTACAATAATTAATTATAAAGTACTATACATATATCGATAGTTACCTATAAATAATGTTACTGTTGTTGGATTGCATTCAACATCCTTGCCGACTGCGACTGCACGGTTGGTGCGGTGGCTGGGCAACCGGCTGCCGCGCAACGTGTCGCGGGTTAGATTCCCGTACGGAACAACACTTTGTGCGATCCACAAATTGTTGTTTCGGGTCTGGGTGTCAACTGTCATTGTGTAGGTATGTGAACTTGTATGCATAGATGAGTATAAGTACTGACGTTATATGTTTGTATGTTTGTAAACGCACCCACGACACAGGAGAAAATCCTAATGTGGGGCAACGTTTTGTATAACAAAAAAGAAAAATGAAAGGACTTGATTGTTAAAATGTAACAACTCATACAAGTGAAACAAGTGAATTTGTTTCTGCAAATAGGCTACAAGGCAGCACTTTTACACGTCAATTTTATCAAGCGAACGATGAAGTCGACATTTCCTAACTGACTACTCTGAGAAGAAATGCCGAAACAAACTCAGAGGTCTGTCTCTTTTAAAGTCCAGACAATATGTATAACAGTTTTAATGAAACATGTTATACAATATGTATAACATAATTCATTAAAACCGTTTAAACTTGCGTTTACTTAAACAATATTTTTTTACGTAAACTTGTTTACATTTTATTGTTTCCATTGTTTAACCAAGTGTAAATAAGATATTTTAAAAGTACCTAAGCATAGCATTTTATGAGTTGTAAGTTTCTATTGTAAGAAATATTACATTATTACATTAGTTTAACTAACGTAACACGGAGCGTAATATTTTTAACAACCGGCGCGCAAGCGCAAAGTGATAACCTCTATTTTTTTGTTTGGTTGAGTTATAAAGTCAAGTGATCATTTAATTCTTTAATTCATTTAAGAAATAATAATATTAAAAATGAGCCGAAGCCTAAAAGCATTGATTGGCCCTTCTATTCTGAATTCAGATTTATCAAGGCTTTATGAAGAATCTCAAAAACTTTTGGATAATGGTGCTGATTATTTACATTTAGATATAATGGATGGTCACTTTGTACCTAATCTAACGTTGGGCCACCCTGTCGTGAAGTGCTTACGCAACAAAATCAAAGATGTATTTTTTGAAACTCACATGATGGTTTCCAACCCTGAACAGGTTAGTTTATTTTAGTTTGTTTACCATTCTTTCTCAGATAGCTGTATTTCGCAGTTTTAATATATTTTCTACCACACCTTATGTAAATCAATAAACTCCTTATATTTCCAGTGGATAGTGCCAATGGCAGACGCTGGAGTTAACCAATATACATTTCACATTGAACCAGTTGACAATGTAGCAGAAGTTTGTAGAAAAATAAGGGAAAATGGCATGAAGGTAAGTTGCTTGTCTAATTGGCTTTTTTACTATTTCAATATTTATAAAAGTGATTAATTTCAGAATTAAAAATACCTACTTATGTATTTCATTCTTCCTAATATGTAGGTATTTATTATTTAATTTCTAGGTGGGTCTTGCTATAAAACCAGGGACACCGGTAACTGAGGTTGAAAGGTACATTTCTATGTCTGATATGGTACTTGTCATGACAGTGGAGCCAGGCTTTGGAGGACAAAAGTTCATGGAGAATCAAATGGCTAAAGTAAAATATTTGAGAGGACAATATCCGCTATTAGATATTGAAGTTGATGGTGGTGTAGGACCAGCAACGATAAATTGCTGCGCTAATGTAAGTACAAGTTATGACATTACAGCTGTTTAAACACAAAATACATAGACTAAAATGACCTCAAATCTTCAAATTAATATTTTATTATTTTCATTTCAGGCTGGGGCAAATATGATTGTATCTGGAACAGCTGTGATAGGAGCTGCAGATCAGGCAGCAACTATTAGATCACTTCGGGAAACCGTTCAACAAGCTATTAACAAAAACTAGAACACATTCCAAATAAGTTTAAATGAGGTCTTCCATTACACATAAAGGTTAAAAAAATATTTTCTACTGTTTTACAGAAATAAAATATCAAAATGTTATTAATATTTTTTTATTATTATTAGTCAAATCTGCTTAAATCTAGATTGTTATCAGTACCAGAATCTGACAATTCTGGTCTAGAGGTTGGGAATGATGAACTCTGGGCGATTCCAGTGCCAGTGAAAACCATTGGCTCGTTATTAGCCTTCAGTTTATTTCTAAGGCCTGCCATAGTAATGAGAACCGCTTCTTCAGTCCGGATTGTTCTAGAACCTTGATTAGGTAAAACATTAATATAGTGATTGAACAACAAACTAGCTTCTTCAGCTTTTAATTGTTCATCACTTTCCAAAGCTGCTTCAATACCGTGTAAACCTCCGAAGACTATTAATGCATGGTTATATCTAACCTCTTTATCTGGCAATTCTTCAATGGGTGAGCCTTTATCAGAAGTTCCAATTGTTAAATCATACCTGAAATAAAACAGTAGTTAGTATTGATTTTATTTTAGACTGTTCATCAAAATCTTAGAAAAATTTTAAAATCTTAGTAAAGTAAAATTATGATTCTTCTTACCCGTCTTTGTAAGGGCTTTGTGTAAAGACTTGACTTAGATTATTAGCTATCCTGACAGTATAACCCCAGTACACTCCTGTTTCAGCTCTTGGGGTGGTGAGACTAACAATTTTTCCTTTCAGCTTTTTGCCACCTTCTTGAGTCGGAAGCATTTTGACTGTAACTCTGATACCAGGATTCAATAACTTATCTGTAGAAATATCTTGAAGTAATCCAACATTCACCTGAGAACCTCGACCTGGCTTTGTTTTTTTGTTCATAATTATGCCCTCCCTGTAAATAAGAATATATTAAAAACAAATTCTTCATAATCAAAACTATAGGAGCACTCTTAGTCTTACTTACCTAAACTGAAAATCATTTGACATCCTTAAATGATGTGGAGCATCTAGAGGATTAAGCAACCCCGCAAATTCCAAATCTTTGTGTAAAGGAAAGAAATGCTTCCGTAAATACTGTGGACACTCAAGGTATTGTAAAATGCGTGCCAACTGAACACAACTTTTGCGTGCAACAACAACTCCATCACCATCTTCAAGTTTTGACTTTTTAGTGTTTAATTTTTCTCCAACATCATCATACACAATAACTTCGTCTACACAAAATACACAGGCAGCTCTCGCAATTTGACCAGCTAAATATGTACGCAACTCAGCAGATTGAGCATTTTCCAGTATGGACCCAGGGATTGCTATACTAACAGTAGAAATTTCAGCATATTTCTTTTCTCGTGCAATCTCTTCTTGTACTTTAGTTTCAGCTTCACGTTCTAGTGCAACTCTTTTTTCACGTTTAATAATTTTTTCTTCATTTCGTTGACGCTTCAAAGCCTTTCTTTCTTGATTTATTTCACGCCAACTTTTTCCTGATGGTTTAGCTTGTTCAGACATTTTCTTCTCAGAAAATACACACAATTCAATCACAACATAACCAAAAAATAACACAACACGCACGCTTTTCAGATTCGGACTTCGGAGTTTCGGGCTTTCGGCGTTTCGGACACTTGTCAAAGTTGACAGTTTGACGCTGACAGTCACTGTCAATCTATTGACAACTACCAGCCAGGGTCTGCGGAAATGTCAACCGCACCACAAAGCAATAACTAAAATTAAAATGTAAAAAATAGTCGCTGGCAGAATAGAGTCAAGTAATTAATAATGGAGAGTGTAGTGGAGTCCCATTGCCATAGAAGAAAAAAAAGATCAAAATCTGTTTTGTTACAAAACAGATTTTGATCTTTTGTATATTTTTTTAAATATATTATATTTCTTTTGTTTATGACAAAACTTTTGTATATTAATACCATAGGATAGGGGTAAAAGGAATACCTGGTAATAAAGCAGGTGATTCGCTTGTAAGCGATTAACAGCGTATACGCCTACCATTCAATTGTATTACAAGTTAATAAACAGTTGTTTACAAATCAGATTAAATCTCGACCTGGACATAAAATTAAACGTAAAATTTGACACTGACAATGACAGCTAACAATTCTTTGGTTTCGTTTAGTTATACGTAGTATCTCTAAGTAGTCTGTGTTCGTCCCGTCGACGTCGTCTCCGTCTCGTCTGTCAACTCAAAAATCGTCCGACATCCGACACGGATTTCGGATATATGTATGGTTTAATGTATTTGTTTTTAATGAATGAAAGATCCTGTCGTTTGTGATTAATGTGATTATTATTTTGAAAACCTTAACTTAACACAGGGTAAGTATTCTCAATTTGATTAGTAAAATACACAAATACGCTAAAATAGTACCTACCTATTAGAATAATTATTGTTGGACTTACATTCTACTAAACACAACATGTGATTTTGGAAACATAACCTTTTTTCAAGATTTACCTTGGTGTCTATATATGTATTTCTATACTAATATTAGAATGTGTGTTTTTGCAGCTGAAGGCATACCTTCAGCTGCTTTCACATAATATAGTAATATAGTATAATATATCATAGATTATGATCTGGATCCACACTGAGGCTGTAGCCTCAGTGTAAACTGTAGTTTATACCACAGGTGAAGCCGCTGGCAGAAGCGAGTATGACTTTAATAAGGAAAAATACCATGATATAATGAATCTAAATATTTTTACCTTCCTATAATTTTACAAGCCAAAATTATACAAACTTAATAACATTATTTCTTATAAGATGTTGCATGTAATTTCAATAGGTACTTCATGCAAATAATTACTAATCTCACATACCTTCTTCTTTCTTATGTCATTCTTATTTATTTATTTATCATTTTATGTACCTACACCACACAGACAATATTACACAGGACAACACATTATAAACATGAGGTACATAGGTACTGCATATCCCTTAAGGGATTTCTTCCTGCAGACCTGCGACAGGAAAAGGAAATTAAACATAAGACATAAGACACAGTGTAGATAGATGATACATGCAACGAATACAGAACAAAATAAAATTACTGAAAGAACTATAAAACTAGAATGACGGTAATATAATGATAAAACTTAAGCAAATTATAACAAACATAATAAATAAAATAATAAGAAATATTTAAATATGATTACATATAAATATATATATATATGTATATTGTATGTATATATAGAAAAATATATATATAAATAAAGCTGTACTTCAGGACGAAAGATAATAATCCCTGACAAGTTGTTTAAAAATGGAGATGGACTTGGAGTCGCGTATGCTAGGCGGCAGCGAATTCCACAATCTCACCGCATGAACCGTGAAGGAGTAGGAGTAGAAATCGGTTTTATGTTGAACGATTTCGAGGAGGGACTTAAGGTGGGATCTAGATAGGGCTTCAGGAGGACGAGTCAAGGAAAAACGGTCACGGAGATATATAGGATAGGCTGGGTTGTTAAGGACATTATAAAGGAGACATAAAATGCGAGTGTTCCGGCGAAGTCGGATTGGGAGCCACTTGAGCTTACTGCGATATACTGAGACATGATCGTACTTCTTTAGATCGAAGACAAAGCGAATACAAACGTTTTGCAGCCGCTCAAGCTTGTTTAGTAGCTCCTTAGTGACGTCCAAATAGCAAGCATCTGCGTAGTCGAGTAAAGGCTGAATTAAGGATTGTACGAGGAGAATTTTAGTTTTAAATGGCAAGAAGGACCGGAGACGTTTCAGCGAGTGAAAGGAGAAATGGACTCTTCGACTGATCTCACTCACCTGTGCACCCCATAGAAGATTGGAATCGAAGATTACCCCCAAATTCTTGGCAGTGTCAGTGAAAGGGATCACTGTGCCATTTAGGCGCACGGGCTCAAGAGTAGAGATGTCCAGAGCGCTGCGGAAGTATCGACTACCGATGATCATGGCCTGAGACTTAAGAGGATTGACTTGGAGACCAAAGGACTTGGCCCACTTATCAATCCCGTCCAAGTCGCGGTTTACAGCATCGATAGCGCGACCAACTTCCGATAGTTTGAAGTGACGATAAAGCTGCAGGTCGTCAGCGTAGAGGTGAAAATTAGAGGAGATTACCTTGGCAACGGTATTTATTCAATTATATTTATTCGGTATTCTTATGTCAATTAAAAATATATTCATGAACATAAACATCCAAATTCAGTTATCTCTTTGCACAAACACCAGGAACGAACAGACCAGCTACCTTAGGTTTAGAAGTTTACACTTTAACACAATAACTAAGTTACTGTATAAAAACACATTAATCACCTTGAATCCAGTTGAACTAAATACTAAAATCAAACAAAGAAATAATTTGACTTACTTAACTTAAAAAATTAGGCAGTATGCTAAGTATTTTTTTTTTAAGCGGGGAAAATCATTGAATGGCTGCTCCCTCCTGGGTGAGGCGGGAATGCTAAGTATAGAAACTTATTGATGTGTATAGTACTCTTTTTGGGGGAAAATCATCCAATGACTTCTCCCAGCCTGCTCCTGTTTTGAGCCGAAACCCTGGGGTTGGAGCTGCAGACAACCTAACAGGTTACCAGTAACCTTTTAGGTTACCAGTAACCTGTTAGGTTGTCTGCAGCTCCAGATAGTAACTACCCATGTCAATATATTATATTTTTTAAATTGCTCAAGTAAAAATGAAAATGCAGTTTTGTAATTGTTACTGAAAACAATTTTTAATTCAAAAAATAAATGTACTAATTACTGAACGGTTTATTATTGGCTATGTGCGCGATGGTGGCGACGCGTAGCGTTCCTACAACATTTGCGGAAGCTGTAAAATAATAAAAATTATAATTTTCTTTGCAAATATAAATAAAACCAAAGATTAAAATAGTATTGTTGACATTATTTAAGTGCAATTTATTCAATAGTTTTACTGTAAAATAAATATAATAATAAAAACCGGGTTTGAAACTACACATAATATTAGTTTCCAACCACAAACTGAGACAAAAGACAATAAATTAGTCTTAGCCGAGCATGTAAGAAATGTGAAAGAACTGCGAAATAACGGCCAGAGCAACGCAACAACAGTCATGGCCCATTTATTTGCTTTGATTTTGTACTGCAATCAACACTTTTGACAGCTGATCATCCGCATTTGTTTCCAATTTCTGCCGTGTTGTGCGCTGCGGTCGTTATCTGCCCGCCACTACTCGCTTTGCACATAGCCAATATTTTGCACTGAAACAATTTGCGTAACTAATTAGTTTAAGTCCTAATGTCACACTTTAATTAAACAATGGCAAAAAGTGGCTCTAACTAAAAGATTAATAATGTTTGTTATCCTAAAAAAATCTACTCATCCAATCTTTTTCTATTGATAAATACTTAAATAGGTAACTCGTTTACTATTTTACTATAGTTTATTTTCTTAATTGTTATAGTACATCTTAACTTTATATAGACCTGCATTTTATCATAAGACACCTATGATATTAAAAAATATTGTGTAAATGCTTCTGTGGCCCTCCCGCCGTTGACGCGCCGGCTGTCAACGCCGCGAGATAGTAGCAGATCTGCGACCTCCATAAAAAGGCCTGCGGTCTACTGACTAGGGGAGTCAATCGTCTGCTGTACGGGTGGGAGTGGTACCTGCCGCAATATAGCGGTAGATCGAGGCCTACCGGGTGCGGTGAATCCGCAAGGCCGTCCCGGGTCACGGCCACAGGCAGAATAGGAACACCGCGGTGGATTTAGCCGGTTAGAATCTGGCACACGCCCCGTCGTGCCCACGGCACGGGATGTACACAAGGATTTCCATCACGTTATAAAAAAAAGTAAAAAAAAATGTGCTTCCATGGTGTGTAAAAAAAACTCCAGTTTTACAGAACAGATAAAAAAGCACATATACGGTCGAATTGAGAACCTCCTCCTTTTTTTGAAGTCGGTTAAAAAAATGAAGGTCAAAAATCTACTTATTTCAAGTTGAGTAAACCTTGTATCGTACTATAAATAACTTCAGACTGTTCAACTTTAGTAATGAACAACAAAAAGCAAACTTATCATATTTTTGTTTTCATAAAATAATTTCAAGATAAATGATTGATGTAAGTACGTAAGAACATTTACGTAGGTGGCATCGAAAGTCTTGTTTGTTCGTTTTCAGCTGTTGTCACTATCAAAGAGCAATAACTCTAGTTATTTACATCACAGTAATCAATTTTAATAGGGTTGTCATTTTTTATTATTTATTTATTATTGTACTTATTCTACACATTATATTATATTTTTTACGATTTAGTCATTGGATAAAATGGATTATGTATAACGAGCTACTTCCGCGCGGTTTCACACGGACTGCTCAGCTCCTATTGGTCGTAACGTGATGTTTTATAGCCTATAGCCATCCTCGATAAATGCACTACCCAACACAAAAAATAATAATTCAAACAAAAAAGCAAACTCTTCCGCTTTATATAATAGTATAAGATATAAGATTATCGTACAGTCTGCTCAGTTGCACAGTAAAGCTCAGTTAGTAATACTGAATTAGTTCAGGTTCAGATATAGATTCAGTACAGAAAAAGTAATCATTATTTGGCTACAAAAGATATGGTTTAGTTAAAAACCATAGCAACTGTCTCTGTACTAAATCAATTATTTATTTTATTACTTGGCTGACTGTACATTAACAACTAATACCTGTCATATAGAAAAATCATTCATTTTGAACTATTTCACTTTATAAGTATAAAAAATAAAAACTGCGTTTAAAAAACCGACTTCAAAAAAACCAAAAACTAATAACAAACAAAAGTCAAAACTAAAAAGCAAAAAATAACTATGATTAGTACTGATAGGTAAGAAGTCGGTGTCAAGCCCAAACTCAAGGTAGTTAACATAAACCGCTGAGGAGTTCCCTACATTGCCTGTCGGCTCCATCATCAGGTCAACTCCAGACCCTTATCAAATTGTAGTATTTTAAAATCCTAATTGAAAAACATAATAGACGCATTACTCGCCCATAGAATTTTCGAAAGTTCCCCTCGGTTTCCCTAGGATCCCATCGTCAGATCCTGACCTCATGGAAATGGGACCATCTTGGGAGTATACCCTTTCAAACAAAACAAAAATTTTGGAAATCGGTTCACATATGGCGGAGTACTGCGCGAACAAACAAAAAAAAACACAATCAGCCGAACATAGTACCTACCTCCTCCTTTTTTTGAAGTCGGTAAAAATAATAATTTTGTTGAAAAAAAAATGTAGGAAACTTAATTATAATGTCAATAAAGCTTTGTCGTCATACCTAATAAGAAATTATTAGATGAGCAACTTCTATAAGAAAAATCCATTTTACAATTTAATCCAAAATTGATTAAGTACCTATTCTTTACAACATTTTTTCAATTCTCTAGGACATCTCTAATCCTCCATGCCGGTTTCGGCTACGGCGACCGTTTCATGACTACTGGCCTCTATCATAGGCTCTCATGTGGCTGGAAAATCCACCTTTGTTTATAAATATTCTTCCACAGAGTAGACACGTGAGGACACCATAAACATAGTTATAGTGAATTGCCGCTGGTGGTTGGGCTTTTATTTTGTCACATTTAGCATTTAGCTCCGCGGTTCGATTCAAGCTCTTCCCACCGAGATGAATCTATGTTGCCACGCCTTCACGTGTCGCTTATGCACAACCTTAATTCTTAAGAGTTCTCCGCCATGCTTTCGCTCGCCCTCTTGAAGCTCTGAATAAAGGATGCATTTCGCCACTCTCTGCTCTGACATGCGCGCCACATGGCCACACCGGCGAAGTTGTCTTCACATGAGGTACGACTCGATGCCTCCCACATTGGCCCGTCTCAATACTTCCGTATTGTGCGGGTGCGCAAATGCGGTAATTAGTGATCGGGTGGTCATACCAATGAATGTTTAAGATTGTACATAGTCTAGGACATACTTATCATTGTAACTTGTCTTTCAATTGACAACCCTAAACTCTGGTAAACAAGATTGTGTTGTTATCAGGACCCCTGCGTAAGGTCAACTGGACGCAGCTAATATAAGCCCACTAAGAACAATTATCATTTTCGTCATTACAATCAAGTTATTCATAAGAAGCACACAACATGGCTGCTAATGGAAAACTAGGTAAGTTTATAAAATAAAATATATTTGTTTTGAAATATGTTATAAGATTAAAGGCTACCAATTTTCTGCCATATTTTGGTCCACATCATCATGTTTAAAAAAACTGCCCAACTATAGTATTTTCTCCTGTGTGTGGGTTAATTCAGTAACCAATGTCAAATTTCACTTACACTGCGCCCAGGGCCGTGTTAGATTACACCTCTTTTTTTAAAGTAGGTTTATTTACCCCAGACTAGCTTTTTCTCCTGTATCGTGATCGTGAGTGCGTTTACAAATATACGAATACATATACACATGACACCCAGGCCCAAACCACAATTTGTGAATTACACAAAGATTTGCTCTGTCCGGGAATTAAACCCTCTATGTGTTACCCGGGAGTCGGTTACCGCGCAACGTGAAGCGGTTGTGTGTCTGTCGTAAATATTGTCGTTCCTTCGGGACCTCCTGAGGATGGAGGCCCTAACTACATTCTAAACTAATTTAAACATTACAAGTTTTAAAAACAGTGACTATGTACTTGGTTATTCGACCGAATCTTTATCACTTTTATTGTTAGAAGTTCAATAAATTCATTACCTACTTCAGTTAAGGTCGAATAGTAAAGTGATAATAAATTACAATCGACTGGAGAATTAATTGACTTGGCCTTGAATAGTTTTTGTCTTCAACTAATAATTGTTTAATACTTTGTCCACAGCTCTTCTAAGCGTGTCGGACAAGACAGGCTTGTTACCTTTAGCAAAATGCTTATCCGAGATTGGGTTGGGGCTCGTTGCCAGCGGTGGTACAGCCACAGCTATCCGCAATGCTGGCCTCGCCGTCACAGAGGTCTCGGACATTACCAAGGCCCCCGAAATGCTTGGAGGACGAGTAAAGACCCTACACCCTGCTGTCCATGCTGGTATTCTGTCTAGGTAAGAATATGAATAGTCAACGTTCCATTAAAATTACTTAATAACTTAGATCTGATTAGGATGGATGACTTCAGACAATAAATCTATTTTTACATTTTATCGTTAGGTTAGATTACAATGCTGTCTAAAGGTTAAGCTTTTTGGTCTAATTGAAACTACTTATTTATATACGAATCTATATACTCCAATATTCACAATTCTTTCAGGGCTATTCCATCGGACCAGGAGGACATGAAACGTCAGAACTTCGACATGATAAGCGTCGTCGTCTGCAACTTATATCCTTTCGTTCAAACTGTATCAAAACCTGGAGTTACTATTGCTGATGCTGTTGAGAACATCGACATTGGAGGCGTGACCTTACTCCGTGCGGCAGCTAAGAATCATGACCGAGTAACTATTATCTGTGATCCCAACGACTATGATGCAGTCATGCAAGAATTAAAACAAAACAACGACCATCAGACCTCTTTGGATACTAGGTAAGTCAACCTTATGTGACTCTTTGATTAAATACTATAAAGCCGTTTAAACACGTTGCGATTCCCGGATAGTCGGTGCCGAGTACCCAGTGAAGAGAAAAGATATTTGTTTGATTCAATCTTAACCTAATTTTATAAAGGTTTATGAAAACCCATCATTATATTGTAGTCGAGTGATCATAAAGTCATTAGTAGGTAGTAATCATCTTGACATTGATAGAATAATTTTCGGCAACCGACATTATTTTATTGGGGACTATGTTACTATTCAAAATAATGCCCAGTTATTATTATTATCTTTATGTGTATACTATCCGCTCCTTCTGTCTACCTACTTACACATGCGATTAGATGTTTATCGTTTGACTGATATTGTAGTTAACAAGGGCTTATTAGTTTCCTATCATTATAAAAGGTGTTCCAAAGCTAGACAATAAAGACCAGGCGATAGGCCTTCATACAACATGAGTTTTTTTCCTTTCGAATTCTTCCTTTTAAACTTCCTTGGGAGTTCCTTCAAAACAACAATAGTATACAATAAGGTTCTTGTTTAAAAAAACTGCGTAAACATTTTTGTTGTCTGTGAAAAGCCTAGTATTATTCTGAAAGTATTCAAGTTATCAGTGCAAAGAAAAATTAGTATTGCTGCTCAACAATCGTAACATTTTGGTACATTCTGTGTATAAAGTAAAATCATATTTATTTTAAACTATATGTTATTATCAGGTCTTACTTGTAATCAGGGAAAGTACCAGGTAAACTTTTACTAACTATCTGCTATTTTTTGTTTATGAAGATAATATTATGTATATTTTTCCTCTATCCTATTTTTCTTTATTTCTTATGTTAATTGTAGTTATTAATACTTATTTTTTTATTTATTTTAGCGCTACTTATTTATTATTTAGTTTATATCTATATAACAGATTAGTTTAGTTTCATAAAAATGACTGCCTCATTGGTTGGGTGGTCGCAAGTGCGACTGCAAGGGGTCTCGGGTTCGATTCCCGAGTCGGGGAAAGTTTTACTGGGTTTGTAAAAACCTCAGTAGTAACACGGAGTCCGGAAATGGCAATACGCATCCCATAGCACATGGTACTCATAACATAAATAGTGAAAAGTGGGTGTTACGTTGTATGTTGACATTAAGTGCCGTAATGTGCACCTCTGCCTACCCCTTTGGGGATAAAAGGCGTGAGATTATGTTACCATCTTTTGCCCTTTCAGAAAAAAATTGAACATTCTATGCTGAACATATGTCCCCAATGACCACTGGTGTGTATTCGCCAGTTTTGCGATATGTTATTTGCACTACCTGTGTACTGTATTAAATATTTAATGATAAAACTAACATATATTTAATGTTTTTCTGTTCATAGGAAGCGACTTGCTCTTAAGGCTTTCACACATACATCGGAATATGATCTCGCTATCACAGACTATTTCCGCAGACAGTATTCTGCAGGACAGTCACAACTGACCTTGAGATATGGTAAGAAAAAAATATTTTAGCTGATAACTTACTGACTATTTAATTACCACCTTTATTATTACTATCCGATATCAAAAAGTAAATTAATTTGAAATTTTATTATACAGAGTTAAATTGCCTGCGATACTGCTGAGCAAGAGTTCTCGGGTTTGATTCCCGGGTCAGACAAAGTATTTTTATATAGTTTGGTTACCCGAAAGTTTTTCAGTAGTATAGTGTAGTATCAGAAACATTTATTATGTGCAGTTATGCCTTGAAGTGCAAATAAAATACACACGTTATATGTAAAATTCTCAATCCTACCCAGGTATGAACCCACATCAGAAACCAGCTCAAGTGTTCACGACCCGCGACAAACTGCCTCTAACAACTCTGAACGGTTCTCCTGGCTTCATCAACTTGTGTGATGCTCTGAACGCGTGGCAGTTGGTGAAGGAATTGAAGGAAGCCCTCGGCTTGCCCGCAGCCACCAGCTTCAAACATGTATCGCCCGCTGGCGCCGCTGTTGGATTGCCTTTGACTCAAGAAGAGGTGAATTTATACTATAAATTCAATAATCAACAGCCCTTAACAGTCCACTGATTGGAAACAATAACGTTGCGCAAGAAATTTGTGATAGAACAAAATGGTCCTTATTACTTTCGCATAAAAGTGGAAGAACATGCTCAAAAGCTTGTTATAAAATAAAATTTACAATCAATATGTTTTCAGGCGTCTGTATGTATGGTGGCTGATCTTCTCCCGAACCTGACGCCGGTGGCGAGCGCGTACGCTCGCGCGCGTGGCGCAGACCGCATGAGTTCATTCGGTGACTTCGTAGCGATATCTGACGAATGCGACGCCATCACTGCCCGTATCATCTCACGAGAGGTCTCAGACGGAATCGTCGCACCTGGATACACCCCCGAAGCTTTAGAAATACTTAAAAAGAAGAAGGGTGGTAGCTACTGCGTTTTGCAGGTGAATTGTCTTATACTTGTATTGCATGGTCTGTAATCAAACCATCTGAATGTGTAAAAAAATGACTGTAGTCTGTGGTTAGTTTTGTCTAACCCTTCATCAAAAGTAGAAACATTAAATCATCATACTTAAATCAACAAGATATTTATTTTCCAGATGGACCCTAGTTACGAGCCAGACCTTATGGAACAAAAGACTATCTTCGGTCTCACGTTAGAACAAAAACGCAACGATGCTAAGATTACAAGGGACTTGTTCAAGAATGTCATCACTAAGAACAATGTACTACCCGAGAATGCTGTCAGAGATCTTATTGTAGCTACTATTGCTTTGAAATACACCCAGAGTAATTCTGTCTGCTACGCTAGAGATGGACAGGTAAGAGTAATGAAGTATCTACTAACTTTTCGTTACATTATAACTACCAAATCACTCCTACTCTACACTACTACTACACTCATAACTATGTACTCTGCATTTGGTGGTTTGCCACATTTTAAATGGTTTGGGATTATCAAAATTCAGCTTCTCACTCCCGAATACTGAAAGGCTACTCAATTTTAAGTAGTACTTAAATATCGTGCCATCTCTGTCATTTTACAAAGACTCTGTAGTGACAGAACTATACTTTAGCACGACTTTAAATTGAGTGACATTTCGAGTATTTGGACATCAGTCTCTGTTAAATATATAGTCTCTTAGTGGACTCAACAATACTTACAAAAAGCTCTTTACGAAAGATTTAACAGGCGATTAAGTTATTATTTATATTTCAGGTTGTAGGTATTGGTGCAGGACAACAGTCTCGCATCCATTGCACTCGGCTGGCGGGAGGCAAGGCGGCGCTGTGGTGGATGAGGCGACACCCTCGAGTGCTCGCCATGAAGTTCAAGCAAGGCGTCACCCGCGCCGTGCAATCTAATGCTATCGACAACTACGTTAATGGCACTATTGGTTAGTATAAATCTATATGTATTATATACCTATATCTTCTGCCAGCGGCTTCACCCGCTTTCGCCAGCTAAAGGTCCCTGATGTGCTATCTGTTATCCAATACTATTATTTATCTCTGCGCCAATCTCGCTCAACTGTATTCAGCATTATTTGCATGAGAGAGCAACAAACATACAAAGTAATACATCCATCCTTACCACGGAATATAGAATACAATGGAAGTAGCTTGAAACAATATATCTGCCAGAACCGGTGTCGCCAAACTAATACATTTATAATTTACTCATACTATAAATCGGAAGTTACGATTGGTTAGAAAAAAAATGGGCGTAAACGAAATACAAAAAAAATATCATATGATATGCAACTTTAAAATCAATGCACTATAAATCAAAATAAAAAAGTATATTTTGGATTACCAAGTACCGCTATTCGTCGCTAGATGGCGTTTAACAATGCCATCTAGCGACGAAAAGTGGTACTTGGTTTGAACTTTAACGTCGTAAGAATAAAGGTGATATTTGAATGGCTTATCACTGGTTCGAATGCGGGTATCTACTCAGATAGTGATGTAGCCTAATTCGATAAAAATAATATCGATAATATGAAAATGTGTTTTAAAAATAATGTGAAAATAAATATTAACTGCGATAGTGTGACAGTATTAAAATAATAAAATTAATATGTCGTTGATAACTTTTTAAACGTAACAAAAAAGGGTAAGTATGTATTTACATGTAAATCAAAAACCATTTTGTTCGTATTTTTTATTAGTTTCTTTTTTCAAAAAATCATTATTTTTTATTTCACATAGGCAATATAAGTAACAACTATTACATAAATTTTTACAAACTTTATATGGATCATTATCCATAATATATAAAGTTTGTAATGATAATAAATGATGATGAATGATGATAAATTAGAGGGATGGCGATAAGGATGACAGTGCTGATCTGCTCCGTGAAGTGAAGGTTGCTTCCAATCACGTCGGGGTCACCACTAAAATAATAATAAAAAAATAATCTAAATAAATGTTACATTACACTTGCATCGATATCAATCGATAAATTCAATATGTGATTTGACTACATCACTATTTGAGTAGCGTAGAACTGGCGAGAATGTTCTATTGAATGGAATAAATTCAAAATAAACTGTATCTTGAAGGCGTAAGGTTGATTTTGACTAACCGTTTTAGTAAATAATATTATTTTAATAACCGTTTTTGTAAATTGAAATAAAATAAGTTTTCTACAAGAAAACAATGAAAATTGTACTTACCGATGATACGAAACACCTCCATTTTTACGATTTTTCGGCTGCTATCATTTTTACACGCCAAAACGGAACAAAACGGCATAGTTGAGGAAATATGTATTTGTCACGAGACTAGCAATTCGACGCGATGTTCGAACGAGACTGAACTCGAATTTGCCCCGAGTAAGCAGTACACTGCTTAGTTGTGGCACGCGTGCCACGCCTACTTGCTACTTCCATTGTATTCTATATTCCGTGATCCTTACAATCATACTTTCACGTTTATATAATTATATAGGAAATCCTAGTAGTATACACTGATTAACTGATAAGCTGCCTGTACTTTTCCTACAAGATTAGCAATTTGTGTGGATCACAAATTGTTGTTCTGAGTCTGTGATGAGAAAATAATGGATAAAGGATGATAAAAATTAAAATATCATTTTAATTAATTCAGGTTCAGATCTTCCTTTGGAGCAATGGAACACCTTATTCGATGGGCAAGCTCCTGCTTTACTGACTGAGCAGGAACGCACTGAATGGGTCAGCAAAATGGACCGCGTGGCTCTAGCTTCGGATGCTTTCTTCCCATTCCGTGACAACATCGACAGAGCTGTGCAGGTCAGTAGCAAAGAGTTTATCTAACACTAACGTCATCTAGAGACTTTGTTCACATGCTTCTTGAAAATTATCCCATGACAGCGGAATATTGGGGAAGAAAACAACTTCTTTGTTATTCTGTAGATATACAGACTGTATTATTATCTTATTTATACATTATATTGATTTTACCGTTCTGACAGTATATATACAGTAATAAATGTTTCACATTTATTGACTGATAACATTAATATGTTCGAAGATAGAAAACAAGGCTCACTATTTTCCAAATGTTTAAGTCAAGGTGTTTTAACAAGATTTTATTTTTGTAATGTACTTAATTAAATTTCTATTACAGTGTGGAGTCGAATACATTGGCAGTCCATCAGGCTCGAACAACGACCAAGAAGTGATTGAAGCTTGCAATGAGCACAAAATTGTGCTTGCACATACCAACCTCAGGCTCTTCCACCATTAATATTAATAGTAATAAGATTACATTTAAACACTTGAGGCTGGTCTGAAACTGAATTCTTGTGAATTCTGTACCTCTAACATGAATTTAAAACTGTAGTATTTCTTTTACACCACAGCCCTCTAGCTTTCGCTTATAAAACTAAAATTTGACATGCATTTACGTCATCATTATTGGGTATCCATAATATTGCTCTAAAGTCATGGTAGAGGTACTAATAGGGTTCACAAACGTCGATAGAATGTACATCGTCGTCAGCTGTAATATGTCTACTATTGAATAAGGGCAGACCTTATTCAATAGTAGTAATGGTGAGGATTATTCTCGCGCTTCGCAGGTGTCTTAGGAATTGCTGTAAGTGTAGATGATGTCGACGTTTGAAACGTTAGGCATGACCATACCAGTTGAAACGGTGTTATACCTTTGCCTTCAGCAATAAGTGACATTATCGATAACTGCTTTGGGAGGTACAATCTCCATCCATATTTCTATTCTATATAATAATAATGGTATAAAATTTAAATAAATTATTATCTCGAATGTGATGCTACTGATAATTTGTCAACATACATAGAAAAATATACTATTTAAAAATGAGTTGCTCATACATTTTTTTACATATTTTGTTAATTGTGAACAAAATCATGTTGTTGTTAAGATTTGATAACATTTATACATTTACAAATTAGATCTAAGGTTCAAGTTGCTGTAAGATTAAGATTATTATATTTTGTTAAATATCTTATCAATGTATCGGCTTAGGTTACACACTTGGTTAAAATAAATGTAAAGATACAAAAGAGTGATGAAATAATTCCATATTAAAAAGGCATTTTTATTCCTGTTGGTTGTTTGCTAAAATATATTGAAAATGTTGTATTTTTAGAATAAATGTGTTTATCTTTAATATCACTTGGGCTTCAGTTTTATTTACTTGACCCTTTAAACTTGACTCTGAACTGCAATAATTCGTCTCTGACCAGAGAATATTTAAAGACAGAATATTTAAGTACTGCTAAATATATGAGTTTAGAGAACCTATTGTGATCGGCGATGGCGACCTCTCGCGCCCGGGCCTAGTGCGGGTCATGATGTGGAGCGAGGGGGACTGGGATGCCGTCTCCTCCTTTTGCGAAGCAGTCATGCTAGCTAAGGAGGAGGCGGGACGCGTGAGGCAACGAAGCGCTGCCTCCTCGCAACCCAGCCATCGCGGAGGACACACCGGGCGTCGGGGATCGCGAGACGGACTCCGGCCACCGTGAGCGCGGGCCTGCGGACGGCGAGCATGGGAAGGTTGACGATCAAATGGCACCAGGAGATCAGCAAATTTTCAGCAGTTATCAGAAAAAATAAAAAAAATCCATTTCATATCAGTTTTTAAATTACAATTAGTTATGTGTGATCAAAGAGTATAATAAGTATAGGGGAATATGTGATCCTACTAGTCTTTTGGCTCTCACATCTCAACATCTAATTTTCTTAAGTGATGTGATCCAGAACATTTGTTCCTCTTGTAACAATATTGCCGACGAATGCTGCGAGTGAATCATGAATAGACAGATGATGTGGTATAACCAGAGATCCTCTCTGTTTAGCAACATGACGATATGTCGCGTGCAAAGTGTTAAAGTGTCGCATACACTTTTAGTAAGTCCAAATCAAATAAATTGTTCGAAACAGAGTATTTTTAAATTTTTTTTCATGTCGAATTTAAGAAATGGTTTAGGGAGTGGTATACCATTTTAGATTTTTAGATTTTTTATACAACAAGTAATGGGACAGCTAAATTGGGAGAAGGCCGGATTGAATATAAACAACAAGTACATCAGTCACTTAAGATTTGCTGACGACATCGTTCTATTCTCTGAAAACTCCACTGAGATACAGTCAATGGTAAGCGCCCTCGACACTGTAAGCAGACTGGTAGGTCTAAGGATAAATCGCAATAAAACAAATATTATGACAAACTACACTAAACATCCTGTATACCTTGAAAATGACGCACTGGAGTATGTAGACACATATATCTATTTAGGCAAACAAATTTCATTTAAAGTACATAGAAATGAACACGAAATCGAAAGAAGAGTTACGAATGCGTGGAAAAAATTTTGGAGCATGAAAGAAGTGATGAAAAGTGAAATGCCAATTGTAATTAAACAAAAGATCATGGACTCGTGTATACTACCATCCTTAACCTATGCTTGCCAAACTTGGAAACTCACACAACGCGTAAAATCAAAAATTAGATCGTGTCAGAGAGCAATGGAAAGGACTTTATTAAAAATTAGAAAAATCCAAAAAGTGCCACACAAAAATATAAGAAAAATTACAAAAGTTACTGATGCCTTGTTCCACTGCAAAAAACTGAAATGGCGTTGGGCTGGTCACATAGCCAGGTTAACAGACAACAGATGGACCCACCGCATTACGTGTTGGAACGATCCATCCGGAAATAGAAAGAGAGGGAGACCAGCTGCTCGCTGGGCAGACGATATAATGCAAGTTGCTGGTTAACAGTGGATGGAAATAGCAAAAGACAGAGATAGTTGGAAATCTCTAGAGGAGGCCTTCACCTTCGAGAACGAGGGGTTCTTACTAAGATATTAAGTTAAGAAATATTATGTGTTTATTGTTTTATATTTTTAGTTCTAATAACGTTAAGTTCATAAGTTGATTAGCATACCTAGTAAATAAGCATATACCTTGTAAATTTTTGAAGTAAGAAATAAAAGGCTTTTTTATTTTTTATTTTATTTTATTTATTATTTATATACCATTTTAGAATCCTTATTAACTCGTCGAGTACCGTCATTATAGACACAATTATAGGACAATAGGTTGCGGTCACCGGTGACCGCTTGGAGTTTGACAGTTTAAATGCGCCAACTTTGGTGAAATTTGTCACTACTAGTACAGTACCATTTTAAAAACTTATAACCTACTAACTTTTAGGGAACAGAGAGTATAGTTCCCTAAGATCGGAAATGGAGGATCCTCCGACCAGGCGAGGTGATCGTGCCTGGCGGGCTTTCTGCCCAACAGTTGTCGTCTTCGGGTCATCTCTGCGTCCCCGGCTGGGGGGCGCGAGGTCGCGCGATCCAGGCCGATGCCTGTCTCGGCGGATTCGCTCGCTGCCTGCTACAGCAGGCGAGGGGTTGGATTGGTCGGGCACCTTGCGGGGCCCGATGCGGTGTCGAGTCCGGTGGTATGCCCTGCCATGAGCCGCGCTCTAGCCGGGCAAGCCCAGTGAGCCGCAAGCTGTTGGCGGGGCATAGGTCGTGTCCAGTGGGGGCGCCGCTAGGAACCGCGCCCGAGCCGGGGGGAGCCCGGCGAGCGGCGGGCTAGTAGCGGCGCGCGGTCGTGTCCGGTGGTGGCGGAGACTCTACCGATCCGCCTGCGGGGCGGGCGGGAGTCTCACGCGGTGTCCGATGGGCCGGTCGGTGCGACCAGGTCTCGTGGGAGGCCGAGGCCGTCGGGGGGGCGCCGGTGGTAGGGCGCCAGTCCTCGGAGATGGTCGTGCCGCGACCGATCGGAGCGCTCAAATAGTGTGGTGCTCAGGCGCTGCACGAATGCGTCGATGCTCTCTACGCCGAGGTCTCGGGCGATTGTCGCGTTCCGTACGAAGCGCGGGGCCTGTACGATGGTGCGCAGCGACAGTGACTGCTGCGCACGGAGGCGTTTTTTGTTGGTTTCGGACACGAGCGCATACCATGCCGGGGCGGCGTAGGTGAGCCGTGTCCGAATGTAGGCCTTGTAGATGCCGAGCTTCGCACGGAGAGGTAGCGCCGAGTCGATCACCGGGCGCAGGAGGTGACGCGCGGCGCGCGCCTGAGCGGTGGCCTGCTGCACGTGGGGCGTCATTGAGAGCGAGCGGTCGATGGTCACGCCGAGGTATTTAACGCTCGGCGCCCACCGGACCTGCTCTCCCATGAGTGTCATGGGTGTCGGCTTCATGATCCCCACGGCGAGCGCCTGGGTCTTGGCCACGTTCACAGCCAGTCTCCACTTCTCCAGCCATTCAGGGAGTGCATCTAGGGCGCGCTGTAGTTTGACTACTGCGTGCCTCGGGTTCAGCGACGTCGTGTAGTAGGCGGCGTCGTCGGCGTATAGCGCTAGTTTGACGCCGTTCACGACGGGGATGTCGTCCGTGTACACGCACACGGGTGAGATGCAGCTTCCCTGGGGCACGCCGGCACGGATGTTCCGCTCGGTCGACAGAGTGCCTTCCACTGCCACTTGGAAGGTTCTGTCGTGCAGGAAGGTGGCCACGATCTTAACTAGTCGTCGAGGAGTAGTAGATGTGGCCAGCTTGCTGAACAGGCCGGCATGCCAGACGCGGTCGAACGCCTTCTCCATGTCGAGGAATACTGCCGCGGCGCGCTCGCGCTTGTTGCGCGCGGCCGCCAGGTCGTGCAGTACCCTCGCGACTTGCAGGGAGGTGGAGTGTTCAGCCCTGAAGCCGAACTGTTCGCCGCGTGGCTGGAGGTGTGGACGCAAGTGCAACAGCAGCAGCTTCTCGAAGAGCTTCGAGACAGTATCCAGGATCGGAGGATGCCGTTGAACAGGCGCGTCAACGTCGCGACTCCTCGTGGCGGCAGGCGGCGGAGGGCCTCGTTAGGTATTCCGTCCGGGCCGGGTGCCTTGCGTAGTGGGGCTCGCAGAGCCATACGCCGCACCATGCCAGGGGAGAGCACAACTGGGTCCTCTTCGGGGGAGATCGGTTGCTCCAGGTACTGTGCTACCTGAAGCTCGATGGCTGCTGTGTGTTGCACGTTGCGGACCGGGTTGGGCTGGAACTGGCTCTCCAGGGAGTCAGCGAAGAGCTCCGCTCGATCCTCGGCTCGGTAGCGGGGTGTACCGTCACCGGCCAGGAGGGGTCTGATCGGAGCTGGCTTCCCGGAGAGATTGCGGCACAATCTGTGTATGCCCGACCAGTCGTCGCTCACGTGCTCGATGGCGCGTTGCCAGGATTCCGCCGCGTGATTTGCCACGGCGGACGAGATTCTGGCGGCCAGAGCGTTGAGCGAGCTCTTCATAGTCGGGCATCGGGTCCTCTGCCATTGCCTGCGGAGTCTCCTCTTCCTCTCGACCATAGCGAGTATGGCGGCTGGGAGGGGTGATGGTCTCCTCGGTGTCGACACGTTTGCCATCTGGGACTCGGCTAGTGCGGTCTGGGTGGCCGTGGCGAAGTCGGCGGCGAGTCGGTCGACGTCGGCGGGCGTGTCGATCCGGTATGACGGCGCGTTCCGTGCCATGTGTGCGGCAAAGGCGCGCCAGTCCCGCCGTGGGCGAGGGGGAAGAGGTCGCAGGTGTTGTGGGATGTCCTCGATAATCAGACTCACTGGCTGGTGGTCTGACCGGAGATGATCGTCCAAGACGTCACAGCTGACCTTCGCGGTGATGCCGCGTAGGACGGCCAGGTCGATGACGTCGGGCGTGTGCTGCCGGTCGTGCGGGTAGTGTGTCGGGGCTTCCGGCCCGAGCACGACGTAGTTGTGGAGCTCTGCATCGTCGAGCAGGCGGCTGCCTTCGCGTGTGTTGGCGTTCGCGTTCCACGCCGTGTGCTTCAGGTTGAAGTCACCGGCGATTATGGTTGGCAGTGGCGAGTCCAGCAGGGTGTGGACGTCAGCCACTGCGAGGCGGTAGTGCGGTGGTCTGTAGAACGCGAACACCCGAGTCGGCTGGTGGTTGATGCAGATCTCCACGCCCAGTGCGTGGGATGCGCGCAGCGTTGGCACCGGCAGCAGCTGGTGGACGACTTTTCTCCTGACCAGGATTGCCAGTCCCCTGTAGGCAATCCCTGATGGCGAGATGTGATCCTCCCGGTAGATGTGGAAGCCAGCCATCTTCAGTTTGTCTACCGGTCTAAGGTGGGTCTCGTTGATCAGGGCTATATCAGCTTGCCGCTGGTCTAGCAGCAGCTTCAATAGCCTGGTCTTCTCGGGAGACATCCCATTGGCATTCCAGTGAATGATCTTAAGGTGCCGGTGGTCCATCGCAGATCAGGGACTTGATCGCGTCTAGGAGCAACGGCACTGGATCGCTCTGCTCCTGGATGAGCGCCGTCACAATCCCCTGTAGGATGCGCACGACGGCGTTGATGGTGATTGTGGTGAGCAGCGTTGGTGGTGGTGATTTTGGCGCCGTTGGCAGTCGTTTCGCCTTGGTTGTGGCGGTGGCATGCGCTTTGGTCGCGGGGGCAGCGGGCGCTCCTGTTTTGGCAGCGGCGCGGGCGACGGCGGGGTTGGCAGTGTGGGCGGGGGCGGGGGCAGGGGTGGCAATGGCGGTGGAGGGCGCCTTCTTCGCCCTCCTGCGCCCGCGTCTCGCACGGCGTTTTGCGCCCGGCTCGTTTGCCGCGGCCATTAATGAGCCAGGGGCGTTTGGTTCGCCTTTCGGTTGTGCGGCGGCAGGCTTGCTTGATGCGGCGGTGGTGGTGGTAGTGGTGGTGGTGGTGCGCGCCACCGTGCCCGCCCTGGGGTTTCGCGTCTCGCGGCGGAACACCGGGCACGACGCGTTGTTCGCCGTGTGCGCTCCTCCGCAGTTCGCGCACGTTGGCGGTTCCTCCCTCGGGCGGGGGCACTCACTGGCCGGGTGTGACTCGCCGCACCGCACGCATGCCATGGGCCGGTGGCAATTGTGCGACGAGTGCCGGAACTGTTGGCAGCGGTGGCACTGCGCTGGGCCCTTCTTGCCCCGCCATGCCTCGATTTTGATCCCGGGCATGCAGAGCAACTCCGTCACTCCATAGATGCCCGGGATGGTGTTTTCCGTGCGCGCGATCTGGGCGTAGTACAGGCACCCAGGTCGTCCCTGGCGCGCACGGATGGGGCGGACGTATTCGGCCTTGTAGCCGGCGTCCCGCAGCGCTTCCTGGATTGCCTCCGGTGGGGTGTCCACCGGCAACCCTCTGATGGCTACCTTTAGGCTCCGCTCCGCCGGTAGGGAGGGAGTATGAGAACCAGGCGATTCCCTGGGTCCTCTCCAGGTCGGCTAGGTACGCCTGGATCGCCCTGTACTCCCCGTCGGAGCGGGGGGTGAAGCGCACGCCTTGGCCAAAGGGGCGGGCGTTGGGCGCGTGGCCCATCCGCTTCCTCAGCGCCGCGAAGTGCTCAACCCAGTTGGGGAGCTTCTCAACGATGAGGGGCGGGTATCGCGTCCTCTGAGCGGGGGCGCTCGGTGGTCCGGATGCGGGGGCGCGTGCGATGTCGGTGGCGGGGTTGCTTCCCCCTGGTGAGGTGGTGCGGTCCTTCGTGGTGGATGCGGGGGCGCGCGCCTCGGCGGCTCCGGTCGCGGCGGCGGCCGCGTACGACGTCGGGGGCGCAGCGTCCCGTGGCGGCGGCGCGAATGGCGGCAATGTCTGCGGTGGGTGGAAGGGCGGGGTGGTGAAAACCGCCTGTCTCTTCACCGGCTCCCCTGGTGGGGACGGAAGGCGCTCCAGCATGATGCTGTCGGGGGGCGTGGTGAGTAGGGGCGCGCCGCGTGGGGGCGCAGGTCGGGGCGCCGGGGCGCGTGTAGGCGCCGTCGGTGGTCCCTCTGGGGGCCTCTTGGGTTTCTGCGGGCGCGGCGGAGCCGTAGCGGGGCGCGTTACTACCCTTGCGCCGCCGGCAGGTGTGGCAGGGGTAAGGGCAGGGGCGCGGGAGGTGACGGTCGCGGTGGGTGTAGACAGCGGCGGCCCTGCACTCCCGAGCGGCCGTGTGGTTGGCCGTGGTATCGCGGACGGCGGCTGCGTCGCACCCGCGACAGGTCCGGCGGCGGTCGGGTGTGCGGTACCCGCGCCGTGGTCGGTGGTGGGTGGGTGTGGCACACCCACGTCCATGGGATCCGGTTCCTGCGTAATGGCGTCCGTAGGCGCGGGCCAGCCGGGGCGGGTCGCGCGTGGCGGCGGTGAGGGCGACGACGGGGTGTCGGGTATCGAGGGGGGCGGGGGGAAAATTCCTCCCCCGCTCCTGCGGCGCTTCCTGACGGAGTAGATGAAGGGGAGGCAGTCTCCCTGTACTGTCTCGCGACCGCCTGCAGCGCCCTTACCTCCGTCGGTAGCAGCCGGGAGTTTTTAAATACGCGCCCTTTGCCCTTACTGGGCTTGGAGGAGCGCGGTGTTCCTGATGGTGGTGCCTCACGGCCACCGTGAGGCATGATGGGTGCGGTGTGCGGTGTTGTTCGCAGTGGCGCCACCCCGCGGGGGGGGGGGGCTTGGTGGTTGTTGCGGGGGAGGGGGGTCGTGGCGGCGCTGTGGCGACGCGTCGGTCGGTACCCCGCGCGGGGGACCCGCCGAGCCGGTACCCGGGGCTAGCCGCTGGTGGCTGACCGGGCACCGGACACGACGGAGGGCCACGCGTTACCGGGGCAACGGTCGAGCGCGCGCTGGTGTGGGCGTGTGGGCGAGCCGTCCGCGTCCGAGCTTTTGTCGGGTAGTCTTCGTTGATTTGCGGTCCGAGCGGTGAGGGTAGTTTCTCCTTCCTCCTTGGCTGCGCGGCGAATCCGGTCCCCAACAGTTGCTCGTTGGGATTTTCTATCCGTGTTAAATCGAATGTAAACTTCGCATGTGCAATGTAGGATTTTATGACGTCATCCGTTGACTTGTGACATGTGTCGCCACAAACTATTACCTCGTGGTTTCGCCCGCTACTCAGCTCCTATTAATCGTAGCATGATGGATTATAGCCTTCCTCGACAAATGGAGTAATGAGTATCTAACACAAAAATAAAAGTTTTAGAGATTAGCGCATTCATAAACAAGCTACTTAACTCTTCAGCAGTAAATAAATAGACCAGTACACAGTATCAAGCTAGTTGCATTGTGATATTAATGAAACTCAGTTCTTGGAAATAACTGCCATCTCTCGTATTAAGTAATAAACAAAACGAAAACACGTCACAGTGACTACGTGCTCATACATACATAATATATAACCTATACGTATACATATACACACTTTGATACATTCTAATAATAAGTTAATAAGTACACAAAGAGTGCTCAGGGATTTTTTGTGACTCACTCATTTGGTTCTTCCCCGGTTTGATAACGTCAACGTTTCAATACTACGTCATACCAGCTCAACAAAATTTCCCTGGTTTAGTGGAAATAAATTAAAAAATATCGAATTGTGCCATAATTGATAATTTTATGTAATTCTTGTAAGTATAGTCGCGAATAATTACACTATTGTAATGACACATTTTTCCTGATATTAGGCTATCTTATAATTAATCCACGACATTGTTTATTTAAGGGGATATTTTGAGATCCAATGAATAAATACTGTTTTAGAATAAGAAATACTTCAGAGTCTGCTCTATCTCCAGAATTCACGATCACTCAGAATAAGGAAACTAAATTAGTCACTGAACTTACGAACGACAAGCGAAAAGATAAATCAATGGTGATAAGAAACGCACAGAGTTAGACGCGATGTTCGCGATGGCAGTTGAAACTACTATTGACTTGGATTGGACTGAATCACTCACTTCGGTTATTCCAAACTAAGCTGTAGGCATGTCGAACATAATGTCGTATCCTCAGTTGACTCCATAGAAAAAAAAGGACGAAATAATTTTAAAAATAAGTCGGTGCCAGTGCCAGCGTATTAAGTTTACCCGCGAACTAGAGACGTGCGACGCGGTGGCGGGGGACGCATGGCGCGAGGCGGGGCCGCGCGGTGCGGCGGGGGACGCGGGCGCGTGCGGTCTTGCTCGAGTAAGCGAGCGACCCGAAGGCGGGCAGACGCTTGAGGGCAGACTACGTTGACGCTCGTGTCAAAAATACTGAATTTTCGGATGCGCAATATTTCAAATTATTGCTTTTTTTTTGTTTGTTGTATTCTATTGTAGGATTTGTAGGTATTTGTTATTCTTTGTTGGTATAGGTTTAGTTGTACCAGGCTACATACAACTTATTTCTTAATATTTTTGTTTTATTGAGTACTTTTTCTTATTTCATTAGGTTTAATATTCATTTATTACTGGCACCGACTCCAAAAAACAATAGGTAGGTATATAAGTATAACTATTTTAAGATATTTAGATGGTTTAACTTTAATTACTTTGATATAGTTTAGAAAAATTATAGTATTAGGTAATAGGTATTAGGAATTATTTTTTAATTTTTAGTTTTTTTTTGTGTTCTCGCATTTGAAGTCGATATTATATTTTTTAAAAAGTTAATTATTTTATTTTAAAATTTTTAGTGTTACTTTTTTGTAGATACCCTTAGTGCATTTAATATGGGTAGGCCTACTAAACGCGCAGCCTTAATGAGACAGCGCCGTTTGGAGGAAACAAAAGAAGAAAGGGAAGTGCGTTTAAAAGAAAGTAGAGAAAGAAATGCTAAAAATATATTAAAGGAGAGTGATGAGCAGCGGACTTCTAGACTTTCGAAAATCGTCGAAAAGACGTCGAGCGAAGAATGTTACCGCTAATTTTAAGTTTTTAAGCTGGGCAGTAACAGTGCACAAATTGCAAGGCACCACCCTTAATACGGCTGTAATTGATTTGGGGAAGAAAAATTTCGCAAAAGGGCAAGTTTATGTGGCTCTTAGTAGCGTCAAAACATTAGATGGCATTGCTTTGTCCGATTTGGATGCTAATAAATTATTAAATCGACCACACGACGACAAAGCTCTCACTGAAATGATAAGATTGCGTAATCTTAGTGAATAGAGTGGAATTAGTAAGATTTATCAAACTCTACGCACGCCGCTCAGTACTCCCAGTGCCATTAGATATCTCGTAACAACTAACGTTCTATTCTTGGGGGTGAAATATAAAAAATAATCGTTCAAATTCCACCCTTGACGGTTGAAATATTTTCTTCAAATTCGCATGAAACCACCCTTTTGATAATACCTATTCAACAAAAACACAACATACGGGTCGAATTGAGAACCTCCTCCTTTTTTTGAAGTCGGTTGAAAAAAAGGACGAAATAATTTTAAAATAATTTATTTCAAACAAGCATAAATGTGATAAAACTTCTTTAAGTTTAGGAATGAGTAAATAATTATCAGGTTCAGGCCCATTATTTAGTAATAACTTCTTTTGTTGGAGTTAAATGGAAGATCAAAGTGTGGACAATTTAATATACCATTTGGCAACATTGACTGCTGTCAAACGTTGATAAACATTCGATGCCATTTTGCAGTTAGCAGTAAATGCGTCGTGTAGTTTGAGTAAAAAGTTACTTCAATACAATTTAAAAAAATAAATGATCTTGTGTTTAGTGCGAATTAATGCTAATATTGTATTTTATATGTAAACGTTAATGTTTGTGGATTTTACTGTGGTTGAGTGCACTCAATAGTGAAAATGTCTACGAGCGCCAGTGACCACGATATGAGCGATTCCGCCAGCTCTCCAATGTCTTACATTCGGTATTCTCCGCACAGTTCTCCATCTCAGCAAGTGCCTCAACTCGCTTCTGATCTTACTGAGTTGACTTGTGCGGACAATAAGAGACAGTTTTTCAGACATGGTAAGTGCAAGGATTTAAAAAGTACCTAAAAAGTATTTAATTTACCTAGAAGTGTAAGTACAGAAAAAATTGCACCTATAAATAGATTATTTATACCTTAAACTTGAATTTGATGAAAATAACAAATTAGTACCTATGTGATAGTAGTAATAAACGTGATGTTACCAGAAAGAAGTAGAAGTTTGAAATCTTAAACATTATTTTGACCCAAAGTTAATAAAGTTATTAGGTACTTACTGCCTATCTTTTGTCTGTGGTTTCGTTAGATATTTAGATATGTTTTAGTATTCTTACCTTATTTATGAAGTAAATGAAATAATTTTCAAGAACATTGATGAACATTAACTATGGATTTAAAAAATAAAAGTCAAACATTGATGATGCAATGCACTACTACAACAGTTGAAAAAGTTCAAAATTAGTTTAAGAGTGAGTTAACTATTTTTTAAGAAACATACTATAAAATAAATACTTTGATGTACATGTGATAATGTTTATGACACTTTTATTAATGGTGTTGTAAACAGGAAATAAGATAATGCATGACCATGCATGTGACATGCAAATAACAATTTTAATGTAAGTCCCTATTTTCTTTTGAACCCCACATCAATAAAATAAATAAAAAAATAAAAATTGAGGGTGCTGGGATAGGGGAGGTTGCTAAGAACATTCTGTCACTTGCATGGCAAAACAGTATGGCAATATGGAACTACACATTTAATTTATATAAATTATACCTATATGCACAAACTAACAAACTCGCAGCACACACTACGCAACACTTATAAAGATCTCTCTCAGACAAACATAATAAGTAGGTAGACTGTAAGTAGACACAACCACAGGTCGAACACACCATTAACCTGTGGACATTATTGTTACATATGAACTTGGGTAATAAATAACTTTCTATTCTATTCTATTCCATTAGGCAAAACATTATGAAAGCGTTTTTTTATCACTCTAGTTTTCTGCGTAGCTGTGGTCCTATAACTTATACTTACATAGGTATTATGTGAAAGCCTCTACACACCCTACCACGACACCTTGTCTCCCTGATGGTACAATTTGTAAACTTATCATGAACACAAAGATTATGACAATCTTTGTGTATCTCAATAGGTAAGTAGTAATTGTTAGACATTTTGCTAATTCATTTATCAAAAAGTTCTTTAGGTATATATTGCTGATAACATTATTGATAAGTTTGCAAGCTGCAACTTGATGAATAACCTAGAAACATTTTGTCAGTAAAATTAATAATAAAGTACCTTAACAGAAAAACTTCATTGTCGACTTGAAACAAATATTTAAAAAATTTAAAATATAAAGATGTGATAATTATAATCTTACATCACTCTAAACTAGATGACTCATACCTAGGTAGTTAAATTTCGTTAATAAATTATGGGATTCACCTAGTTTTATCTCGTTTCAAAACTAATTTGGCCAGTCTGGCCCTGCTAATATAACCATTAAATGCCATTTATAGTATAAAGACTTTATTCCTAGTTAGGCAAAAGGAGGCAGGGGAGCTATAAAGTCCGGCAACAGACATCAATAAGATGTGTAAATTATTTTACTACAAAAAATTAATAAAATATGGAATTTCTGCAATTATAGAAATAGCTTAATATTTAGATATTTATTTATTATTTCTTTATCCAAATTTATTGTTTGCAGCCAATAAACCATGTCTGCGTATTACTGAACAACCACAGAACCACTTCAGGTTTCGATATGTGAGCGAGATGGTGGGAACTCATGGATGTCTACTGGGGAAGTCTTATGGCACCAACAAAACAAAGACTCATCCTACGGTGGAGGTAATATATTTTATTACATTTTTCCTGTTATTGCCTGTCAATGCTTAAGAAAAACGGTTTACCTGTGATTCATTATCAGGAAGTTTTTTACTCACAGATATTTTGAGTAGTGTGAGTTTTTAACCTTGAATAAATGTGGATTCAAGGTAGCAGCAGAATTAATTTTACGTTTCATTTAATAATCTGTTTTGTACAGTTTGTGTATGGTATGGGGTTTTCAAAATCTTATATGCCATTAGTCAAGCTAGCAGTTAAATTTTATTTAAAATATGGCTCTAGCCAAGTCATTTCTGTTCAACAGTAAACACTCTTCATCATTGGATAAGGGTGTCTACTCAAAAGGCACATACAACACATACCCAATCAGGGATTTCTTTATCAAAATAAAAGTGTGATGTCATAGAACTTTACACGTGCACATTCACTCATAGTAGTGGTCTTTTTTTTAAGGGGGAAAAATCATCAAATGACTGCTCCCGCCTGGGTGAGGCGGGAGGGAGTGTCAGACTCTTACTGACTAAAAACCACCCCGTTCCTTCTCCTGCACGTCGAACCGGAGCCCCGGTTACCCGTTAGGTTCTCCGCGACATAGTAGTGATCTAGGGCAACTTCTACGTCATCCTATCATCAATCACCTTTTGTCTTTGTCTATCAATAGATATAATTGATATCGCTAACAATATATCTATACATACTTTCAATTTATAAGTGCTTATTGGAAAATGGACAGTATAATATAGAAATATGTACTTTCTAAAGAAAAGATTGTAAGAAATTAACAGCAATATACATACATTGATAATCCATTCATAGTTACCTATTGTAAAACATTATCCATGATGTGGCAAAAAATTATAGGTACATGCTTCAATACCTAGTGAGAGAGTTCCCATTTCCTAACTTTAATCCATCTTTAATCCAAAGTTACAAACTGGACTGACTACAAGTTACAAAACTCAGGACCCACTTTTAGGAAACTAAACCGTACAATTAAATCTGAAGCATATACAGTCTGGATTAAATGGTCTAAAATAGTATAATTTTTTTTTGTTTCAATCAGAAAAAATATTACGTGATATTTGCCTCTCTCTAACAAAGATTAGATGAGTTTTGAGTCTACCCCTCCCCCCTCCCTTAAACATCCCATGTAATTTATGGACGCCCCCTTGAAAAGCCCTGCTATGCGTTATAAAATGTATTATGATGTTATGTCATGTCATGTTGTATTCATCTAACATATCAATATGGCAAGAGTCCCTAAACCTTGTTTAATTTTTTTCTTTTTTACAGCTATTGAACTACACTGGAAAAGCTCTTATAAGATGTCGATTAGCTCAACACAACAACACAGAGGAACATCCTCACAAATTACTTGAAGATGAACAGGACAGAGATATGAGTTGCCTAGTACCTGATCAGGGGAGCTATAAAGTCAGGTAACATATTTTTTAACATGTTTTTCACTATGGAATTTCGTATTCTGCCGTGTTTTGTGCTTAGAAAGAATGGATAGAGGTTTAAAGAATGTATCAAACACCTTTACTACATAGCTACAAAGAAAATCGGGTGCTCATAAGTACAGGGACACTGTCTAGGGACAGATTAAGCGCCAAAACATCCGAGCCCAAAATAAATAAGAATTTGCACCCAAGTTTGGTTTTGGACGCCTTTACAACCACGTCTAGGTCAACGCTGTAGTAGTTCTAACTGACTACCCTTATCTTCTCCAACCAATCCGGCCATGACGTCATAATTAATTATCAATTTAATTCTACCAGGTTCGGTGGTATCGGTATCATACACACCGCGAAAAAAGATGTCGCTGCTCTTTTATTCAAGAAATACTCTCAACAATGCAAGAATACCAATATGAGCTCAAAAGACGTAAGTACACTCTTAGTTTGCCATTACTTTCTCACTATTTATAAAAAGTAGGAATACTCAAGTATTTTTACACATGTTTATGTTTAGTATGCAAACTTGCAAATGTTTTGGGAAGTCAATCTATAACGGATGTGTGTGCTTGGTTGTAATAGCGCATTGTTTTCAAATCTCGGGACCAAGCTTTGAAATGGGACCTTTGTTTTATAAACGTTATTTATTTTGTTTCTATTACCGTGGTCCTACGCTTCACTATGGTTTATTCGTGGATACGTTAACATAATAAAATTATGGATTGCGAATTCACAACCAGTCCCAAAACAGCAATATTTTGTAATCACACCAAAAGCTAAGCTCGGGCCTCGGGAATCAAAATCTCTGACACGTTGTGCAGTAGTCGCTCGGTTGCAAATCCACTATGCCAAGCTTGATGTAATTATTAGTTACGTTTAAGTATTCATATTTTTCAATAAATAATGTATTTCTTGTCTTGTCAAATTGCTTCCCTGTAGGTAGGTACATCGTAGGCAAAGGGTATTGTAATAAATAATAGGCATATCATGAATCATGTTGGGGATAAATAAGTTAATTAATTACTTACAAATTAACAGTACAATAATTTTTTACCAATAAATATTGCTATCTCTCAAATTGTGAGTCGGTATTGCCTGCTGTAATAGGGAGTATTAGGAAATTGATATTAGGAAAAAGTGAAGCCACTTGAGTCTTAAGTTCGTAGATATTATGTAGTTAAAGATAGACCAAGGAGTCTTATGTCAAGCAGTTCCAAGAGATATACTTAAATATTTTCGGGAATTCGGCTCTACCCCTACCACTGAATAATAATGGACGCACAGCAGTTATATTTGTGGAGTGAACGTGACTACTCGCACAGATTGTATTTTTGAACACATATTACTAAGAGTATTTTAAAAAGAGACTAAATAAAATTATTATGTATTAAAATTAAAAACCTGTGAAGTGAAAATTAAAATCGTGTACTTTTTATAGAAATTATGTTCTTCTGCAAAGAATGTGGTATGTATTTTTTTCTTTTTTTTTAGCTTCAAGTGCAATGCGAGAGTATGGCCAGGACTATAAACTTAAACATCGTTCGATTGAAATTCAGTGCTCATGACGTAGTTACCGGCCAAGAAATATGTGAACCTGTTTTTTCTGAACCTATTCATAATATGAGTGAGTATTTTGTTTGTATATTATTTAAGGCGAATATAAATATGACACACCTTTATTTGGTAAAATAGATAGGTATGCATGTTTTAATTGAAACCGTATCACAAGGACTTCCCCTTTTTGATATATATCAGCATTGAAGTGACGCATATTTTTATATTGATAAGTAAACAAAATTCACCTATAGATACTTACTATATGGCATTTAAACCGCAACAGATTATGAATATTAGGCATCTAAAATGTGTATCATGTAAGTGGTTTGCTGGTTGCATTTGCACATTTGCTTGTAGATACTATAAGTTTGTCTTGCTTTACCGCAATTAGAGATATTTCCAATTGGATTAAAGTAAAATAAAGAATTCTTTTTAAACTGTCGATAATGTTTATGTCCTTATGCTTTGAATTAACTAACGTAGATTTTTCTCATGGAATTTTAAAAATTACATAAGTGTATGCATTGAAAATAGAAATGAAAATTTCGTAATTGAAAATCTACTAATGCCTTACCCTTACCCTACCTGGCTAGATATTACTACTGTGATTATTAAAGCTGGACAACTAATAATCACTATAGAGGTACTGAAACATTATATTTTTACAGAGAGTGCTGCGACTAACGATTTAAAAATCTGCCGTATAAGTCGGTCGTCGGGAATTGCTTCCGGCGGAGAAGATGTCTTCATACTTGTGGAAAAAGTTAATAAGAGTAAGTAAAACAGTTTTCAGTAGAAATCATTGATTCAAATTACAGTTCCATATTACATTCTTATGCAATGTTAAACAGATATATCTGATCTGTGATAGGTTATTTGGTAACCTTAATATGGTATAGGTCTTTGGTAAATCTTAGTTAGACTTAAAATTCAGTGAATAACTTTATTGATTGTCATAGATTTCCTTATAACAACCGGTTCTAACTCACAGTTTGAAATAAATAAATACTTAGCTCCTTATTTTGTCCTTTAAAACAAGACGTCTGTTATGTAGTTGATAAATAGTTTAATATTTTCTTTAGTCTCCTATTTTATATTTCAAGGAAGTCGTTAGAACATTTATATTAAATTATAAACTATAATGTGCTATCGAAGTATGAGATTCATTATTTTGCCCTCGTAATATATGTATTATACAATTGTTTGGGAAAACCCAATGGTCGTTGGTGCAAAGTTGTAAACATTCAATGTATATCACTGTACAACGGATGTCGTCATAGTGGTCTTATCTAAGTCTGTGTATATGTGTATAATATAGTAATACGTCGCTCGTTTATTAAGCTGAATTTTGATATGTATAAAGATGTTGCTATGTCTTTAAAAGTCGTATTGTTGTAGGTATTGTCTCTTGTTGCATATTTTTAAACCGTATTCCTTCCGACTTAAAAAAAATGAGGTTCGCAGTTTGACCTGTACCTATGTATGTATGTTTGTGCGCGATTATCTAGCTATCAGCTGAACCAAATTTGAAAACTGTTTGTTACACAGGAGAAGGTTGTGATTTAATTAACAGACTTCAAAGAAGGGGGGTTTAAGTCGGTTCGTGTAATCGTAGTTTATGAAAGTATTATTTTATTATTAGTAATTTGACAGTCCCCTTCTTAGACTTAAGGCCTTCGTGACTATTTTCCACTTTGCAGTTAAAAAAGCCACATGCGATTTTGTGCCTATAATAGAAATGAAATCATATTCTCAAAAGTTAATTGTCTTTACATCTTTTTATGTACCTAATCTTTTCACTAACTTCTAGTATTTATGTATGTGTTTCATTCATAGTCATTGCGCAGTGGTTGATTATAAAGGGAATTGATAAATTCTTGATTATAATATTGTATATTTTTTCATAGAAAACATAATGATTCGATTCTTCGAATTGGATGAAAATGGAGAACGAGGTTGGACCAACGTTGGGCGATTTGTGCAAAGCGATGTCCATCACCAATACGCAATCGTCTTTCGGTAAGTATTTATAATTGTGTACTTGCCAACTAGTCGAATTCAATACTTTTTCGAACTGTCAAAAACGAAATTTTGTACGATATTGTGTATTGTGACGTCACGATTTATAAGCGTCAAATAGCATACATACTTATTTCTTAACAAAATACTGGAAAAGCACTAAAATTAAGTTGGTCATAAAATCAATTAATGAAAGTGTGATTATTTTTTAATATTTATTGTATTTAACAGTCGAAATAGTTTATTAGCATTATGTTATTATCTATACCTTTTAAGTCTTATTTTTCGTACGTACAATCGACAAAGTTTGCGGTCGACCATCATTAGGCGATATTCGCATGCACTCGGCACGAGCGACGGAGCGACCATAAGGAAATTGCCCGGTGAATAGCGAGTTATGTTTAAGAAATATTATACTAGTTTTCGTAAACTGACTATCTAAAACAAATATTTTTTATCAATTCAGACTAGTAGTTCCTGACTTTAGCCCGTTTAAACAAACAAAAAAATCTTTAGCTTTATTTATCATAGTATATATAGTATAAGATATTCGTTGTCCGTAGTGAATACGACTATCAATCAAGGCAAAGGTTAGATTCTAGGAATTATCAATAATAGCATGGAGCCTGAGAGCTTGAAATAGTATATGGAACGGTAATAGTATAAGTCCGTAAGTTAGGTAATTAAAAAATATTAGACACGTATTTTTTATTTTGTCGTACCTATAATAAAACAATACTTAGATAAAACGAATCAAAGTTTAGGAGTGGGGGCTAAAACGTCATTTCTACGTATAAAATGTAGGTACAGAGAAGTGATATTAAAATAAAAATTAGACATCTACCCTATAAACTAATCCTTTTTTTTCAATAGAACTCCTCCATATAAAAATCCTGAGACGCCCGTCGATGTGGAAGTGTACATCGAACTGGTTCGTCCATCGGATGGCCGTACTAGTGAGCCGAAGCAATTCAAGTACAGAGCCAACCAAGCGTACAAACAGATCAAGAAGAGGAAGACTGGGTCTTCCTACTGTTCTATTGGCAGCTCATCTAGTAAGTTATTTTAATTTATGTACACAACACACGAGTACACATCAATTTTAGCAGAACCAATATAAATTGATTGTAGAATTTACGGAAAGTTCATACAAATTGTTAACTAACTTCCATCCTATTCTCAATATACCACCATGAGTTTTATATATACTCACCACTGTAACACTTATGAAACTTACGATTATATTGCGGTGCAGGTTCATCATTTTGTAAATCATTAATATTTTAAATGACCATTGATGTTGAGTTTGCAATAAGTACAATTGCATTAGTTGAGATCTAAATATTAAGGTGAATTGGAAACTTGATTGTGGTTGTAATAAAAAAGCGAGACCACGTTAAACTGTTTTGTATAACTCGATGATTTTCTACATAAACCCTAAGGTTGACTGGTTGGGCTCGCTGCCATCGCAGCGGTAAGTCCCCTCTTTGAGGAGTGGCTTGAGAGACGCTACGGCGTCCTCACCTACCGCCTGACGCAGGTCCTCACCGGACATGGAAGTTTCGGGAGGTACCTGTGTCTGATGGGGCGGGAGGAAACGCCCGGGTGTCATCACTGCGAGGACCGCCCTGAGGACACGGTGGAACACACGGTGGGAGAATGCCCTTCGTGGGCTGAGCACCGCCGTGTCCTCAGGGAAGTGATCGGCGATGGCGACCTCTCGCGTCCGGGCCTAGTGCAGGCCATGATGCGGAGCGAGGGGGATTGGGATGCCGTCTCCTCCTTTTGCGAAGCAGTCATGCTAGCTAAGGAGGAGGCGGGACGCGTGAGGCAGCGAAGCGCTGCCTCCTCGCAACCCAGCCGTCGCGAAGGACACACCGGGCGTCGGGGATCGCGGGACGATCTCCGGCCACCGTAAGCGCGGGCCTGCGGACGGCGAGCATGGGTGGCTCCCCGTCCGACCAGAAACAGACCCGAGCGTACGGCGCGTCGCGTTCCGCGCGCGCCTCAAAGAGCCATCAGACCACCACAGATGGGGCCCAATAGGGCCGATGCCGATTCGGAGTCGCGGAGAACCTAACGGGTAACCGGGGCTCCGGCTCGACGTGCAGGAGAAGGAACGGGGTGGTTTTTAGTCAGTAAGAGTCTGACACTCCCTCCCGCCTCACCCAGGCGGGGGCAGTCATTCGATGATTTTCCCCCCTTAAAAAAAAAAAAAAAAAAAAAGGTTGACTGGTAGAGAATGCCATATGCATTAAGTTCGCCTTATGTGCCATAATAAAATTGTGTACATAAAAGAATAAATAAATAAATAAATGTGTAGCCGTGTGTACTAGCTTCTATTCTTCATCTGCTGAGCAAAGGCCTCATCTCGAACGCAGAAGGTTAGCAGTAATCACGTAGGCTTGCTCAAGACGGATTGGCGACCTTTTGTATTTTTTTCCTATAAGAGAAAATTTTGGAATACTTGTTGAGATGCAGCCTTCTCGAGATGGTGGTGAACCACTAACAAAACAGTATAACTGACGAAGTTAGAATCAATACCTGTACGAAGGGAAAGGGCTGCTAGTCAACTATAGACAAACTCGAAAACCACTTCATGCAACATCTTGAGTTTTTTATACAGCAAATTTATGAGACCTTTTTTTTTCAGGTGGATCGTTGAAAAGTGGTTGTGACATTCCCATATCTGTTGTCAATCATGTAAGTTTTTTTCTTTTGCACTTAAATGCTTTCTCGACCATTTCGTCCCACTTGTGTTGCAAGAATTCGTGAAACACGACGGACAGATGACAAAGAGGTCTCTATTTTTTTTAAGTACGGACCTCTAATTATTTGATTTATGTATTCAACGTACTTCAGTTGTTTTTATTTTAAGTTTGCGTTAGTACTTGTAACAGTAAGGTTATTGTTTGATATGTTAAATGAATTTAGCGAGCCTATTAATAGAGGAACTTCGGAATAGCGTTGACCTCATAAGAATGTCAGTCACGATTCTAATAATTTCTTGAATTAGAGTACTGTTTGACTTTTGTAAATCCGAAGTTACAATACCGAACATTACCGAAGTTACAGTGCTAAAGAAATTGATATTATTAATGCGAAAGTTTTTGAATGAGTTTCTCTGTATGTCTGATACTCAATCACGGCAAAAAGGCCGAAGATACATGGGCTATTGTCGATCTTTTATCATACGGGAACGCAGCCAAGGCCGTTGCCAAAAGCTAGTATTATAAAGAATTACAGCTTTTTTATGGGGGGGAAAATTATAGACTGTCTTCTCCCGCCTGGGAGAGGCGGGAGGGAGTGTCAGACTCTGACTGACTAAAAACCACCCCGTTCCTACTCCTGCCCTTCGAGCCGGAGCCCCGGCAACAAAGATCGTCCCGCGATCCCCGACGTCCGGAGTGTCCTTCGCGACGGCTGGGTTGTGAGGAGGCAGCGCTTCGCTGCCTCACGCGCCTTGCCTCCTCCTTAGCTAGAATGACTACTTCACAAAAGTAGGAGACGGCATTCCAGCCCTCCTCGCTCCGCATCATGACCCGGACTAAGGCCGGACGCGAGAGGTCGCCGACGCCGATCACATCCCTAAGGGCACGACGGTACTCAGCCCACGCAGGGCATTCCCCTACCGTGTGTTCCACTGTGTGCTCAGGGCAGTCCTTGCAGTGATTGCACCCGAGCGTTTCCTCCCGCCCTATCAGAGGTAACTCCTGAAGCTCCCATGTCCGATGAGGACCTGCGTGAGCCAGTAGGTGAGGACGCCGTAGCGTCTCTCCAGCCAATCCTCAAAGAGGAGACTTACCGCTGCAATGGCAGCGAGCCCAAAATAATTACAGCAAGAACAGAAATTTTTCTAATAGATTGCGTAGAATTCGAATAGAATTATGCTAATTGTGCAGTTGCAAACCGATTAACTGTGCAATGCGGGTAGTACATAACTATTTAGATTCATATTAATAATATTATTATAATTATTTTATTTTGGATTATAGCAACCAGAAGAAGTTCCTATGGACCGCGAGCCACCTGTGCCACCGTCGATGTATGTTCTACCCCAGGTCAGTGCCAGTTATATTGCAATATATAGTATTGTAAACATTTGAATTTATTTATTTTAAATAAATAAATTTGAATGTTTGTTAGCACTGAAATACTCTAAAGGTACTGAACCGATCAGCAAAAATCTTTCACATTCAATAACTTACTTTTCAGTATATGTTAATATAGTTATTAAATGTAATTATTATATCAATATTCGTATGGTGAGCAATATTCGAAACCACCCACAGAAAACCAGTAGATATAATAAATAAGACAGATAATCATCAACAACAACATGTATAAGTCTAGTCAGGCGGGTTGGAGGCAGTTGACGTTCAAAAGTACCTTCATGTCTAATTGAAATAACGGATTTTAACTTTGACTTTGACGAGTTACCTGCCCGATCTCTGTTAAATGTAGTCCTTTTAGTCACCTCTTGCAACCGCGCAAAGATTAACTCGGCAGTACATACCGGCGTATGTGTATGAACGTAGATCTACATGAGACACAATAGAAAATACATTGTGTCTCGGGTAGATCTACGTTCGATCGTACGTATACCACGGGTTCGTGTTATATTTCACCGGGACATCATGGTAGCGCAACCAGTCGCCGCCACCGGCAAAATGCATGCAGCTTTATAGATAGTTATTCACCTGGTGTCGGCTTGGTTGCGCAACCAATCTGAAGGCGGACCAGAGACCATACTCTTGAAACCGACCTCAATGTCAATGCAATTTCAATCCAATAAAATGTCAATAATTATTCAATCTCAAAACCGCTATCGTAGCTGTTAAAATAGCATTCAGGGTACGGAATATAAAGCCAAAGTCCATTTAGTTCATTAAATATCTGCGCAATACGGATGCAATGGGTTCTAGTGTTGCAACTCAAGAGTACGACATTTCACAATACCAATATCCATCGATCGGAATCGGATTCAAGAGTAAGCAGTTCGGACACCGGGATTAGAGGTCTATTTTAATACCGTCGCAGTTTGGTATATGAACTCTGGGCTCTAGTTTGGACTTGATAATTTACAGACGAGATACGGTGGCGCGCCTGGTTCCACCGCCATGGTGTCCCAGTGCAATATAGCCCTATGGGTGATATTAAAGAGATATTGTCTTAAACAGGTGCATGATTCGGCGACGCCAAACCAATGTGATCTGGCAAGTGCTTTGTACTCTGCTCCCGGCTCAGAGACGAGCCAGTCGCCTATATCGAGTCCGATGTGGAGCGAGCCTCACAGTGTGATGCTGCCCATGTCTCCGATCGCCAACCTTCAGCTGAACTCCGCAGACTTCGAACAGGTCACAGTACCCACTAGCAATGATCCGCAGCCCCCGCAGGTCCCAGAAGATATTAAAAACTTTTTGAATGGTTAGTATAACGTTAACGCCTTTTATTAATCGAATTCAATGAAAGAAGAAGGTCCTCAGTTTGACCTGTATGTATGTATGTTTGTTTGTTTGCGCGTGATTATCTCCCGATTGGCTGAACCGATTTTCATGCGGTTTTCAGAAAAGTTTTGTTACACGTAGGATACAGTTTTAGTATATTAATAAACCAACCTCAAGACAAACTTATATAGTTTATACAAATTTAGTTTTCCACGTAATAAATATTCGCATGATCTGTAGAATAGTGTTTCAGAATTAGGTTTGACTGGTTTACGCTGCATTTACAGCTGAATATCTGTAATTGAAAATAATATTGAAAATCGAATCTCAGGGTTCGTGAACAATAAAATCAGTTACATATTAGACATACCTAGTTGAAAATAATTCCAACAATTTGTTTACAGAATACATGCGGAGCTACGGAGAAAGTTTACCTGATGAAGTAAGTTGAAAACATTTATTGCCTTTTTTCATTACATATTTTATTAAAGTGATTAATAAATTTAAAAGTAAAGTTTGTTCCTTGTGCATACTGCTAAGGAGTGGAATTCTTTGCTAGAGTCTGTATTTCCTGAAGGCTATACCTGGGTGTCTTCAAGGTCCGAGTGAATAGGTTGCTTATGGGACGGCGTGCTCCATCGTAGACCTCATCATCGCTCATTACCAGGCGAGATAGCAGTCAAACGTCGGAAAATGATATAAAAAAAACACCAGTTCTGTTATACCAAAGAAACAATTAATTATATGTATACCAAAGAATGGTTCTTTGTGGGATCGAGTCGGAAATATGGAGATCCGCAAACGAACAAAAGTCACCAACAAACTTGTCAATGACGAACTAATGAGGCTCTTGTGTATTGTTTAGAGAAACAGTATGGACTTCATTCGTACCCTGCTGTTAGCTGACTCAGGACGACCTAAGGTTAGTGTTACTTAGAACATTCATCATACTTAACACGTTATTAAATAACTGAATTGATGTTTTTTTAATAACTATCGTGGGACTTAATTTTAATTAAAAATCGCGGGTACTCACGTGAATATACTGAGAAAAGCTCTACTAGTTTCGAACCACAGAGGGGTTCTTCGTATATTCACGTGAGTAACCCGCAATTTTTAGTTAACTGAATTGATATCTGTCTACATACATATAAGCCATGAAAATCCAGTATAAACACACTCTTAAATGAGCGTAAAAATTATACAAACTGAGACCGTAATAAACTGGTTATGGTTATATTCACCTTGACGGCATTAGCTTTAAGAATGAGATTGTCAAAGCTCTTGTAAGGTCTTTTATATCCATTTACATATTGGGCAAATCCGTACGTAGTAGAGTATATGCGAAAGTAGTCATGTTTATAATTTCATATAACATCATAACATCACGCCTTTTATACCCAAAGAGGTAGGTATAGGTGAAAAAAAGAAACAAAAAACTTTATTTCACGCCAAAAAAGAAGTGACGTGTACAGATAAGTCATTCTATTAGTAGGAGTCTAGGAGATGATGAATTCATATTCATGTCTAGTCTGCTGTGAAATAGGACCAGTTCGGCGTGTGCAAGACAGGGTCTTGCGCTGGCCCCTTAAGTGAATCATTAAGATGATCATTGCGGTACTTAATGCCACTATACAATATAACACCTGCTTTTCACTATTTATGTAATGAGGCCCATGTAATAGGGGGTGATCCTATTGCCATATACCGGATATAACTGTATACTTATCTAGAGTTTTAGACCCGGGAATCGAAAACGAGACCCCTTGCCCGGCAGTCGCACTTGCGACCACTCGGCCAATGAGGCAGTCTATATAGTTTATAATTTCATTGTGTTTAATCTTTCTAGCAAGAAAACAAGAACGATATGCGTTTGCAAGGTGATAGAATGCAGCAGCCCGCGCGTAGCCCGAGCAAGACGCCAGATATAAAACCGAAGACCGAGTACCCAGCATTCTATAAGACAGAAGATGGGATCGAAGTTAAAAAGGTACAGCATTTTACTATGTTGTAACGAAGGTGCAAGGTAGTAATGTAGTTGTTAGGACGTTCACTTATTTATACTTTTTAATATTATACATTATTTAGCACTTACACATCCTTTGAATGTACGGTTGGTGTTAAAATTCCGTTTCGAAATTAATGGAAAATACAGGTTAATATAAACGCACTCGCGATACTCGACACAGGAGAGAAATGTAGTGTTTTTATAACTATTATTAAACTAAAAATCATGTGAAGCCTAAAAGGTACACGAATTAATATTTACTTGGAAAAAATAGTAAGAACTAAGAATAGGTTACGAAAAAATTTTACTAATTATAATTATTATTACATTAAAATAAGTAGGTAACTAGGAACATTTTTGACGACTTGAAATAGCATTGTTAAAAGTTGTTTGGTATTTCATGTTTTGTAGTTTATTTGAACTTATACAAATGTGGGGCGCATTTTTTTAATGTTCAAGTTACCTATGGAGTTTGAAATATCTTACAACTTTTAGTGATGTTGTTTGAAGGCATCATAAATGTGATACTTTAGTAGATAGGTTCAAACACGAAGTACGTGTGCGTGTACGCTTACGTATACGCATGTGCGTCTTAACTGCTCGAAATAGAAGCATTTTTCTGTTCTAATGATTACATTATTTCCTTGCACCTTCGTTACAAGGTAGTAAAATATGTTATCTTTTTTATAGTCGTCTATATTGTCCAGTTACTACGAATTCGGTAATTGACAATATTGTTATAATAGTGTAGAGACCTTTTTATTTTGATGTAAATCGCGTATCACCTTTTATTCGACGCCGATTCTTTGACTTCGATCAATATTCGCAATCTGTTCATTGTCAACCAGGGTAACAACGAACCCGTAAGACAACTAAACCCGATCTCCTATACCTTATATTTTCTAAAATGTTGACTCAAAAAATCATAACATACTAATTTAATCTGTTGTTTATTTCCAAATATTTGTTTTTTATTGCAGCTGGTGAAAGACATCTGTGAAATGATTAGAAACAAGAAAGGTTTCAAAAAAGCAGAAGTCAAAAGCCGTTTGGAAAGGTTATTCGAAATACGATTGTCGAATGGAGATACGTAAGTATTTCATTCAAATTTTGTTTTTATGTCCAACTTATAATATTTCTAAAATGCTTATATCATGAAACGTTCATATAGTTCAATCTAAACCAGCAGTACGGTTAGAAAAAATCAACCAGTACACTTTCTGCGGGTGTCGATTACAATAGGGTAGTTTCCTAAATTTTATTTCATAGTCCGTCTGGTAGATTAATTTAAAACATTAGACACCTATTACTTCTTTTCTATGAGGCCGGTCTATGGTTTCTCTCATCGAGTCGGCCTATTCATGCCGAACCATGGCTCTCCCACACTTAAACTTACTATAATTAAAATTTCAGGTTCCTCCACATGACTCTATGCAGTAACCAGCCAAGTCTGGAGTACATAGTGAAGATTATTCATAGCGTGAAAGCAACGCATCTGCTCGACTTCGCCAATGAGAGACAACAGACGCCATTGCACCTCGCCGTTGTCAACGACATGCCTAAAATGGTCACCTTGTTCGTTTCCAAAGGTAAATTTACATTTGAATAAGGCTTTCAATATGTATAGTAACTTCTATCGTTCTGTCGTTGATCTAGCGTAACGTTTGAGACTTCGAGTTCAATTCAGGATCGAACAAAGAAATACCAATGCCAGACCAACCCGGAGGTCGGATCTGAAACTCCTTGCTCGAAATAAAACTAAGTATTTACCATAGTGTCTCGAATAAAGAATGGAGTAGAGTTTTAAAGATCGAGATGATTTCAACTGTTTATATTACGGTATTTTACAACTAATCAAATTCAATACTTTTATCGAAAACGTCAAAAACGATATTGTTCTACGAATTTTGTACCAAAAACTAACATATGACGTCATCATATTTTCGAGTCAAATAGCACACTTATTTCTGAAAAAATTGCTATAAATAAATCGAAAATTAAGTATATTGTATTGAATATTTAATTGAAAAATCTAAATAATTTATTTTTCACCCAGGAAAATATCCAATCAATAAATTGTGTTATTCCAGGTTCAAATCCAATGTTGAAAGACGACGAAGATCTGAACGTGATCCACTACGCAGTTAAATACAAGTCGTGCCTCGAGACTTTACTCGACACGATCAAGAAGAACAACGTGCCTTGTAACTTGAACGAATACAATGGAGGTAGGTCTATAGCTATTTTTACAAATATATTTTTTGTAAAGAAAACAAGCAGTGTATTTATATATAAGTATTGTCGACGGAGATAAGTTTATTTATTTACATTCGCGCGGTTTAACCGCTCTGTTCGGCGCTCTGACTATAGCGCCATCTTTTATAGCTATTAGACTTGCCAAAACCCATGCACAAAGGTTCTAAGGTGCCAGTTTTTTTTTTGAGAGCCTAGAATACGGTGAACGTAAACATCATGAAGATTCAAATACCGCAATGAGCAAGCATGTCGATTAATGCTCATTCCTTCTCCGTGTGAGAAGAAGCCTTTTTATGTATATATTTATATTTATTTAAAACACTTGACGTACATAATAGGGATGATGACAGGGTATGAAAATTAAAAATTTAATTAGTCCGTCAGTTAGGCAATGAAAAAATATTAGACACGTATTTTTTTATTTTGTTGTATAATAAAATGATACTTAGATATCACGAATCTAAGTTTAGAAGTGGGAGTTAAAACGTCATTTCTACAAAATGTACATAGAAGTGACGTCACGCGACATTTCAAATCAATATAGCGTCGAAAGTATTCGTTTCTGTAAAAAAAAAATACGTGTGTAAGATTTTAAAATAATCTACCAGACGGACTTTAAAATAAAAATTTGTCATCTACCCTATTATACAGTGGCGTACTTAATACTGCATGGCAATCTTTACCAGACAGTTTTTCACAGCAGGAAGAGGGATATTACAGACGACCCTGGAATAAACTTCTCTTTAACCAGAGTGCTTACTCTTGAAACCAACCTCAATGTCAATGGAATTTCAATCCAATGAAATAACATAACATAACATCACGCCTTTTTATCCCCGAAGGGGTAGGCAGAGGTGCACATTACGGCACTTAATGCCACTGTACAATGTAACACCCACTTTTCACTATTTATGTTACGAGTCCCATGTAATAGGGGGTGATCCTATTGCCATATACCGGGCACATTTCCAGACTCCGTGCTACTACTGAGAATTTTTTTAAAAACCCAGTAATACTTTGCCCGACCCGGGATTCGAACCCGAGACCCCTTGCCCGGCAGTCGCACTTGCGACCACTCGGCCAACGAGGCAGTCTCATTCATCCAATGAAATCTTATTAATTATTCAATGTCAAAACTATACAACCCTAATGTTAGCTGTTCAAATAGCATTCAGAGTACGGAATAAAAAGCCAAACGTATTACAATTTAGTTTATTCAATATCCACGCAATACGGTTGCAATGGGCGCTAGTGTTGCAATTCAAGAGTACGAAATTTCACAATACCAATGTCGATCGATCGGAGTTGGATTCAAGAGCATGCCCCCAGTTCTGATGATATGAACACTGAAAGTAATGTTTTTATAATAACTATCATGAGACATACTAAATTAAGTAAAATCGCAGGTACTCACGTGAATATACTGAGAAAAGCTACTAGTTTCGAACCACAGAGGGGTTCTTCCTCATGAGCACGATTTTACTTAACTGAAAGTAATATTTTGTCTTCGCAACAGAGAAACAGACCGCATTGCACATGGCGGTGGTGTCTGGCTGGGAGAGCGGGGTGCGCCTGCTCCTGCAGCACGGCGCCAGCTACAGCGCGCGCGACGCGGACGGACGCACGCCGCTGCACCTCGCCGCCTACGACGACCGCCTCGCCGTCATGAACGTACTACTCGACTTCATACCTCCTGTAAGCTTTTCATATTAAAACTTACTCTTGCTTAAAATGATGCTACAATTACATAAGCACTATAATCTGTTTCTGCAAATAAACGATTGTTATTATTATTATATTTCACCGCAGGCGGCCAAGCCTAGTAAAAATAATACATGAAACGCATTTTCGCAAGTGAAGTGATATTATTATTTATTTAGTAATAATAATACAATGTAGACAAGTTTAGTTCTCGGTGGCTACCACTCGACTATTCGGCAAATTAAGTAGTCAATAGCGTAAAAAGATTCCCCCTGTGTTGTGGATGCTTTAACAAACTTTAATAAACGAGCAAATGGAACACCTAAAAGTGAGCAATCAGGTTCACCCGCAACTATAGAGAAGTTACAAATGCGTTCTCAACTGTTAGGGCTCGGGGATGGTGTAAGATTGGGCCTTCGGTAATTTCGGTCCTAAATTCCAGAAATATGGCGACAAAAACTTAACATTTTAAAAATTTCAGAGCGAAATCGACGTTATGGACGGCGCTGGTAATACAGCTCTTCAGATCGTCTGCGGAGGCACTTCGATCAGGGAGAATTCTGTTGAAATCGCTCGGCTTCTACTGGAAAAGAAGGTGCGTAGTAAAATAATTAAATACACTTTGAATCCGTCTTGATTAATATCAAGATAATACATCAAAATATCGATCCCAATTTAAAGATTTTTGATTGAAATCGGCAGTTATGGTCACAGTCATTATGATATCAAACATTTAAAGAGCGTAAATATTAAAGAGGACATACCCAGCTCCTTAAAAATAGGTTTTGGGTGTAAAACTTCTTGTATGCTCATATATGAGACAGGAAAATACGTTTTGTCTCGCTTAGATCTGCGCCCCCGCATACCATGGGTTAATAGCCGTATCTTATAAATTTCAAAGTCAAAGTCAAAATCGCTGATTTCAATTAGACCTGAAAGGAACTTTTGTAGGTGAACAAAAAATTTAAAGTGAATATATTTGCTTATTCTAAGGTGTAGATTCCTATGAAGAAGAACGAGCAAGAAACTCCATTATATTACATAATAATAAATCGTAACAAATAAATAAAAGGACATAATATTCCTAGAATTCTGTAATTCAACGACATTTTTATTCCACAGGCTTATCCTTTAAAACACGAGGATTGCAACGAATCTGCCTGGATACTTGTGAAGAAGAAGCCGGAACTTCGTGAATTGATGAAAGCTTACGTCAACATGGAGTATATGGACGAAGACGATATCAAATCAGAACCTGATGATGACTTCGAATCTGCTGATGAAGGTGTAAGTACAATATGAAATAAGGACTCTAATTTGAAGTGAATACAGATTATTTTCACTAACTGTATTTTTTAAAATATTATTGCATGTTTCCCTTGCTTCAAAATAAGTAATATATGGTACTAGCTTCTACCAGCGGCTTCGCCCGCGATCCTGTTTCTCTAAAAATAGCTTATGAGTCATTCCTGACCATAATCTATTCCTGTTCCAAATTACATCCCGATCCGTTTTGCCGTTTTGATGTGACTGAATAACATACATACACAACAAAATTTCACATTAATAATATAATATGTAAGTTATGGCAATATTCAAATGGAACTTATTTGACTTGATTTGATTTTTGTGTGATCCACAAATTGTTGTTTCGGGTCTGGGGGTGTCATGTGTATGTGAACTTGTATGTTTGTAAACACACCCACGATACAGGGGATAATCCGAGTGTGGGGCACCGTAAAAAAAAGGCATCAGTTTACTACTAAATCGTCAATTTACTATAACAAATATGTTTTGGTTTATAGGATTATCCAGACAATGGTCTACAGGAGTTGAACCTGTACGCTCGCGAGGTGTCAGTGCTCGTGGACGTGTCGGACGCGTGGCGGGTGTTGGCGCAGCGACTGCGGCTCGACTCCTTGATGGAGTGGTACGCCGCGCAAGCCAGTCCCACCTTCACACTTCTCAATCATCTTAAGGTATATCATTTTATAACATCAAATATATCAAAGAAACTTTGTCGTAGGTGCATTTATAAACATACAAGTTCATAATATATATACATCACACCCACACCACAAACAACATTCTGTAGATCGCACAATGAATTATTACACGCGGTAATCGTATACGCAACACGCGGTTCCGTCGGCGACTCAGCTCCTATTGGTTGTATTGTACAAAATCATTTATTCCATTTGAACCAATAGTTTCGAACCATATAAACTTCAGCTTTATATACCTACTCTAATAGACAGTGTCGTTGCCCGAGTGGTCGCAAGTGCGACTGCCGGGCAAGGGGTCTCGGGTTCGATTCCCGGGGGGCAAAGTATTACTGGGTTTTTTAAAAAAATCTTAGTAGTTGCACGGAGTCTGGAATTTTGCCCGGTGTATGGCAATAGGCTCACCCCCTATTACATGGGACTCATAACATAAATAGTGAAAAGTGGGTGTTACATTGTACAGTGGCATAATGTGCACCTCTGCCTACTCCTTCGGGGATAAAAGGCTCACGCCTTTGGGTAGGCAGACGGAGAGATAGAGTTATGTTATGTGTTATGTCTAATAGACAGATGTAAATAATACCCTTATAGAGACTTAATATTCTTCTCGCCATGTAAAAAACATTCTTCATAAACAGCAGAATTTTAAACTCTGTATTACTCAAAAGTGATTTATGTTTATATGAACTTACCGTAAGACAATACTGACATCAAATGTTTTCAGGATTCCCGTGATGACATATCATCCAAATCGCTGGCGATGATCCTTGAAGATATAGGCCAGACTGAAGCTGCCAATGTTATCAGAAGGTACATTGATTGACAGGAGGTACTCTCTGATAGCAATTGTCCATAGTTACTAAGAGTTATTAATTACTTATTGCTATTGTTATTAAAATAAATATTTTTATACAACTTGTCCTAAGCCTCAAATGTACATAAACGAGATGCTAGACTGTCCACTATGTAGTTCTGAGTCTATGTTAGGGTTAAAAGACATTCAGTCAGTGGCTTAAAACAAGAACTATGTTCGAGCAATAATTATCCTAAGACTTGCATTTTGTAAATTAATTCTGACATTTTACTACTATTGTAAGCACAGTGTTGCTTATATGATTTTGTATTATATTTATTTCTGTCTTTATACCTTTGTCCAACAATCTGAATCCTTTATTCGTATTTTTACATATCCTGAGTAGATTAATAAACCTTATGTTATAGTCATAAAGTTGAAAATCAATTATGAAACTGACTTACTGAATACTTATGACCTTTGAATTACCGAAGCCGGTAACGTCAATTTTAAAAATTAACGATCAATTTCTACATAAATCTATTATCTATCAAATCTGTACATGTTTTAGAATACAATGTTATCATTATATATTTATATATATATATATTTTTACATATTTTCATTGGACAACAAACAGTCTTTCTTTCCTTATTTTATAACCAAAGTGACAAACTATTGATTTAACTCGTCGAATACCGGTTTTGTAGACACAATTATAGAACAATAGGTTGCGGTCACCGGTGACCGCTTGGTGTTTGACAGTTTAAACAGTCTGTTAAACAGCTGTAACAGTAATAATTATATGATTTTGTTTCTAAATAGTACAGTAAGTAATTAGTTTTAAGTGAAATGGATCATAAATGTGTACTGTATTTTTTATGAATTTTAAGTCTTCATTGACAAAAAGTAAGCAAAGTGAGGCAGTATGAAACACTTATAAAATAAATTAGTGATAGTATTATCGAAACAGTTGTATTCTAGTTCAGTTATGTTTAGTTAACAAAAAAATGAATTAATTTTCTATTCCAAAGTATGTAGTAGATTGTAAACTTTTTGATAAAGATCAAATCAAATAATTGTCTCATACGATCCCTGGACCTCTGTTGCTCATTTATTTAGAATGTAATTTGCTCGCCTTTTAGTTATATGTAGAAATAATGCGATTTAATTAGCTAAATGTGCTATAATAGTGTTAAGTGGTTCTTTAATATAATTACTTTATTATTACATTTTAGTGCAGCGACCCCCAAGTACACTAGGTAACTTAGTTTCTACTGATTTGCTTGATGAATTTTACTCATAAACTATGTTTTAATTGGCTACAGTTGTCACGTAGCTACCGTCATAATAAGTCTACCTATGAAAATGCCGTTAAGACCGTTAAGAATATGGTATTTTTACAGGTAAGGACTTTATGTAGGTCAGGTATGTGTAAATAGGTCTGTATACCGAAATATGACAATAGTTTTAAACTTGTAGGTAATAGAATATTTTTCAAGAGCATTCATTTTAATTATGTACTTAGAATCATTTTCATGTCAGTCACAAGATATACTGTTGAAAGTAAACTTACTCTAATGACTTCCAGTTCAGTCTTACTACTTATAATCCTGTTTTTTTTTTTCAATTATTAAGTTCATTTTCTACGTCATTGACTGAAGTCCTGTAATATTAAGTTAGCTATAAGTTTTCCCATTGTTTGTAAAAGATATAGAAATAGCGCTATAGATTCCAAGTAGATCGTATTGGAGTTACAATTGTCTTTCTGTGATAATTTAAATCTACTTGGATTCTTATAAGCACTTTAATTCTTGTTATACTATTTTTGGTTGTTATTATTAAGTGTGTTTCAAATGTTCATAGTGTTATAATGTTCAGATCAATGTTTGTTTAGGTATCTAGTAATCTAGATATTTATTACAATGCCAAAAGTTACTTCTACAAAAGATAACTAACTGAAAATGCAAATGTTGCTAGACTTCAAAGTGTGATGCAAGAAGACTATTTTTCATTCTCTAGTGATGTTTACGTTTGTAAAATGCGAAATCTAAGAATTGTTAAAATTGAAATTAAATACTGAAATTTAGTAAAATAAATATTTTTAATAACCGAGTTGTTTTATTGCGTAGAGGTTAGAGGGGAAGCTAGATATGTTGCTGAATAAAACAACAGGTGAAATTAACAAGACATAAAAGTTTTTATTTTTATCTCTTTGCAACAGGGTTCCGTTCATTGCTTTAAATTGAGATATGATTGGTAAGCATGTGAATGTATTAAAATCTATCTATCTATACTTATAATAAATCTGTAGAGAGGTCAATTCTGTACATAAAATATATTTAAAAAATAACTATCAAGGGGTGGTTAGGGATCGCTACTGATGCCAAAAATGCAATCAGTAAAATATTTGTCTGTCTGTCTGTCTGTATGTTCGTTATGGAAACAAAAACTACTCGACGGATTTCAACGAAATTTGGCACAATTATTCTTCATACTCTTGGGCAGGTTATAGTATACTTTTCATTACGCTACGATCAATAGAAGTAGAGCAGTGAAGGGTAATATTGGGAAAACGGGAGAAGTTACTCCATTTTTTAAGCTTACGTCGCGTGTGCATGCTTAATAGTTAAAACTACATAGAAATCATGTATGCCAGAAATGTTCTACATAAAATTATCTAAATAATATCCCACAACAGCACATGTCTATCTTTTATGGTTGACTTACAATAACACGTGTAACTCCCGATAGCTTAGCAGTTCGGAGCTTTCTGCTTATACTTATTTGTTTACTCTTACATTTACAATACTCATCCATAGACTTTACACTGTAACTGTAGGGCCGATGGCTGAAATTAGCTTGACTCGATATTATAAATGTGAAAATATGTGAGCTTATGTGTTTGTGAATGTTTGTTACTCAGTCATATTAAAACGACTGAAGGGACCAGAATGAAATTCGGAACAGAGGTAGAGTATGGTGTGAAGTAATATATTGGCATTTTCCCCCTGGGATCGCGGGCGAAGCAGCCTGGCAGAAGATAGTTCAAAATAATTCTTTCGGTTGAAACGACTCAGTGCCTCAAAACACTATTTATTACACATTTCTCCTTCAAAACCGCAGTTCTAATTTTTATTTCCTCATCGCGATCCTGGACTGGTTTTGCAGTCTTTTAATTTATTAACCTTCATAATATTAAATTTATTATAATTTCTGACTACCGACCGTATTATAGGCAAGGACAACGATGAAAAGAAGGCGTCCGGTTTTTCGACGTCTTTTTCGTATATGGTTTTGCGAAGGAAGTTATCCTACTTCTAATGCATAAATAAATTATAATAATACAAGAAACTTTCGGATCACATATTTGTCATCAAAATCCCGAAACCCCAAAACCAAAGAGAATAATAAGTATAGGGCATGGGAATCCAAAACCCATGGCTCAAAGAAATCGTGAAAATGTGAAATTAAAAAGTAATTTTGGCAGATGCGATGTTATGTTATGTCAACGACAGGTGTTCGTGTACCGGTTGTTTGTTTTGCGAGTTGAATATTTATAATTAAAAATCGAAACTAATACAGAATATTATTGATTAAATGAGTACCTATTAGAATTAAGATTTGAAATATAATATTTTGTTGGTCGTTTATTGTGTGCGTTTCTTATTTTTATTTAACAAGCAACATGGCTAGTGGCGGTTTCCGTCTTCGTTTTGGTGAAAATCATTCTGTTATTGGTAAGTTCAAACAGATTACATTACTATTATTTATTTCTATTTATGACGTCTTTTCCTTGTTTAATTCTTTAATACTATATATGTAACGCCTGAACCCTAACTAAATTTAATAAAAAATTACAGAGGATCGTAATGAAACAGAATCTCCATCACGACGTACAACTAGAATAAGGTCCAAACCAAAGAAGTATGGTGATTTCTTAGATAACTCGCCTGTGAAGCGAAGAAATTACAAAGATATGAGCTCTTCTGAAGAAGACAGTGAAATTAACGATGAAGCTGCTTTACCGAAACCCACAGGTATTGTCTTAATACAATTTTGTAGTCCAAATGAAAATAAAATTGTACTAACATCTAGGTATGTATCGTTAAAATTCATTATATTGTTAGACTGCAAGAATCAATCCACAAGTTACATTTTTATCTTAAGTATTCCTATACTACAATATCTGTGTCTTAGATAAATTTGATGTAATAATTTTACAGCTCTATTTACTGAAGATGATGTTGAAGGCCAGGATATGTTCAAGTTTAAATCTCGTCACACAAAGCAGGACCTACAAAACAAAGTAAAGACAGCTATTTATTCTCCAAAGCCTGTGGACTCACCAATGAAAACTCCAAAGAAGCTCCAGTCGTTCAAAGTATCACAGGAAACACCAAAACAGGTTAAGGAGATAATGAGAAAAAGTAAGGTTTTGTTTCACTATTATAATACCATCATACAACCTTTCTGAACCTTAAACACTGAAAGTACATAATAATAATAAATAATCATTTATTTCAGGTCATGTCCATGCTTTAATAACTAAAATAGCGGGTTACTCAAGTGAATATACTGAGAAAAAAACTAGTAGAGCTTTTCTCAGTTTATTCACGTGAGTAACCTGCGATTTTAGTTAATTTAGTATGTCTCACGATAGTTATTATAAAAACATGTCCATACTTTTGTTAGTAACATTTCACTTTAAAACTGATGTTAGTAGACATCATATCATTTTAATAAGTCAATATACAAACCCACAGGTACAGGCAGGACAGTACAAAATCATTGAAATAATCCTTATATTTAATTAAACCAAGATGTCATTAAGCTGTCAAGTCATAATATGAATATACGCCAAGAAGGACTTAACGGGTTGCTGGGCTCTGGATCTGTAGTACGAACGGGGTAATTTTTAGGCAGTAAGACTCTGACACTTAGCCGGGAGAAGTAATTCAATGTTATTACCCCCTTAAAAAATGTATATACCTCTACAATAATTATTTATACATAAACACTTGTTCAGCCACTTCAGTACTTGGCCCATTCCATTAACATGTTAAAGTCTACCAGGTTTAGTACCTACTACTATGTGTTTTGTGTAAACTAATGAGACACATTCAATAATAAAGCTAGTACACAGTAACTTCTGAGCTCACTTGCATTGAAGTTACTAAATTGTGTATTGTGTGTAATACTCAATAAAATACACAATACAGTACTTTTTTGTGGTCACAATGGTCATAGCATTATGAACTTATGACCAATAGGAGCCATGTAGGGTATTTTTAATAAGATTATGTAATCTTTTAATATTTGCCTTTCTTTAATAAATAGGCTATCCATAACAAAAATTCCCCAACTGTAGTTTCAGAGAGTGTGTTAAAACTAAACAAACAAACTGTTCAGCATTATAATATTATTTTTTTAATTTGGTCAATTACAGGGATCTATAATGAAGTGGACTCTGATAGTGCTGATAGTGATTTCTCTGGCAGCAGCAGTGATTTTATACCTGAAGGAAGTGACCATGATGAGGTAACACTTAAAAATTCACTTCTGTTTTTATTCAATTAGCAGAATATAAACATAAACACATAGAATTTCTAAGTAGAATCGCAATATGCAAACAGAACATGAAGATGGCTCATCTGATGGTAAACAATCGTCAAGCAAGCAACTCCAGAGGTATTATGGTGCAATAACTGTACCTACTGTACAGTGTATTGCCGGCCTTTTTGTGCATCCGAGGATTTGACAATTAGGTAACCTCATTCACACTGTCAAGCATAGCGTAAGCATTTTAAGTGTGGGAGAGCCATGCTTCGGCACGAATGAACTGGCTCGACCGGAGTGATACCACGGCCTCACAGAAAACCGACGTGCAGCAACGCTTGCGTTGTGTTTCGTCGTGTGAGTGAGGTTACCGGAGGCCCAATTACCTTCCCCTATCTCCCCAATCCCTGAATCCCCAACGATCCTCAAACTCCTAATCCTCTAAAAGCCGGTAACGCACTTGTAACGCCTCTGGTGTTCCAGGTGTCCATGGGTGACGCCAATTGCTTACCATCAGGTGCTCCGTCTGCTCGTATACCGGCTTATGCCATAAAAAAACATTGTTTCACGCCAGTTAAGCCAACGCTGAAGCATAGTTCTCCCACACGAAAAATGGAATTCTATGGAAATATTTTAATTTACAGACTGATTCAAGTTCAGCAGAAGCTGCATCATCATGTGAAGAAGAAGTAGAACAACCAAAGAAAGTAGTGGGCAAAGCTGTTAAAGGCAGAGACAATAAGGCTAAAGTAAAAGATGCGGAATATTATGTTACCCCTGATAATTACTTCATTATGCACTCCAGCAAAAAAGTAAGTAAATTAATTAAGGTTGTTACAAGCATAGATGTGATGGATGCTTAAAAAAGTATGTGAAGATGCGTCCAGCCAGATCTGACGAATGCGCCCCTCGCGAACTGCGCGCGATCATTTTTTATATTCAAACACTGCCTGCGCATTTTTGTATTGTAACTTTCGTGAGACATACTAGAGGTAAATAAATTATTATGTTTTCGGTTTACTCACGTAATAATTTGACGAGCAACTCGACTAGTTTGATATGAGCCTCTAGCATGGCTTGAAACTAGTCGAGTTCCTCGTCAAATTATTACGTGAGTAAGCCGAAAACATAATAATTTACTGCCTGCGCATATTATGGATTACGCACGAGCGGCTCATTCGCCAAATGTGGAGGCTCCTTTAGAAACATACATACATTACATACTTTTGTTAGGTAATTTAATTATATATTTACTATTAAATATTTTTTCAGATCGCTACTTCCGACCACACTTTGGCAAGACTTAAAAACTTAAATATAGATGAGAATAATGTTGATGACATTCAAATATCAGCGGAACATAAGGAGATTATAAAAGACCTGAATCATTCCTACACACAATTGTTCGACAAGTGGCTATATGTGTTAAGTGAAAACTTCAACATTATACTGTATGGAGTTGGTTCAAAACGCTCAGTGCTTCAACATTTCCAGAAGCAGAAACTCAAAGACTTTCCATGTATTGTTGTTAATGGATTTTTCCCTAGTTTAACAATTAAGAGTATTTTGGAAACAATTGTAATTGATCTCTTGGAGAACACCAATGTGCCTTCAAATGTGGGAGATGTTGTGAATTTAATTGATACTCAATTGAAGGAAAATGGCGTAAACTTATTTCTAATAATACATAATATAGATGGCACTATGTTGCGTAATGCTAAAGCTCAGTCTATATTGGCAAGTATATCTCAGATCAGGAATGTTCATACAATTGCCACTATTGACCACATTAATGCTCCCTTATGTAAGTATACTTTCCTAAAACACAATTTCCAGCCAGTTGACCGAGTTTCTATTCTCCCCGAATTTACTGAACCAGTCATCACGATAGTGCATGCACAATGCACTTGCCTCATTTGTGTTTGCTATCTATGTATTTTCAGAACAGGAAGTGAGTGTAATTAAAGTCGAAAGGCCTCGAACAATTATAAAAGATATAATTTATATTAGCTCACGTTTCATTTCAGTATGGGATCACACAAAACTGAGTAAATTCAAATTCACATGGTGGGACGTGACAACATTTGTTCCTTACTCTGAAGAGACTTCATATGAGAATTCTTTGATGTCGCATCGCAGCGGTGCTTTACAATTGTCTTCATTGAAAAGCGTGTATCAATCACTTACTACAAACGCTAAAGGAATATTCAAAATTATTATAGAATATCAACTAGAAAATCAGAAACAAAATTATCAAGGTATGATTCTTGTCTTTTTCTATGATAAGTGAACAAATCTGAGCATTTTTTAAGTGTGGGAGAGCCATGCTTCGACATGTAGGGGCCGGCTCGATCGGAATGATACAACATCACAGAGAATGGGCATGAAACAGCGCTTGCGTTTGTATGTCAATGATATAGACCCAATTTCCTAATCCTCAAATCAAACTCTACCCCAAAAAGCGCGCAACCAGCTGCTAGCTGCGTGTTTGTTCAATTTCTGTTCTGTGTGATCAACAAATTGATATTCTGCAAGTAGCGCGTTCAAATGATCCAAGTTAAGACTAAATCATTTTTAAAACGGCGAGTTGCATTTTTTTTACAAATTGAATGTAATCCCGAGTTGTTGAGTACATTATCGTTCTAATTCGATTTAATTTGTTTTTCAGGACTGCCATTCAAAGATTTGTATTCTAAGTGTCGAGAACAATTCCTGGTGAGTTCTGATCTTGCACTACGAGCTCAACTCACCGAATTTTTGGATCACAAACTGGTGAAAATGAAACGAACATACGACGGTAGTGAAAACTTGGTAATACCCATTGATATTACATTATTGCAACAATTTTTAGATCAACAAACTAGTTGACACCCAATCTGTGTACCTACATCAGTGTTTGTTGATCTCTAATAAATTTGTAACAGATTGATGTATGTTTTACTCATTTGATTTTTCTCATCTGTAAAATAATAAGTAGGTAGGCAAATGAAACAAAAAATATATATTTAGCTTTTATTTTACAATCCCAGAAATAAAGTCTTAATAGGATTATATATAATATATATCAACAGGCCAAAGTTGTAAATTACTTAAACTTAATGACTTACACAATATAATAAAATTATTAACTAAAATTCTCTTCAACATATCTGGCACGTTCACCATGATGCATCAACCAAACATTTCATTGATATTCATAAGTGCATTAATTGCTATTTTAAAATTTAAAAAGATTGTAGAAAAATACTCTCTGAACTCATCAGACGTCAAAGATTTGATCTAATTAATCAGATTACGATATTTTACTACGCCCATTGAAAATTAATTTTGTTTTCTTGAATATTTTCAGTTATCATTAGTGAGATTACGAATAATTTGATGTTGCGTTTTTAGATTGCAGTGTGAGAGATTACACATTATCTGTGCAGTTAAATTTTTGAATAATATTCATGTTCACCTTTGACCGGCTGTTACTTATATCAATGTGTACTAGAAAAAGTTTCGTATTGTCAATATTTGTTACCTGATAAAGATTTATACATAGATAGAATAGTAGTGGACCATTTAAGAATCGATGAAAAAAATTCAAAATAAGTACAGTACAGACACGTTTAGTTATTATGCAGCAACATCCAATTATTATGGGTATCGGTGCAATGCTCACGGCGATTTAAAGGGTAATATAGTAAAAATATTTATGCAGTAAATAAACCAGCCGAAAGATTGGAATAAACGAGGGCATTACTTTAGCTTTTGTTCTTGTAAAAATATTTTATTCTCCCTCTTAACCTTATAAACTCGAAATCACGGATGTTGATGTATTATTCCCCATTATTATCATAATTTGTAATTATAGTAAATAATTCTCTACAAGAAAATTGACGTCATGTCATAGTATTTAAAATTTTTAGTATGTCTTTATCAGTCTAACTTGGTCATCAAAAAACAGGCGGCGCCCATGTCAGAACTAAGGTTTGTAACATTTGGAATAGTTTTGTCTAACAATTTACTCATGTTCTTACTTACAGCTAATTAATACAATTCTTCATAACTGTAGATCAAATGAGAGCTATTTTAACCTATAATCATGCACTTCCATTTCAATGATTAGACTAAAAATTAAGCATATCAATAGAATAAAAAATGATTATTACATAAACAATTTAATTGAAACATTAACTGTCGGACAACAAACTACAGATTTCACATGATGTCTATTGAGACATCCAACATTAATCAATGATAGATAACTTCATAAAATTGTACGACATCCGATGGACGCGTGAAACTAGAGTGAAAGCGATTGAGTCTAGCCTCATTAGGTGTCGGGTATCAATCTCACGAATGACAACTAGTCTACGGGGATGACTGCGGGGTTTCGTGATTGTGAACAGGTTTATTGTCCGATGCATCGGAGCGCTGTACACTTACAAACTAGTAAGATAATTCCGCTTAAGGCAACACTCAATTCTCGTCGTCATCCTCGTGTTTCCGCTTTTTACCCCGAGTGCTTTCTTCGGGTTCTCCGTCTGCATTCTCTTCACCATCTGAAGATATTAAAATTATCATCGTTAATTATAGCTATGCTTGTTTAGTAAGAGTACCATTAACATGACGCCATTTATAAGAGGTAAGCACATACCTTGTACTTTAGAATTTTGATTTCCCTCACAGTCATTTTCTTCTTCATCATCTACTTCTTCATCTTCCACTTCACTGCCTTCATATAAAGAGCTGGTGGAGCTCTCCTCTTCTGTAAAATTGAATAATTTTTATTATTAATTTATGCGATATTCTGTTTGCTTTTTATTAAAAAGTAAGAAAATTTTGGACTTATACCCACTTTATGCGAGTTATTTTATCGACACTTATACAACAGGGTCGAGTTTAGAGAGTGAAGTAACAAATATTTATTAATTAGAAGAAACAAACACAGACGAACTTTGCAGATTTGAGAAAGCAACACAGTGCTTTTAAAATATAAGCTTGCTAGTGTATTGCAAATGCTACAGACTTTCAATTCTCGCCAATAATAAATTGATATAATACATAATTTTATTTACCAAGATTATCATTATACACTGCACTAAGAGAAACATCCTCATCATCTTCCTCTTCTTCTTCAACCTCTGAACCTGAAACAAATAGAATTACCAACATCAATATTATGTTTTACAACCATTTACTCAGCACAAGGAAAAACCAAACCAATTTTAAGAGTAGCTGCAGTCTTACATGGACAGACATTATATTACATAAGCATCACTGACAAAAAACATTGATGCTTACTCTTTAAAAGGAAACCCATGTGGAATAGCAGACCATAAACAGTGTATAATATCATTGGCAGAGAGGTTCTCTCCTCTTCAGGAATTTCGGATATGCTATCATCATTTATCACCAACGGACCCAAATCTATGTCCAAATCTGTAATGCAGTTATGCCTTTCAATACCTGTTTAAGCTTGTCTGATAAGACAAGGTACTTCGGTTAATTATTATTCATTGTTATATCTTTACAAATTAATATGGCTGACATTGGTGGGTAGTCATGGAGTCTGATTAGAAAATGTTTATTGAACAGGTGATTTAATTGGAGTTTGACCCATCTAATATAGTAGTTGATAGTAAGTCAAATTCAATACTTTTATTGAAATGTCAAAAGCGATACTTTTCGTCGTGACGTCATCATATCTCTGCGTCAAATAGCATACTTATTTCATTAAAATTAGCGAGAAAAAATCCAAAGCAGGTAAATCATCAAATCAATAGATGATGAGTATGATTATTTTGTAATTATTTATTGCATTGAAAAGTCGAAACAATTTATTTTAAACTTAGGAAACTACCCAATTGGAAATAGAAATGATTTTGATATTTAATGTCAATGGTCCTGTATAATTAAAACACTAAAGTATTCAACTATCTACTGTTTGTGGCTTTACCAGTTTACCTGCTTTCCTCTAGGAGAAAAAGGACCTTATGTGTATATATTGTATATATGTATTATGGAATAACAATTCCAGACCATAATCTATCCTAGTTCCAAACATTCCAATCCCTCCAGTCGTTTTGAGGTGATTGGGTAACAAACATACACACAAACTTTTGCATTTATAATATTAATAATATAATTTACTAGTGTTTATTAGAGGCCTGGTTTGTTTGATTGACAGTGAAATCGATTTACGGTCAGTCCCTATCCAAAATCTGTAGGTTAACACATTATCCACCACGTAAGTCACCAGTGACCTATGTTAGCGGAGGATTTGCCTTCAGCAGTCAAAGGGTTAATATCAATTTTTTTTTATTTTGCATCAAGATTGGTCATTAATTTCACCCCTTTACAATGGAGTTGACATAATGGTAATATGTATAAATAATGAAAGTTATACGAACCATCTTCACTGTCATTATTTCCATTCATTTCATCCTCTTCCTCTGCATCACTGTCCTCAACTTCTCTGTCTTGTTTGTCAAATCTGAAAACACAAATTGTAAGTTAGTGTGACTACATTATTTGTTTGCATTTCAAGAATTATGAATATAATTATCAACAAATGGATCATTCTTGAACGAAAACACCATTTAGATTGTAGAACACATTGATATAATTGGGAAAATAAAAAAAAGATCTTACCCATCTAAATATTTTAAAGATGGATGTAGTGCAAACACTTTACTCCTATATTCCTCAATGCTAGTAACTTCATTGTTGAACAAATCAAGGTTCTTTAAGTATTCAAACTCCTCCAAAGGCTTCAAAGTGTCTAAATCTTTTATTTTGTTTCCTGATAAGTTGAGATGTGTTAGCTTTTTGCAGCCATTTAGGAAGTTCAGCCCGTTGGATATTCTGTTGTCAGAGAGCTCCAGTTTCCTGAGCTTGGGCAGTTTTGGAAAACCTTTAAGTGAGGTGAGACCAACATTGTTGAGACTGAGATTTTCAAGGTTAATGTATTCATCTGTTAACGCAACTATGCTGGTACTCCTGCAATTGTCCAGGTTTAGTTCCTTTACCTGTAATGAAATAAAGATGTTTAAATTTTATATAGAATTTTTATTAAAAGATATGGGTACCAACTTTGATAGTATTTATAGTATGGTATTTAGGAATTAACTCGTCGAGTACCGGTTTTGCAGACACAATTATAGAACAATAGGTTGCGGTCACCGGTGACCGCTTGGTATTTGACAGTTTAACATAGTAGGTAGTAAGTAATTACTACATTACTTTTAATTTCAATTTAACTCGTCGAGTACCGGTTTTGTAGACACAATTATAGAACAATAGGTTGCGGTCACCGGTGACCGCTTGGTGTTTGACAGTTTAAAAAAGGGTATCTAGGTAACCTAATAAGAAGAAAGATGAACTAGAGATAAATTTTAAATACACTGCTAATATCGCATATCTAGAAATTATAGATTTTGTACGCATTCTATCTATCTATACATACCAACAGCGGTACTCGTACGAAGTACCCTATCTATGAATTATTGCAAGGTTATTCAGTGTATCAAACACTTTCGGCGTAAGTCGAGGAGAATACAAATGAAAGAGTAGTTATGCTGAAAAATCATTGATATTTTTTAGAACTCCATTAAACCTTATAGAAGAATCATACGAAGGAATTGATATAATAAGTATTGATACTGGCTTGTTCAGTATTTGTTGAAAGCAAAGTCAAGTCAACCAAAACGTCAAAATGGTGTTAGTTGTCAAAGACACAGGCGTAGTTTGTAAAATCCACGATATGAGTGATTATTTCGGGGAAATATTCATTAAAACATGAAAGGGATGTGTTGGTTACATAGTTTATATAACGATATGTACTTGCGGTGTTGTAGTTGCGATAAAAATTGAGATCGTTTTTACTTTGCAATGGCGGATGACACGAATCATCGCGACGCAATAAAAATGGCCGCTATATTGGTAAGGCGTGCGTCAATAATAATGTCTGCAGTTTTAAGTGTAAATAGACCACTTAGTAATAAAAACATGACCTGTGACAAGCCCAACAGTACTTTAGCATATATAGCAAACGTTTTCAGTGTTTCCTGGAAGTTATGCCTACTTAGGTGAAAGGGCGCGAAATTATATCATGTAGTAGTTTAACAGTACAGTAAAGTTTATACTTTGATCAGTATGTTACAGACATATCCAATGATATAAAGGTTTACCTGTACTTAGGGAGAACAATATAAATCATATAATATTTATGTGTTTCATATGCAATACACGTATAAACTTGCACATTTCGTAAAATACCATTGACATTGACAACACATTAATCAATGAGCCCTCTTTTCAAACCACAAGTTTTTGAGATAAATATTACCTAACGGTTACAGGAAAGTAAAATAATATTTACAATTTGATGGTAATTTGACTATCAGTCATGCAATTAGCCATCAATAGTATATAACACGTCTCAGATCCATAAGTTTCGACACTTAACCTCAATGTATGAATATTTACAATAAGAATGCTTTATCTGATTGTAAAATCTGGATAGGCAAGTTAATCGTTTACTATTATATCTAGTGGAGTGTAGAAAATAAGTGCTTGGTCAAATACCTCATTAGAATGTTAAATAATTATGTGCACATGAATGAAACGTAACAATCGGCAATGGCTAATTTCTATACATAATAATGCCACATCTTTAATTAGGAAGTGGATTTACATTTTACTGGTAGCACTACGATACAAGCCGTAGATTATACTGATTTACTTGCAATAATCTCAATTATAAAGTATTACATTTAGATACTTCATGAAATACGTATCGACAAAACATTCCAATAATCGAAAAATAGATTTCGTTTACCTGTGAAGGATTTCTTCCCCTTAATTCCAAAGCGACCCTCTTTTCCATCTTTGGGAGCCTGTTGATTTCCAGTTTATAACACTTTTCACGTATTTAATATTTCTCAAGGAACTAAATCACTAAGCTTGGGTTTCAAAACAGAAGGAAACTATAGATACACGAGTGACGTCGTACAAGAGGCGCCGCCTGGTGGCGAAATAAAGCAGCCGGATACAGTATACAGTTGAGCAATTGATTAACTGTTTAGACTGACGCTTTACTTCAAATGCTTTACAAAATCACTGTAATTATTCATATAAAAATATAAAAGAATATTTGGAATTTACCTGGGTCTCATGAGGGCGTTTGTTTTGATTCTAGTAATCAAAATTCATGTAATGTTGTTTCGGCTTACGTTGGTAGAATGTAGTTGCCAATATGACGGTAAAAAGGCGGCATTTACAAAATGTGTTGTGATACGTAGCCGGTAAAGCGTGTTCGTGTGGACATAGAAAGATAAATACGGAATTACTATTAAATTAAATTGAATAAGAAATATATTAATGCCGTCACGTTACATAGTTAGTCTTTGTTTTTATTTTAATAACTTTTTGTTAAAATTTTGGTTGTTTGGCTTATTAGTTTGTTTGTGGGTTTCTTATTAGAATACAATAATTTTATATATTTAGAAACAGTATTAAATTAATAGAATCGATTAAATAAGGATTATATCGAAATTAAATTGATATTTATGATTCTAGGACACCCCAGAATACCGGTTTAAAAAACTTAGATTAATTTACATTGATAGTAATTGATTTACGGTAAAATTTAATTGTACTTATGTTCAAGGTAATGAAAATTGACACCAGAATAAATACAAATAATATGTACCTATCATAAACAAATCATCTAGATAAATAGATACATATAAGAGTTTACAACAGTGAGTAGAGAGGTTATGAAAGGTGTAGGTACTTTTCGAGAAACTTGTACAGCGACGTCGAGGTAATTTTTGCATAATAATTATGAGTATTTATGGGGTATTTCTTAGAATATGAAATAAAGTTATTCAGTCGGTCTTAATTATAAAATGTACATGTACCTACATGTTGTAGAATTTCTACTCTGTAAAAGTGAAATAAAATAACTTTCATAACTTACCGATTTTTTTCTTTGCAAATATAAAGTCCGGCGATCCACTTTTTTATATTTACATTGACGATGGTGATGTATTTCTTTGTCACTTCCGTAGAACTTTCAGTTGTATATTTTGTGTGTGTTTTCCTAAATTTTATTTTAATGTCTGCCTGTTAGATTTATTTAAATTTGAAACATTAGACACATATTTTTTCCGTTCATACAGAATTAAATACTTTCGATGATTATTTTGATGCGAAATATCGTGTGACGTCCGATTTACTATATTTTATAGGGCAAGCTACTTCTAAACTTAAATTCGTTTTGCCTAAGTATTGTTTTCAAATATGACAAAATAAAGATACCTATGTGTCTAAAATTTTTTAATTTTTATACGTTGTCAACTGTGTACCTAGTTGATTTATGTGCAATAGGGTTTTTTTTTAATTGGGGAAATCATCGAATGACTGCTCCCGCCTGGGTGAGGCGGGAGGGAGTGTCAGACTCTTACTGACTAAAAACCACCCTGTTCCTTCTCCTGCTTGTCGAGCCGGAGCCCCGGTTACCCGTTAGGTGTGCAATAGGGTTAGTGTTGCACATAAATCAACTATCTAAACTAAGTCACTGTTTCGAAGGTTATGTAAAAAACCACAAGTGAGACATTTGTGTTTTCTAACATTTATACCTATAAGTGAATACATATTTATTCAAAATTTACAGGATTACAGGTAATGAAGTGATTATAGGTAATCAGGTGGCAGGCCACGCGTTGGGCGAACCAATGACGAGCAAGAATGCGATCGAGCTCACTTCGAATTGAATTGAGAGTACAATATGGGTAGAATGCCTCGTTGGCCGAGTGGTCGCAAGTGCGACTGCCGGGCAAAGAGTCTCGGGTTCGATTTCCGGGTCGGGCAAAGTATTACTGAGTTTAAAAATCTCAGTAGTAGCATGGAGTCTGGACATGTGCCCGGTATATGGCAATAGGCTCACCACCTGTTACATGGGACTCATAACATAAATAGTGAACAAGTGGGTGTGGCATTAAGTGTCGTAATGTGCGCCTCTGCCTACCCTGGTTAAAGGTGTTATGTTATAGGCTAGCAGGGTACGGTAACGGTACAAAAAGTAAAGTGAACGGACTCGCCCTCTGTTACATGTGGCTCGCAAAGTATATATTTGTAAAAAATGGGCGTTACTTTATGGTATGTATATATATATCCCTCTATGTACACTACCTACTTACTGTGCATCTTAACTTACCCCATCAGAGATTAAAAGGCGTGACGTTATGTCTTGCCTTGAAGTTTACATTTGTGTTCAGTGTAAAGAACGAACGTAGCGTACACATACTTAGGTAATATACACTTACATAGTAATCTCAATATTATCTAGATATATCTACAGAATAGTATTGTCTTCAACACATAGGCACTTGTAATTTATTTTTGAATCTCTTCAACGTCACGCAACTTGAAAAAGTTCAAGACAGACTTTCAGTCACAATCAGACAGTCTTTCCCACAATGATAGGACATGACATAAAATTAGAAGAGTAACAGTTATGAACATACACACAAACTTACAAACGTTTGCATATTATAAGAATAGTAAGAATTTTTTTTAAATGTACCCTCCTTTAAAAACCCTGCAACGCATTTGTTCATTTGAGGCGCTGATCGCATATCATCAGATGCGGATCACCTGTTCGTTGGCCTCGTATCGTATAAAGCAAACTTTAGATTGCCTTTGTACTAGTTATATTACGAGTCCCATATAAACATGGTACACAGGTGTTTTTTTAAAGGTACAAAATCATACAAAGTGTCCGAATGAGGTTAGAGGGAGTGTCAGACTTTTACTTACTAAAACCATTCTGTTCCTACTCCTGCTTCGAGCCGGAGCCCTGGTAACCCTTGAAGTCTTCCACGGCTCCGGATCAGGCATCAGCCCTACTGGGCCCCGTTTGTATACAGGTGTTATTTCAGTTTTCATTCTGTGTTCGTGACAGGACTACAGCGTCTATTTTCGTGGCTGGTAACTGAGCGATCAGTGGCTGAGCACCGCGTGTGTCGTGGATTCGATTCCCACACTGATTAGACACACAATGTAGGTACGTAGGTACCTATAAATTGTTCTGGGTCTGGGTGTAATATGAAAGTAAGTCTTTAAGTCTTTTGATATTTTTTGTTTGGTTTTTGTACCATCTAAAGGTAAACAAGTAGACAATGGCTTGGCGATAAGTCTCACTCAAGTGAGTCAACCGAACACCGGTACTCGCATCTAAGAAATCCCTTCAGTACAATTCATCACAATATTATGCCAGCCAGAAACCACTTTTCGTAGACAAGTTTAACATTAGGTACCTATGTAAGCGATTTCATTCCGATAAATGGACTTTCATTTACTACTGCCTATTAGGAAGAGGCGTCTTACTTAAGAGACACTTGCACATCAGTATCTTTTCATTTTAGGTACCTATTTAAAGTTACAACCCAGGTTCTAGCATTCATCTTTTAGTGTTATTTTAGGGAGCAAATTATTTTTTTTATGAGATCAGCGGTAAACGAGCGTACGGTACCTGGTGATGGTAAGCAATCGGCGCCACCCACTACAAATGCGTTACTGGCCTTTTGGGGATTAGGAATTTGAGGATTGTTGGGGATTCAGGGATTAGGGAGATTGAGGAGTGGGGTAATTGGGCCTCCCACAAAAATTCTTTATTATATGAGGGTTTCCAGTATCCTCCCTCACACGACGAAACACAACGCAGGCCTTGTTTCACCTCGGTTTTCTGTGAGGCCGTGGTATTACTCTGGCCGAGCCGGCCCATCCGTACATGGCTCTCCCACACTTATACACAGACAATACATAGACAATCAAGTTTTACCTACTTAACTTTCGTATTATAAATAGGGTGCATACGTGACATCTGTCAATGATCAGACAGAAGTTTTCCTTGACGACGACATAATTTTTGTAATACATTGTATTAAGTTTAGGTACCTTATTAAAAATAATGAAACTTAAGAGAAGAAAATATAAAATTTTAGCCAAAGTCCGTAATGTTATGTTTATAACATTGCTTTTCGTGATTGCGTTAGTTCTCATAATAAAGACAGTTCAACGCAATGAAGTGCGCGAAAAGAATTCAATTACAGCTTTAAAATATTTGGAATTTTATCCGCAGTATAATTTGATACCCCTTGAGATCAAAACAATTAAACAGTTAATAGCTAGATATAATTTTGAGGAACGAATACTGAACTTGGATTATTTTGGACCTTTGAAACGTGAAGCTCCAGTTTTTGTTGTATTTGTTGATGAATTCAGAACGACCTTGAAATATCTTTTAGTTTCCTTATCATATCTAACAGGCATAGAGGATGCACTGGTCATTTTTTCTCATTCTAGATTTGATGAGAATGTTAATAATTTAGTGCAAATTATAAATTTTACCCGTGTTTTACAGATATTTTATCCGTATACAATACAGGTATACCCAAATGAATTTCCAGGTTTTACAAAAGGTGACTGTCCTCATTCTGTAAATGAAATGGCATCAAAAACCATGAACTGTATAGGTATACGTACACCAGACATAAACGGGCGATTTAGAGATCCCAAAAAAAGCCAACTGAAACATTTCTGGTGGTGGACTATGAATAAAGTTTTTGACAATTTACTAATTGTTAAACATCACACAGGAATGTTTACTTTCCTAGAAGATGATGTGTTTCTAATAAATGACTTTATTTATATGACCATTTACATAAAGAAAATATGCAAACTTATGAATGATTGCGAGTTTATATCTTTACATTCACCCAAGTATGGAAAATTAAATTTTGATCAAAGTATTAGCAAAGCGTTTATGGTAGAATTGGGCTCTTGGAATGCAGTTAACCATTCCTCAGTGTTATCTTTTGATTCGTCAGTTTGGAATTCAATAGTGTCAAATTATTATCATTTTTGCTACTTTGATGATAGTTCGTGGGCACGTTCCCTTAACTATTTGTCTTTAAACAGAAAAGATGGGGAACGATTTAAAGTAGTATCGAGTACAATGCCTAGAGCGGTGAATACAAAATCACAATACTTTTACGACGAATATTTTGAAGAGGACACAATTGATAAGATTAACAAGTTCATGGCAAAGCAAGAAGGGGTGATGGAATTCTTGAACCCGTATTATTTAGAAGTATATGCCAATATTGAATTAGATGAAGATGAGTTTGTGGATATTGATTATGATTTTATCGGCGGTGGGTGGAGCGATCCGCGGGATAAAAATATGTGTAGCTATATAACTACAAATAAAATAAAGAAAGTTATAATGGAAATGTCTCAAGAATTTTCACAGTACGAGCCAATTGATGATAATGAATGATATTCACAGCATGACCACCTATGTGTTACAAGAACATTTATATTATTATCAATTTAGGCGATGAATTTAGAAAGCACCCCGTATGTACACAATATTTATGAATGGTTTCATGAATACTAGGTTATCTATTATTATAATATTAGCTTAATAAAAATATTATTAATGATATATTTATTGATTTATTTACTGTACGTAAAACTAAGGGCATTTTTATTTACAACTAGGTACTTCCGCGCAGTTTTCCTCGCTCTGCCCGGCTCCTATTAGTCGTAGCTAGATGTTTTATACCCTGTAGCCTTCCTCGATAAATGCACTATCCGATACTAAAGTAATTTTTCAAATCGGACTATTTATTTCAGAGATTAGGGCGTTCAAACAAACACACTCTTCAACTTTATATAGAAGTATCTTTATATATATAATTCTTCTGTGAGTGTGTATGTCACTGAATTTCTCTCAAACGACTAGACCGATTTTGATGAAATTTTTTGTGTGTGTTCAAGGGGATCTGGGAATGGTTTAGATTCACAAATCAGCCCGGCAGATGGCGCTGCAGTCGGTTTCTAGGTTATTTATCTATACCTATTATTACAGGATAACGTCTGTCGTGTCCGCTAGTAAAAGTATAAGATACTAGCAGCCCGTCCCGTCTTCGCACGGGGTAGACAATTATTTATTTTTGGAAATTTGGATTGTTGTAGTGACATAACTACAATAGTTGGACATATGCTACCGCGGAGTTTTTTGTAGACATTATGATGTTCTTCAATATTGTTGTACATTATTTTGTTCTATCGCTAATAGTTTCGGCAGCTCATTCGACGAATGACATTTTAAGACTCATTTTTCTACACCTTCGGTTACATTGTTCAAATTTTACCAAGGATCTCTAATTTTTTTCAAAATGAAATGTAGCCTATGTCAAATTGGAAGAATGTAGCATTCTATTGGTGAAAGAATTTTTTAAATCGGCCCAGTACCTACTTTTTGAGCCAATTCATTACAAACATACAAACATACAAAAATAGGTATAAACCTTTCCTTTTTATAATATTAGTATAGATAAGAGTTCAATGCCCGAATACTGAATTTTCTAGGCTACTCAATTTTAAGTCGCGTCTAAGTACAGTCCTTGTCACTACAAATTCTTTGTAAAATGACAGAGATGGCACGATATTTAAGTAAGAACAACTTAAAATTGCATAGCCTTTCAGTATTCGAGCTTAAGATAATATAAATTTCGCTTTGCCTACGCGCCTGTCATCTACTATATAAAAATAAGTCGGGGTTTCCTTCCTGACGCTATAACTCCAGAACGCACGAACCGATTTTCGCAGTTTGAAAGGTTTATAGCAAAGAAAATTCAGGAATAGCCACCTGGTGGCGAAACGGAATTCGCCGGGTTTGCTAGTTCACAAATAAATTATGTGCATACCTACATTTAAATATCTATATTACCTACTTAGGAAGTATGTACATTAAAATAGGACTTTTGCTTCATTGGTCTAGAGATTGCAAGTGCGACTACCTAGGTACTAAGAACAGGTTCAGTCTGGCAAAATATTATTCAAAGTTGCTCCCTCTCTTTAAAATATTTCTAATAACACGAAGCAGGATATGCAAACGTACTATAATATTATAAATGTTAAAGTTTCTTTATTCAGATGTCAGGATGTTTGTCCGTCAATTACGCTGACACTATTGGTATACAGGCAGGGTAAGGGTTGACTTTTTATCCCGATTAAATGCTCCCGTGACGTTGGGACACTAGCTAGTCTATATCTATCTATACATATAATAAAATTGTAGAAAAGTGCTGTCTGTACATTGAAAATAAAAATAAAAAAAATAGCAGGGGCTATTGTTATGTCGATGTCGAACCCAAAAATATAACTAACTTTTTTTTGTCTGTTTGTTTGTTCACGCTAATCTCAGAAATCTATCTATATCTATCTATATCTTCTATACATATAATAAAATTGTAGAAAAGTGCTGTCTGTACATTGAAAATAAAAATAAAAAAAATAGCAGGGGCTATTGTTATGTCGATGTCGAACCCAAAAATGTAACTAACTTTTTTTTGTCTGTTTGTCTGTTTGTCTGTTCACGCTAATCTCAGAAACGGCTTATCCGAGTTGGATGCGGTTTTCACGAATATATTGTGGTATGCTTCAGTTATGCTTTAGTGTTTGTTTCATGTCAATCGGTTCATAAATAAAAAAGTTACGTCAAATTAAAGAATCACGTCGAACACTATCTATCTATATCTATACATATAATAAAATTGTAGAAAAGTGCTGTCTGTACATTGAAAATAAAAATAAAAAAATAGCAGGGGCTATTGTTATGTCGATTTCGAACCCAAAAATGTAACTAACTTTTTTTTGTCTGTTTGTCTGTTTGTCTGTTCACGCTAATCTCAGAAATGGCTTATAAATATATATATATATTTAACAGGGTGCGGAAAAGGTGATAGTGGTTTTATTCCTCAGATTCCTCTCATTCCAAAAAATTTTCCGTTTAATTATAAACGAATTCAGTTTCCAGTGAGCCTATGTTTCGCCATGACAATTAATAAAGCTCAAGGTCAGGCTCTAAAAGTTGTGGGTATAGATCTAAGTATCAGCTGTTTTTCGCACGGTCAATTGTATGTGGCTCTGTCCCGTGTTAGCAATCCCAGCAGCCTGTATGCTTTCACCCCTCGATGGCCATACGTCTAATATTGTATATAGAGAAGCATTACAGTAAAGTAGGTTTTTTAGCTACCCAAAATGACTGTGATTATGATCCAAATCTAAAATAAAAATAAGTATATATTTAAAAAAAAAACGCTGCTCATAGTCACTATTCTACTCGAACGAAGTCGCGGGCACAGCTAGTTGATAATAATTATGCTCATCTCAGCCTACAACATGTTACAGAATATGTTTGTAAAACAACGTTTGATGTGGCTGTGCTTACCTAAACTTATGAATATGTTATTGGTTCAGAAAATAACTGAAATATAGGCGCATAATGTTAGAGTCTTATATTTTTTCCCTCAAACTCTATCGTTTAGTATACAAACATTTGTGTTAAGACTAGCCATGGTTAATATTATGATCATTACACCCGTCACTAGAACCAGATATAAACTTAAATTGCGAATATGCAAGCTTTTTCACGAATGGGCCGATTCGACCGAAGTGATACCACAACCTCACAGAAAACCGGCGTGAAACCACCGGAGCATTTTGTTTCGCCGCGTGAATGAGATTACCGGAGATCCTATCTAATAAAAAAGGTAGTTAGTGCCACTTCTATGTTATGATTTCTTCTTAAAAAATCGTAGCAGAAGCTGCGATGTGAGCGTACCGGATGACTTGCTACGATATCTTGCCTAGCTCCTCGCCGTGGCGTAGTATTTTAATGAGAACTAATTATTATTGTAGTGGACATTTTAGCGATTTTTACCACATTTTTTCTCTAATTTTTCCTGTTATAGAACTCGTGAACTATGTTAGAAAATAGAGATACTCAGCATTCACAAGAGCATTGGGAAAGATTCAACTACGTAAATCTATTGATTACTGATAAATTCGAAATTGAAAATAAATTGCCTCGTATTTAAAGTCTTGCAACATACCAGGAAGGATTTAATTAATTAATTAGTTTGAAACATTGTTTGGGCGCAAACTTACAACAGAATTATTTAAGCATTTTTAATCATGCTATCTGTATCAAACAAATGAACATGATCTTTAATATCCATATACTTATCGTGCATACTAGGAATAAGAGGCACACAATATAAAATGTGACGTAATATCTTGAGCGATCATCGTAACAATAAGTTCTTGTTACTTTCGTGCGTCAGTCAAGCGCAGACGACTTTATTCGAAGATAATGTTACAATTAAGTTGGAGACAAAGGAGAGCATGCCAGTATAAGGATGGCGCGTGGCGGCTTGGCGGGCCGGCGGCATCATCCTAGGGCAGGGTGCGCAGGGGCGCGGGAGCGCGGGGGCGCGGTGCTGCCCTGAGTGTGCGCACGCAACCTCGGCCCGGCCGCGAGCAACAGTCTGCTCGCGTGAGCCGCGGCTCGCGATTCGGCTAGACCACGCCGCGTTATCATGCCCCATGGTAAGCACTCACTATCATCAGAACCTCCGCGACTCTTCCCCTCACTCTCAACTCTTCCCGCACCTTTGAATTCTACCACAACTATCAACTCTTCTTGCACTTTTCAGTGATGATTTTATGATTACACCAATGTTTTTATTATTTATTTACGCTGTTTCGGTACGAAAAGAACAAATTTAAAATTTACTGAATTACAAAAAAAAATATCGTGTTCTGTAATGGTCTTTTATAGTTCTTTGTGTGAAAGCGTGGTATTAGGGAAATTTTAATGTCGCTTTAATTCGTCGGAATGAATAAGCCGAGGGCACCTGCGTCCATTAGCAACAATAGAATTGAAAGCATAAAGGGCTTATTGTAGTAATTTAGATATTTTTATCAGCTATATTAAAGGTGTGTTAAACAATTTGTGTGATAAATGAAAGAAGACAGCGACTGGGAAGTTCAGACAAGTGATTTGAGAAGTAAGTTTGCTGATTACGTTCGGTGAGTACTTGTAGTAACTAATTAGAAGAGTAAAGTTTAGATTACACAGATATTATTAAATTGAAGTAAAATATATAAGTTAAGGATTATTAAAATAACTTAATTTGTATACTTAAGACTATATTTATGTACGTTTCATTTTTTTAATGTGTTTTTAACATTGTATCAAATATTGTGTTACGTCGTTGTTCTTGCTTCGTTCTAAGACCGTGGAATAAATCGAATTTTTAACGTTTTCATTTTAATTTAATTTAAGAGAATTTAAACCAATTCGCGAATAAAGCTATATGGTATTTAATCTCTGGTAGTTTTTATTTTCTACTACTAGAGTTCGTGCGTTTACTGTCTTTCTGGACGATACAGAAACACAAAATGATCCAATTTGATTTTATATTGATAACAATTTGTCATATATCATCTATGTAGCTATATTTACAGATATTTCATTGTTCTACACTCTTTGAGGACTAACAGTGACGAAAAAAGTATCTAAGTAAATAACTCGTATTAATTTGAAAATTTCAAATTTACAAATACTCACTTCGTTATTTTTGTTATCTCTTATTGAATTACCTTGATTGAGGTACTTATTTATTTTACTCAGGTATTTTATTTTGCCGTTTAGACATACGAATTTACTTACAAGCAAGTAAGTATTATTATTATCTGTACTTGTCACTTGTTGTTGGCGTGAAATAAAGATTTTGCTTTCTTTCTTATTAAGTGTTTATTTCACCACCGAATAATATGTATCCATATTATTGTACGTTAATTTAACTGAAACATTGTACTTACAAATATATCAAATTATTTATGTAGTACATTAAGTACACAATTTGATTACACGATGGCACATAAAGCGAACTTAATGCCACATGGCTTAATTATCCGTCAGTTTAGTTAACAGAATCTTAGTTAACTATAGGACTAGAAAGGATTATTAAACAAGGCTCAATTCTTTCATAGTAGAAATAGGTACCATAATTAAATATTCAAATCTTAATTGTGAAATAGGTTTAAAAATTGTCATGTAGGATAGGATTAATTGAGAACACCAGTCTTTAGTAACGGTTTACCAGGGCTCCGGCTCTAAGCAGGTGTAGAAACGGAGTGGTTTTTAGTCAGTAAGAGTCTGACTGACTCACTCTCTCTCTCTCGTCTCATTCAAAACGGTAGAAGTCATTGTATAATTTACCTCCTTCAAAAATAATGGAAAATACGAGAGATTTAAAGTCGTTTTTGTTTTTGTTTTTAAGTGTACTCACTTTAAAATAAGCAGAATATAAGGTATTTTATAAATTAAAGCTAGTTTCAAGCAAAGAAGGTGATGATTTTATATAACAGACTTTAAACACAGACTACATTAAGCTCATCCACGAACAATAAATCTATATAATGCATGAATGCAATGACTTCGTTCGATTTCTTGCCGAGTTCATTGTCTCTTGCTACGTCACTTATGTCTGTTACAAATTATGTACATTCATGTGACTATTTAATGTGTTTTTGTTCATAGATATATCTAATCTCTATTTTAGGTATGATATGATATAACAACACACACGTATCCTATTTATTCTGTTACGTTATTTTAGATCATTTCCGTAGCAGTCTACGTCGTAGCGGCGCTACGAAGCTACGGCGTAGCACCCTTTACAGTCTTTCATTCATGGTAAATATTTATTTTTACGAATTGAAATAATATTAATTACGGATAAGTTTAAATAAGACAGTCAACAGTAGTCTTGAATTTAAGACACCAATATTCATTAGTAGGACACAGAAATAAAATGAAATGTCAAAACTTCGCGAGAGAAAGAGAATTAATTAATAAAACAAGTTTCGTCTGTTAGATGTAACAAGTACCAAAGGGTTTATAATGGAAATATGTACTTAACTAAATTTTCCTGTATTTAAATATTTGGTTGGCAAAGGTAGAAAAATATATTTGTTTGTTACATAGGTATACATAATTCAGCTGAATTACCATTACAGAAATAAACAGCACAAATAAAGCCGATAAGTAACCTATTTTTATGGGTTATATTGCGATTATCTGTGTGATCTTCAAATAAACAACGTGTCTTTGAATAACAAAAGTCAGCTAGAAGCCTATTACCGGCGCCACAATAATAGGGATAGACGAAATCTTTTAGGGACAATCCTAATTCCAGATCTCGAAGTTCAGGTGTTTGTGTATTACTCGGACATAGTTAATATGTGTATCTGAAAAAGGTCGTCCGTATATGAGTCCCTCTTTATAACATGTCGTTTCTGATAAAATTTTCCGAATTTTTAAAAAAGGGATGTTGACGTGGTAAGAAAATTAAAAATCTATTTAGTCCGTCAGTTAGGTAATAAAAATATAAAACACGTATTATTTTATTTTGTCATATAAGAAAATAATACTTAGATAAAATAAATGAATGTTTATAAATGGGAGCTGAAACATCATTTCTACGTACATAGAAGTGACGTCACGCGATACTTCAACCAGACGGACATTAAAATAATAATTAGGCATCTTCGTAATTAAAAATGTTTGCACTAAGACAGTTATAAGATTAACACATTACATTACTAGTTAGGTAGTTAATAACCGAAGAAAATATTTAAATATTTAATATGGAGTTAGTTTGACGACCGGAATACCTTTGTTCTGATACATAGATATTTTTTTTGATAAAGAAAAAGACTAATAGAAACTAAGACAAAAGTTAGCAACACTAAAACTCATACTTAGATAATGCCAAAATCGACATGAATGCTACCGAGGTAGAGTAAGCATCTTTGCAGATCAGTCCAATTATAGTTTTTAGCTGACACTGCGTTAATATTACGTACGTGTTTCGTCGTATTAGTAGGGTAGGGTTTATCTAGAGTGATTGACCGGTTATAGAGGGGGGAGGATAAGCCTGGTATCGGATTCCAAGGTATTCACAAGGGATCGCTGTAAATGACGTCGTTACGTTTTATCTAAAGCTCGCTCTTAACTCAGCTCAGTGTCGTGTAAAAGTAATACTTAATATAACTTGATTTAGGTTTTTTTACCAAATCACATATTTGACAAATCATGATCTGATCAGGCCTTTGCCCTGCAGTGGGACGATCATGGCTGAAAATAAAATAAATGATCTGATTGCATGGTCGTTTGTTGAATGGGTAGTGCGACAGTAAAGAGGAGTTAGGTAGGTTGACTTTACTTTATTAAGATTTCCGATTTTAGACTATTATAAGTAGGTACATTTTAGTATAATGCTTAGTATTTATCGATAGGTTCATTATTAGATAAAATTGACTTTAAATATTACCTACTCGTATAATATAACTAAACTATAAATAATTCTCTTAGATTAACATTTCCCTTCTGACTGTCCTTTTAAGGAAATAACAAGTGTGATGTTAAAATATTTTATACATTTTTTACTTCTTTGGCAAAAGTAAATTCTCCATTTTTGTAACTGAATAGTTTATATCAGAATTGGTAAGCATCATTCGGAATCATATTGTAAGGTAAAGTAAGATGTCGGCATTCATTCCTATAAGACTTTTTTATTTTTGGCAAACATTGTGTAGGTGTTGTGTATATTCAGGGCATTACATTTCTCTGAAAAAATTGTATCTTGTATAACGAATAACTAAATGAAGTAAAGTAAACTATAGCATATGAAATCATGATGAAATCAGAGATATAAAAGATTTATATTTTTTCAGTTGAATAATACAACACGCCTTTCTTTCCCGAAGGGGTAGGCACGTTATGTAACTTAATGCCACTGTATCATGTAACGCCCACTTTTCACTATTTTATGTTATGACTCCCATGTAATAGGGCGTGAGTCTATTGCCATATACCGGGCACAATCTAGACTCCGTGCTGCTACTGAGAATTTTTAAAAACCCAGTAGTTCTTTGCCCGACCCGGGAATCGAACCCGAGATCCCTCGCCCGGCAGTCGCACTTGTGACCACTCGGCCAACGAGACAGTCAGTTGAATAACACACAAATAAGTTCGGCAACCTACTACGAAGGTACCATTGTAATGCTTAATGGTGGTAAAAGTAATTAAATATGATAGTAACGAAGCCTCATTAGACCCTTTCTGTATCTTAAACCACGCCACTACCTGTCTACTCTTTCACGAATTGGTACAAGTAGGTACATGCATTATTTTAAATGGTTACAGCATATAACAGTCCATTTCTGGGTTATTAACCTCCTCTTTTTTGAGGGGGACAAATCATTCACTTCTCCTGGCTTGGATAAGGCGAGAGGGAATGTCAGACTCTTACTGACTAAAAACCATCCCGTTCCTACTCCTGCTCTTAGAGCCGGAGCCCCGGCAACCCGATAGGCCTCCCGCGGCTCCATATCGAGCATCAGCTGTGAACCTCCTCTACAGGCATAAATGATAGGAAGATTAGAAGTTGCAATTTAAACTGTTTAGGTTTATTTGAGAGCAGTCAGCTCTAACGATGCCCGTGAATAGAACAGAAGTGCAAAGGTGTCCGTTATCACAGGCTCAGTAGAATATGTGATGTATAGAATACTTTATAATAATAGCACCATAATATTCTTATACCTACATATACATAGTATAAAATATCCTAGACTATTTGCAATAAACGAAACCTACGCTAGGAATGTGTTAATGGTACAATATTCCATTAACATGCCCATTGCGAATGATTTAATTAATATATATTTCGCTGTTATTATGCCAATAATCGTAAAAACCAATTATTATAGCAATTCCCCAAATAATCAGAATGCTTGTTCAAATTTAATGTGCAAGGGATTATTTATAAGGCTATTATAAACAGGCAAAGTGCTGCTAAAAGCACTAATTAGTTCAAAGGTCCCTAAGCGGAAACCTTGGGCTTATAATTAAGACAGATTCACTTACTTGCCTCCTTCAGCGATGAAACTTGATTACAAAAGTGTTTAGTTAGCCAAACTCTTGAAAGGATTACGATGAACTTGGCTAACAAGTTGAAAGAAATTTAAATAGCAACGATTTGGGTTAGACAGTCAAGAGAATAAAATAAAATATTTACGTGCACACAAAACTATCAGTTTTATTTAAATTATAAAATTAATGCAATATAGATTGTACCTAAACATTACCAAAACTGGGTTTTAAAAATCTCAGTAGTAGCACGGAGTCTGGAAATGTGCCCGGTATATGGCAATAGGCTTACACCCTATTACATGGGACTCATAACATAAATAGTGAAAAGTGGGTGTTACATTGTACAGTGGCATTAAGTGACGTAATGTGCACCTCTGTCTACACCTTCGGGGATAAAAAGGCGTGATGTTTTGTATTGTGTACACTCAGATAATATAATCAACATTCCCTAAACGTAAGTATTTTTCAATACAATTATTTCAAACAGTACTATATAATAGAGCATTTAAATTATAGGTACTGTTTGTCTCTTTATACCTCATTCCGATAAAAGTTCAATTCATTTATCATGTTTTGGCAATAAACAACTTTTACTGCATCGGATACGTATCTTTGCCAAGATTTTCCCTCTAAGAAAATAAAATACTACGGAGAACACTTGTATCTGGGCAAGTATCGCGATCGTTGTCCCAAGCGATTTCAAAGTTGTTCCAGTACAGGTGAATAAAATTCTCTCCACAGTAAAACAAGGAAGCCATCTTGTTTTTATTACTAAAGCTGTACAAATATTTAGCGTCTAAAATGTCCTGAGAAGATAAAACTGAGTGAGTAGGTAGTAAAAAGAATTGGACGGATGCTTTTAGTAGAATAGCGCTTCGTTTCAGCTAGGATTTAAAATTTTGATCGTACAAATTAATTTTTAATGGAATTAGTTTAGAGCACGCCTTCCTATGCGTGGGTTTCAACCCTATTCTCGTAGGAAGACGAAGTCAAATGTATTTGAAGGTCTTACTGATTGAGTAACTTTTTAAGTGAATGAATTCTCCAAGGAATGTATGTACTTTACATTTGTAATCACTACATAGTATAAAACAAAGTCGCTATCCGCCATCTATCTATGCTTATGTATGCTTAAATCTTTAAAACTACGCAACGGATTTTGATGCGGTTTTTTTTAATAGATAGAGTGATTCTAAAGGGATGTTTATAGAGGTATGTATAATACATGCATATTGTACCCGTGCGAAGCCGGGGCGGGTCGCTAGTTATACATATGTATAAAAACGCTATAGTTCTCATTTACATTATTTTATGGGTGTTTTTTAAACAATAATCGTCTAAATTCCAAATACTTAATTTATAAAAAATGTATATACTTTTCTTAAATGTAATATGGCCAGTCCTGTATGATAAAGAACTTTATATACATAAAGTTGTAGTTCAATATCGGTAGAAAAACATATCATACATATATTCCAGTATCTAGTCCATCATAATAGTATTTCATTAGTTTTATAGTGTTGTCGGTGACGCGCAAACAAACGTCTTAGGTCCACGATGTCTCGTCCAACCTGTAATTTGGCAAGGCCACAAGGTTATTACTACATGTATATACATTTAGTATTTATTATATATGTTGATGTATTCTTGCTATGACTAGACAGTCTCTTCGCATTTTAATCCATTAGGTACCACAGCTATTTACTATGGAGGTAAGAAAATAAAGATTGACTTAGTGCAGAGACAGTAGCTTTTGTAATACTAATTTGTATGCTTTTCAATGGAGCTATATTTTTATAACTATTAGTCGGTTCAGTAGCCAACTATAGTAGTCTTTGTACTGAATCAGTCTTTATTTTCTTATCCACATAGCTAATATAATATCTACCTATGGTAGGGCATTTTTGTCAATTAGAAATAATTTGGATTATTTGACTTGAAAGTGTGTTCATATGGTATGGCTAATGGTATAACGATTATTAACCCAATCGATTTTCGAACAATACACCATTAATCGATTGATAGTAATGTGACGATGTTTTCGTTATCTCGTTTCTATTTCTATACAATTTATCTATTTCTTCACTAGATTTAATATTAAAAATGATTATAACAAAGATATTTTACCGAGTTTTCGTGAAAGAAATCCTCTTCAAGTGCCTTTGGAGATGTGACCGCGTCGTTCCAATTCGCTCGTTCTTCACTTGAGTTAGTCTCTGCGTCGGCCAACAAATGTTTTGTTTTGTTTATCTAATTCGAGGTTAAAACATAAACGAGGTTCGTCCACAAATTATATTACCTGTTCCATGCAATTAAAATGTAACGCAGGTTTAATTTTGCGATTCAACTGTATTTATTGATGATTTTGATGTTTTTTGGTCTTATGAGTTAATCATTTTATTTTGGACTTAGTTGAAGTTAGAAGTTTTAACTAATTTATTGAAGTGAACTTCAGAAGTTAATACCCCAATAGTTTTTAATGTCGCGGAGAACCTAACGGGTTACCAGGGCTCCGGCTCGAAGCGCAGGAGAAGGAACGGGGTGGTTTTTAGTCAGTAAGAGTCTAACACTCCCTCCCGCCCACCCAAGGCAGGAGCAGTCATTCGATGATTTTCCCCCCATTAAAAAATAAATAAATAGTTTTTAATGGTTTTTATGGTTTGGAAAACTGTAATGTTGCTATGGTTACTTGGTACGAAATTCTGATGTCCACTTGAGTATGGTAAAGTGTCAATTTCAATATCTTCGACAAAAGGATACGAGTAAGATAGATTTCAGAGATAATGGCTGATATATAAAAGTTTGATAGCTTTCACGTACGTAGAATGTCCAGAAACTTCAACCATTGAAATGTTCTCAATAGGTATTATGTTGAAAATCTTCGTATAATCGTGTCACATATCGCAATTTAAACGGACTTTACGACCCATAAATAAACAGTTAGCGACAGCAAGAATTTATCTATTTGTGGGTGAATCAGACTATCTTTTATAGTATGTCGATGTGACAGCACTTTTTATGGACATTCTTATTAGTATTGGATGTTTTTAAGTGTTAATCTGTGTTTGCAATTGAATTTAGAAGTTGTTATGGCAGTCAAACACACAGTGTCAAAGAAAATATAATTGTAACAAGGATTATTTTATCAATTGGATTGCACGATTGGCGCGGTGGCTGGGCAACTGGCTGCCGTGCAACGTGTCGCGGGTTCGATTCCCGCACGAGACAACACTTTGTGTGATCCACAAATTGTTGTTTCGGGTCTGGGTGTCATTGTGTATGTGAACTTGTATGTTTGTAAACGCACCCACGATACAGGAGAAAATCCTAGTGTGGGGCAACGTTTTGAAAAAAAAAATTATGTTTATCAGAACAATAAGTTCTGATATTTTAGTGTGTTAATATTTTAGTGAACTAACAAAATTATGTTAGACCAGAAGCAAATACCTATAGGTATGTACATTTGTTATTTACACAACATTGGTTGCAAATTCTATGTTAAATATTATTTCATCAATCTGATAAATGAATTTGTTATAGGAACTAAAGAATCTTTATTAAATTTTAAGAAGATTTAATACGAAATCGCGATACAAACAAAGGTACTCGAGAACATACGAGTCATATTTTATAATACCTGTAAATGGATAAGGAATGTGAACAATTCATAAATCCGTACTGAATTTATTCCATCTTCACTGAATAACTTGGACAGCTGTCGCGCAGTCTGACACAACGGCACACACGTCCATAATATTGACTTTGCCGTTATTTTTAAATCATTTTGCACAACGTTTGGTCGTTTGTACCTTCTATTTATCTTGTTTCTATATTCTTTGTTATTTTTTATTTTATTTATTTTTATTTTTATTTTTTTTATTTTACTTTATTCCCAGCAATATCCTTACAGACTTATCCAAATCGATATTGAGGCCTCTTATAACTAAATTACAAACTAATTTTTAACTAACTAACCATAACAAATGCTACGAAGTGCCACTTTAGTGAATTCACTCAGAGTGCAATAAAACATATCAACGTCGTCAGCTATGAGGTTGAGCGTGCGCAGTGCGCGCGTCAGAGGCGCGTCGCTCAGTAACTTAGTGCGCGCTCGCGGCACCGCCAGTAGGCGCGGTCGTCGCCGACGCGTCGCATACTCGTCCGGCACACACAACCCTACCCTGGCCAAAATATCCGCATTATGTATCACCCCCCTAACCACCGAAAAGATATAGGTTACAAGTGTGAGTTCCCTCCTGACCCTCAGTTCATTATATCCGACCATACCTAGGATAAACAGGGTAGGATACATTAGTGGATAAAAAGGATAAACCCCGTACAGCTTCATGTAAATAAATCGAATAAACTTATTTTGTACACGCTCCAACATGAGGCTATATTTAGTCTCATGTGGGGCCCAGATAACTGCGTTACATTCTAGTTGGCTCCTAACTAACGAATTATATAACGCTCTAATAGCTTTTATATTTGTAAAGCCTCTAGCCATTCGAAGAACCAACCCCAAGTTCCTGTATGCTTTTTTACAGATTTTGAGTATGTGATCACGAAACGTCAGCTCAGTAGTAAAATTAACTCCCAAATCTCTCACAGTCTTTACCCTGGCCAACTCATCTCCATCCACAGTGTACTTATATTGAATAGGAGCGCGTGCCCGAGAAAATGAAATCGTAACGCACTTCGACACGTTGAACTGCAACCGATTCTGTTTGCTCCAACGAACGACTCTGTCAATATCTCTCTGCAATTTTTCACAATCTTCCGTGTTACTAATAGGGAGAGATAATTTAAGGTCGTCCGCGAACAACAGACACTGAGCATCTTCTATGGCATCTGGCATGTCGTTTGCCATCAATATAAATTCCAAAGGACCCAAATTGCTGCCCTGGCTTACACCAGATCTTGTATAATATGGCTGCGTTCGGTATCCTGCATACTCCACATATTGCTGCCTATCTCTCATATAGTGCGCAAAAAAGCTAAGCAGTTTCGGAGTGAATCCGACAGCTGCCAACTTCTTCAGCAACACGTCATTATCGACTAAGTCGAAGGCTTTTTTAAAGTCGAAGTAAGCGGCGTCGATCTGCCCTCCACTGTCTACTGTCGGCACCACTTTTGCTACGTAGCTGAGAAGATTTGAAGTAGTGCTTCTTGCAAGTCTAAATCCGTGTTGCGTGTCCGTTAGTTGCGAGCGCACTTGAAGGTGTATACTTTTTTGAACAACGGATTCGAGTAGCTTTGCCGGCGTTGACAATACCGCAACAGGTCTGTATTCCTCGACTTTTGTACCCGAACCTCCCTTCGGTACCGGTATGACCCGGGTCATCTTCCATCTCTCTGGATACTTGGCAGCTGCAAGGCTAGTGTTGAAGATATGCAATAGCGGTTTCGCAAGGACCATACGACAATCCCTAAATACAAATGGCGGGAGACCATCAGGTCCCGACGAGGTTTTCGGCTTAAGTTGGCGAAGCGCACCTATTACTTCATCTAAGTTTATCTTGTCAAGATGAATCCTTGCTGCTCCATTGCCACTCCCCGCCTCCGCCACAGCCCTATCTACCTCCAACCTGGGTTTCTCCATGCTGTAGACCGAGTGGAAATATTTAGCAAAATCATCAGCTGCTTGGGCACCAGTCAGAGCCTGACCGTCCTTTAATATTTTGACTCTACTCCTACTACCCCTTTTGGAATTAACATAATTCCAAAATGATTTTGGGTCCCTTGCCAAGTGATTTTGTATCCGCTGTCTATAATGTTTTTCTGCGATTTCTAGCTTCTGTTTAACTTCAGTTCTACACTGAGCAAACGCTTCGTAATCAATTGCTAAACCGGTAGACTTAAATTGCTTATGAAGAGCGGCTTTTCGTCTTATGTCGCAAATTATCTCACTCGTATACCACTCAGGATAAATGTATCTAGAGCGTATACGACTTTGCTTTTTTCTGGGCACACAGCTATCTATGATGTTATTTAAGGTTTCATAAAAATAGTCTAGACATATTTCTAATTGCAAGTGGTTATATAAAGGAGTCCAATCAATTGCCGCAATTTTTGCGTACAGTAATGTAAAATCTGCTTTGTAAAAATTCCAACCGTTCTGTGTGTTTCCGTCCACTGCATATGAGTAGTCATAAGAAGATCCCACATCAGTACACTGACGTCCACGCGAGCTGACGGACACCTGTAACGGAGGATGATAGACGTCCACCGGGACTAGTGGCTCCTCAGCCGCGCGCACACACACACCCTCCCCCTCCACGTAGGTGGTCAACACGAGATCTAGACAGCGGTTATTGCAATTTAATATGTCGTTACTCTGAGTGAATCCACAATAAGTAACAAAGAAATTATAATAAGAATTTATACTTGTAGAACACGAGTATAGATTAAAATCTCCCAAAACGACTACTTCATTGTATTTGCTACAAAATTGTTCTATGATTTTGAATAAACATAAAAATTCATTTTCATTACTATTTGGAGGTATATAAACAACGCAAATGAGAAACAAAAACCTATTACCTAAATAAACTGTAGCACTCACTAATTCAAATACTCGATCGTCAATGTTTACGTCGCATGGAACCGGTATTCTTCGCACGTCGAGTCGCGGTGTGGCCACTAAACATGCGCCGCCTTGTTTCCGCCCATCCGCTCTGTCACATCGTAATATTGTGTACCCAGGTGGTATGATTTCCGCATCACAAATGGATTCACTTAGTCCTGTTTCTGTAATGGCTAGTAAATCCACGCTAGCCGAAGACACTCCTATATAAAACTCCTCCACTTTAGTACGCAATCCTCTCACGTTCTGGTAATAAATATCAACCAGAGACTTCTTCGGGTTTTTTATTGGGTGGTCTACGAAACCACACCCATTCACAAAACTCCACATTTACGGGCCAAACGTCTGGTTGGCATAACGTGTCGTATTGACTCGCCGGCACGCCAATAATAAAGGAAGCATAATCCCGTTCTGTCCTGTGTTTAACCCTTTCAACTTTAAGTGGAACTTGCGATCCACAAACATTACTTAAATATTTTTCCAAATCTTGCTCTTTGGTATTTTTTTGCAAACGCCAGACATGTAAGAATTTCTTTTTTTCTATACCCTGAATTTCATTTATATTAACACTTCCTCCTCTCTTCACCTCGCCGTTAGAAAATCTGTTTTTTCTTCTATTTACTACTGTCCACTTCTCATTTTTTTCAGCCTTCAATTCTTCATTTTCTGCTTTTGAAAGATTCTTGTTGACTTCGTTTTCTATATTAGGTACTAGTTCTGGTTCTTGCAAGTCTATTACCACATTCGTCGATTTCGTGGCCTCACACTTTGGTGAATCAATTTTGCTAACTACCTGTTTTTTCTTATTTTGTTTCACTACATCTACAAACGATGTATTTACCGAATTTGGCTGTAATAACTCTATATTATTCTGTGCTGAACTTTTCTCCATAGTATTTTTAAGTAGCAGTTCATTTTTCTGTACTAAAATTTTAATATGACTTTCCAAAACATCTACTTTTTTGGCCTTCTCCTTGACTACCTCCATTATATTTTTCAAGTTTTTTAATTCCTTTTCGGTTTCAATAAATCTATTTTGTAGCTTTACATACTGGTTAATTTGTTCATCCAATCTTGCAGTCATTGTCAAACGAAGCTCCCGTATCTCCTCTAGTAACAGTTTATTCTCGCACTCCATGATCGAATTGTCCGGGTTGCGACGAGCGCCGCGCTCAGTGTTTACGTAGCCGTCGTTTGTGCCGGGTGTGAAGGTTTTATTCATCATAAAGTTACTTCTTACGGGTGTATCTGTAATGTATTATGTAACATATACAGCGATATAGAAACTGAACTTTAAAACTATTTGCAAGAAAGGCTTAAATGGTTTAGTAATAGGAAGGTACTGAAAACTACCTTTTGCCAGCAACTTCGCTTATTTATTTGGCTTAACATTTTAATTTGCTATTTTATTGCGTTACTTCTTACGGGTGTATCTGTAATGTATTATGTAACATATACAGCGATATAGAAACTGAACTTTAAAACTATTTGCAAGAAAGGCTTAAATGGTTTAGTAATAGGAAGGTACTGAAAACTACCTTTTGCCAGCAACTTCGCTTATTTATTTGGCTTAACATTTTAATTTGCTATTTTATCCCTGTGTTTATTTTATAATTATGATTATTAGGTCGTTTCCATCCATTGCTGGACATAACGGCTCGGTTCACGGGCTTTTCAGCTGTTCATGTTAAATAAATATTTATAATATTAATTTACATTAAACTTAGTTTCTTCCTCGTCGGCCGAGTGATCGCAAGTGCGACTGCCGGGCGAGGGGTCGCGAGTTCGATTCCCGAGTCGGGCAAAGTACTAATTGTTTTTTTTTTTTAAATGTCAGTGGTAGCACGGAGCCTGGAATTGTGCCCGGTATGGCAATATCGCAATAGGCTCACCCCCTATTACATGGGACTCATAACATAAATAGTGAAAATTGGGTGTTACACTGTACAGTGGCATTGAGTGGCATAATGTGCACCCCCGCCTACCCCTTCGGGGGTAAAAGGCGTGATGTTACGTTATGCATTAGTTTCAGAACTGTCGAACCCTTTAAGATACGTTATGTTCTTAGAATAATCTGTAATTTTAATGGTATTTGTTAGTTATACATAGGTTGGTTTATAATCACGTTGCACGGCGCTAGGAGACTTTAATGGAGCCTGCGTTATCTCCGATCGTAGTCACGTGTTCTGATAAAAAATCTATTAACTCCTTGTACATATTTTACGAAACAGTCTGGATAGCAGTAAGTTAATGTTTACGTGCACAAAATGTTTTTCTTTAAGGTCTGATTATTTTGAAATTATAGATAGGCGTGTGAAATGAATACAAAAGTCTTTCTTTAATAGGCACGAAATGAAAATAAATATTTGGATAGTGAGTGCGAAAATTATCGTTGAATTGTTATATGCCTTATTAATTTATCGCTAACATGTCTCTTAGAATATGTATATGACGGCGCCGCCGTCATTATTTTGTAAACTGCGAATGTAATGGGCAAGCAGTGAAACAACTGGCCGACGTCACTTCAACCCTACCACCGAGTGATATATAAAGCAGCGCAAGCGCAAGCTCGGGGGATTCTTCGAGCGCTCCGATCGGTCGCGGCACGACCACCTCCGGGAGCTGGCACCCTACCACCGGCGCCCCCCCGACGGCTTCGGCCTCCCAAGAGACCTGGTCGCGCCGACCGACCCATCGGACACCGCGTGAGACTCCCGCCCGCCCGCCGGCGGATCGGTAGAGTCTCCGCCTCCACCGGACACGACCGCGCGCCGCTACCAACCCGCCGCTCACCGGGCTCCCCCCGGCTCGAGCGCGGCCCCTAGCGGCGCCCCCACTGAACACGACCATGCCCCGCCAACAGCTTGCTGCTCGCCGGGCTTGCCCGGCTAGAGCGCGGCCCATGGCGGGGCAAACCACCGGACTCGACACCGCATCGGGCCCCGCAAGGAGCCCGACTAACCCAACCCCTCGCCTGCTGTAGCAGGCAGCGAGCGCACCCGCCGAAACAGGCATCGGCCTGGAACGCGCGACCTCGCGCCCCCTGCCGGGGACGCAGAGAAGACTCGACGGCGGCTCGGGGGAGTCGTTCGTCAATCGTTGCCCAGTTCACACGTTACGCAATCGCTGAGTAATTTTATTGTGCACTGTCGAAAGTAAACGTTACTTTAATTACGAAGATTTAATTGTGTTATTACTCCATAAACATATCTCTACCGATATATATGACGAAGAGGGTTCTCGCTTGACATCGCCCCCACCACCCTTCCGACATATATTTATAACCGTATTAAATATCTACTATTATCAATAACAATCTATGTATTATGTATTACAACATTGCCTCGGTCGCAAGTGCGATTGTCGGGCAAGAGGTCTCGGGTTCGATTTCCGGGTCGGGCAAAGTACTACCGGGGTTTTCAAAAAAATCTCAATAGTAGCACATAGTTTGGAATTGTGCCCGGTATATGGCAATAGCTTCACCCCCTATTACACGGAACTCATACCATCAACAGTGAAAAGTGGGTATTACATTGTACAGTGACATAATCTGCACTTCTGCCTATCCATTCGAGGATAAAAGGCGTGAAGTTATGTTATTTTATTACAACATTATTTATATAGGTAACAACGATAACATGATAAAGCTTAATAATGTAATGTCTTCGCCTAGGAAGAGAGAAATAAAACGTGATGAAGACAGTGACTACAGCAAGCATAGTTCGATTTAAATAGTTTACTGTCAATATAAGTGTGGGAGAGCCATGCTTCGGCACGAATGGGCCGGCTCGACCAGAGTGATACCACGGCCTCATAGAAAACCGTGGTGAAGCAACGCTTGCGTTGTGTTTCGTCGTGTGAGTGAGGTTACCGGAGGCCCAATTACCCTCCCCTTCCCAATCTCCCCAATCCCTGAATCCCTAACGATCCCCAAACTCCTAGTCCTCGTTATTGGTGTATTTTACTGTCCGCCCTCAGTCGACTATTTCACTGAATTCGAATCAGTACTAGAATCTCTGGGTTCAGAGTATGCACATCACGTGATCATGGGTGATTTCAACACCAATCTCCTTGTCCACAACTCCTTTCGTTCCTGTAGGCTTCGGCATCTGATCGAGTCAGCCTGTCTTCATCTACTACCTCTCCAACCCACTCATCACAACACTGTCGGTGAGGACTCATGGCTCGATCTGATAGTCACGTCCAATCCCTCACTAGTTTCTTCTCATGGTCAACATGAGGCTCCCGGATTCTCTCACCATGACCTGATCTTCCTGTCCTATATCCTGAAACCACCCAGGGTGAGGCCTAGGGTTCTGTTCAGGCGTTGTTTTACACGGATGGATAGTGAAAAACTTAGAGAGGATGCATCGAGTATTGATTGGGGGCCTCTGATGGAGGCTGCAGATGTCGATACCATGGTCGCTGTTTTTAACAAAACTTTGACTGAGCTCTATGACCGCCATGCTCCCGTGAAGAAAATTAAATTAAAACGGCCTCCCGCACCTTGGATGACCAGACACATACAGATGGCAATGCGGCGCAGAGACCGCGCGTTCCGAAAGCACAAAAATGATCGCACTGTTGAGAATTGGGCGGCCTATAAAAACGCTCGAAATAGGTGTAACCAGATGGTACGTAACGCTAAACGCCGACATATTCTAGATAACATCTCTTCTTCATCTCCTGCCCATATCTGGAAATTCCTCGGGACTCTAGGTATCGGCATATCACAACACACTGACCTCCCAAATTCTGTTGGTTTAAATGATCTGAACCGACATTTCTCCACTGTGTCCAAATTGGATCCTCTTGCTAAACAGCAAACTTTATCTTTTATTTCTGCTCTGATGCGTTCGTCTTCTTTAGCTTCTTTCAGATTCACACCGGTGCAGCCTGAAGAGATTCGAAAGATCATCCTCTCCATTAAATCCAGGGCGGTGGGTTGTGACGGTATATCGCGGTATATGGTCACAACCATACTCGATCTTCTCCTCCCAACCATAACTCACATAGTTAACTATTCCCTGTACTCCAAAGTCTTCCCATCCTTGTGGCGTAAAGCCTATGTCCGTCCTCTTCCTAAGATAACCAATCCTACTCTTCCCACACACTTCCGTCCTATATCAATTCTTCCCTTCCTGTCAAAGGTGCTCGAGGCCTGTGTCCATAAGCAACTTGCTGACTACATATACAGTAACTCGCTTATAAGTCCATTGCAATCCGGATTCAGGCCCGGGCACAGTACTGTAACCGCTCTCCTTAAAGTGATTGGCGATGTGAAGGCAGGGATGGAGGACACCAGGATCACAGTATTGGTTTTGGTGGACTTTTCGAATGCCTTCAACATGGTCAATCACGACATTTTGCTAGCTATCCTATCCCATCTTTCGGTCTCTGATGGTGCACTGGATTGGTTTTCATCTTATCTTCAGGAACGTCAGCAATTGGTCCAGGTTGGTGAGGCTTCGTCGAACTGGTGCCATTTAGAGGCTGGGGTTCCTCAAGGCGGAATTCTCTCTCCTCTTCTATTCTCCATCTTCATAAACCTTATCACTTCCGAACTTCAGTGTGCGTACCATCTGTATGCCGACGACCTGCAATTGTACTGTCAAGTCAAGATTGAGGACTTACCTGATGCAGTTGCGAAGGTGAACGCGGACTTGACTGCCATATCTAACTGGTCTGGGAAATTTGGCATTAATGTCAACCCGAGCAAGTGTCAGGCGATAATTATAGTAGGTAGCTCCCGCACTTTGTGCAAGGTTAACAGTGCAACAGTACCGCCAGTCCGATTTGACGGTGCGGTCATTCCATTCAGTAGTGATGTCAAAAATCTTGGGTTGCACATCGACGGCAACTTAACCTGGCTCATGTTACTAGTGTCTGTCAGCGAGTCACGGGGACGTTGCGAGCCCTCTATCGGTTAAAAAACTTCCTTCCGTCGTCGACCAAGGCGATGCTTGTTCAGTCCTTGGTTTTCCCCATAATTGATTACGCTGATGTGTGTTACTACGACCTGAATGCAGATCTCCTCAATAAGCTTGACCGCCTTCTAAATAACTGCATTCGATTCGTCTTTAATCTGCGTAAATACGACCATGTCTCTGCATATCGGTTGCAACTAAAGTGGTTGCCCATACGTCAACGCAGGAAACAACGGGCGTTAACCACTTTATTCTCTCTTCTTAATTCCCCCACTTCTCCTAGCTATCTATCCTCCTATTTTCAGTTCATAAGTGCAAACCACAGCAAGTATCTTCGTTCCACTAATAATCTTCTTCTACAATGTCCCACGCACCGGACCGACTTCCTTCACTCTTCATTCTTTGTCCAATCCATTCTGCTGTGGAATGCGCTGCCCACGGATGTCAGGACTGCAACCAGCCGGCTTAGTTTTAAAGTTAAGGTTCGTGAACTATTGCAGAGGGAACAGACAGACGCATCACGTACTTAATTTATCATTTTGGCGATTGTATTTAATATATATGTATAAATATATATATATATTATATGTATTTTTGTTCCCAATTTATTTATTCACTTTTATAGTATTGTTATTTAGTAATATTGATAATGTATCTTATGTAATTTACATTATACCTATATATACGGATATATGTATGTATTTACAGTTATGCATCACATAAACCATTATACCTATTACACCTACTGTTGCACATCTCTGCATCACCCCATGGTTGACTGTTAGAGAATGCCACCCGGCATTAAGTCCGCCATCGTATGTTTGTTATACAGAAGTGTTAATAAATAAATAAAAAAAAATAAAGGCCGGTAACGCATTTGTAACGTCTCTGGTGTTCCAGGTGTCCAAGGGCGACGCCTATTGATTACCATCAGGTGATCCGTCTGCTCGTTTACCGTCTTATGCCATAAAAAAAAAAAATTATTAATCTCGGTCAAATATTTTTTGATTTAAGGCACAAGCCGGTCGGTATATTTACATGAAATTACACATAATTACTAAATCATCCTATTTTTACTTGATTGTTTCGAGAAGTTCTCTCCCCGCTGTAAAAGTATTGAAACAAAAAGAACCTTTCTCAATTTCATGCTAGAACAATCTACAATAAAAAAAAAAGATTGAAACTTTCACTGTTCATGACAAACGTCTGATTTTTTGCCAGTGATGGATCGTTTACTGATTAACTTTCTACTTCAATATTGTTCCAATGGATACGGGATCTGGTTTGTTCTGCTAAGATTAACTGGCTGTTTGACGACTGATCGCATCTGTGAAGCGAGAAAACATCTATTTTGTCGAGTAAAATATATTGATACTTTGAGATTGCTTTTATGGTGCGTCTAAACCTGGCGAATGCTAGAGACGAATTAATCATTAAGTAGTCAATATATAAGCTCTATAAAGACATATTCATCGTATCAAAGTAACTATAATACATATAACATCACGCCTTTTATCCCTGAAGGGGTAGGCAGAGATGCACATTACGCCACTTAATGCCACTGTACATACAATGTAACACCCACTTTTCACTATTTATTTTATGAGTCTCTAATACTTTGCCCGACCCGGGATTCGAACCCGAGACCCCTTGCCTGCTAGTCGCATTCGTCGAACGAGGCAGTTATATACGTAATTAAAACTTCAATAGTTTTCAGAAAAACTTATGGTTTTCAGCAACCATCCATCTCTTAACTAAGAGTTACTTAGGGTAAAGGAGCACCTAAACTAACCCCTTACCTTTACCGTTAGGTTTCATTATAGGTTGATAAAAACCAAAATGTCCTTCAGTGTAACCTATCTAAGCTTCTTTAAAATTTTAGTAAGGTTTAATATAAACGGTCAGTAGACGTTTTTACCAAACAAAATTAGATGACAAAAATATATTCAGTAGGGTGTAAAACAGACAGAGCTCATTGTTTACATTCCCGTGTCAGCGTTCATTGCATAATAAGTTTGATAACAGCTTCAATCCCTGGGACCTGGCAGATTAATGTATGTAGATTTGTGCCAATGGATCATTCGCCCGCAATTTTCATTCGTACTGTGAAATAAATGAATATATTTATAGCGGTGTTTTCGTTTACTGAATTAGGTGTTGGTGAATATTGAATTCTGGGTTTTATTGTTCTTCTATCTTTTTTTACTGCCAGGGCTCTTTATGTGACTTTGGAATTAGAGGCTGTGACTTGTTCAATGTTTATAATGTCCATTGTTGTTCTGTGTATTGTCTGTGCTATAGGGATAAGCTACCTGCATTTTTTTTGCCGTCTATTATTTTCCTCGACTCGAAATGTTTGTAACCTATCCTTAGATCATTTGTGTTCGTTGGCTTATTAAATAATTAAGTGGTAAGGTTACTTTAATATATGTAGTTTTTTTTATTAAAGAAGTGTTTTCTAAATGTTATCGTGCATATTTCATCAATATTGCAGTCAAAGCACTCCCCCACTTACTTAATTTCTTTAGAGAACTTATTCATGAAAGTCAACTATGATATTATCTGCTAAGAGTACATTTTATCTTATTAGCTAATCAAGTAAATGTCTCCATTAGAAGTTATGACTACCATTAGAAAATAACATTACACATTTATGAAGCGTTTATTTACATTTTATTCAACTTATTTTGAATTCTATTGCAATGGGAATATTACTGTCATTTGAAATAAATGGGTGATTCTATTGTTTATATTTTGTGCTTTCAATGTAATTCTTATGCAAACGCAATAGATGCTAAAATAGTTTTGGATGAATTCGTTTATTAAAGTTTAGGTTCAGGGCCTCTAGCCAAACGCCACTTTAGCGCTTGTCTACAGAGAGAGTAGAAATCAAAATGTATGGGGATGACACTGACAAGTGTCAAAATATACGTCAATTCCATATAATTTGGTTTTCTATTCTACATGTAGACAAGCGCTAAGTGGCATTTGGCTACAGCTGCTGGTCTAGTAAGATTAATTGCGTTATGCGACGTTTGTCGCTTAACTAATCAATAAGAAGGTTGTGGTACAATATATTAAATGATGTGTGTCGTGATGTCCGGGAAGTTTTTTTTAAACGAGGGAAAATCGTAACGTAACATAGCATAACATCACGCCTTTTATCCCCAAAGGGGTAGCCAGAGAAGACTTCGAGCCTTAGTCCCGGTAACCCGTTAGGTTCTCCGCGGCTCTGTATCAGCATCAGACCTATTGCGCCCCATCCGTGGTGGTCTGATGGCTATTTGAGCACTCATAGGCTATTGATGTTAATGTGTTACAATTTAATATAGATAATGCGACGACAGATCTAATTCATCATCATAGTATAGAAAGTGGGTGATTCTTGAAAAAATAAATAACTAATTTTAAAGATTTAATTCTTCTCAACGGAATATCTAACAATAAAAACTTAATTCATAAAACTTTTCTGTAATAATATATCCCTAGACAAATATCACTTAAATGCAACGAAGGAGTGATGCGTAATCGCTTAAAAGCGAGTAACGATGAAGTTTCTTTCTCATTCTTCTCCAATTGACATTACACTTTGAAACGAGCGCCTAGCTTCACTGACAAATCGACGGACGGACAAATCAATTTTTGATGTTTAAAAAATGCTTAATTGAGGATTAATTGTAATAAATGCTTTGACTTTGAATTAATCGGCTCTTAAGATACCTTTGCACTTTGCACCCTGCAAAGCACTTGACCTGTTCTTCCCGCAGGTTAATATAAAACTACATACATAATATCACGCCTTTTATCCTCGAAGGGGTAGGCAGAAGGGCACATTATGCCACTGTACAATGTAACACCCACTTTTCACTATTTATGTAATGAGTCCCATGTAATAGGTGGTGAACCTATTGCCATATAGCGGGCACAATTCCAGACTCCGTGCTATTACCTATCGAGAATTTTTTTAACAAACCCAGTAACATTTTACCAGACGAACGAACCCGAGACCCCTTGCCCGGCAGTCGCACTTGCGACGACTCGGCTAATGAGGCAGTCAATATAAAACTATTGATAGACATATCTCGTTAATACATTTGAATTTAGTACCATGTGTATGTTAATACAGGTTTAATCCATCACTGTCAAACAAATTTTGTGTACAAAGTAAACTTTATTGGAACAATATAGTTTTATTTCTACAGTATAGGGCAATCCAATCAATTTGTACCTTGAAGCAACAATATACTGATGTAGCGGGCTGATATAATTACTATTGGTCCATTAAATCACGCGACACGCTATAGTGCTTTAGTTCTTTATAGATACTGTATTGAAATACGTTCCGGTACCTATAATAATAACATAACATAACATAACACAGCATCACGACTTTCTTTCAAGAAGGGGTAGGCAGAGGTGCACATTACGGCACTTAATGCCACTGTACAATGTAACACTCATTTTTCACTAATTATGTTATGAGTCCCATATAATGGGGGTGAGCTTATTGCCATATACCGGGCACTATTCCAGACTCCGTGCTACTGCTGGGATTTAAAAAAAATCCTTAATATAATTTAAGTACTTTTATGGGATAAACGAGCAGACGGATCACGTGATGGTAAGCAATCGACGTCACCCTTGGACACCCCTGGAACATCAGAGGCGTTACAAGTGTGTTACCTACCGGCCTTTTTGAGATTAGAAATTTCAGGATTGTTGGGGATTCAGGGATTGGGGGCTCCCTTGAGCGGGGGGTAATTAGGCCTCCCGTAACCTCACTCACACGACGAATCACAACTTTTCTTGAATTATTAATGTTAGACTAGACACGTATTTTACGCGCGCGCCTCAAGGAGCCATCAGACCACCACAGATGGGGCCTAACAGGGCTGATGCCGATACGGAGCCGCGGAAGACTTAACGGGTTGCCGGGGCTCCGGCTCGAAGTGAATGAGTAGGAACGGGGTGGTTTTTAGTCAGTAAGAGTCTGACACTCCCTCTCGCCTTACCCGGGCGGGAGAAGTCATTGGATGATTTTCCCCCCTCAAAAAAAAGACACGTATTTTAAACATGGGAAAGCTATGCTCGATGGCAGTGACACCACGGGCTTATAAAAATCTGTTGTGAAACAATGCCTGCGTTGTTTTGATTGTGTTAAGTTACTGCTTCATCAACAGCCTATAAATGCCCACTGCTGAGCAAAGCCTCTTCTCACACGGAGAAGGTTAGAGCATTAATCACCACGCTTGCTCAATGCGGGTTGGCGATTTCAAACTTATAATTAGAAATTATAAGTTCAGGTTTCCTCACGATGTTTTTCCTTCACCGTTTGTCAGTGGTGTCTAAATAATCTTAGAAAGTACATATAACTCGGAAAAAGTCACATTGGTACTTGCCGTTGGTAGGTTTCGAACCCGCACCCTCATGCATGAGAAGTGGGCGTCTCAAACCTCCGGGCCACCACGACGTCCGGGCCACCACGAAGTTACTGCTTAATCCCCCTAAAAAGCCGGAAAAGCAATAAAATTGTAACTCTTCTAGTGGCGCAGGTGTCCAAGATCGGTGTCAATTGCTTACCATCAGGTGATCCGTCTGGCCGCTTGTTGCCCCAACTCATAAGTAATACATTATAAAAGTGTTTTTGTTATAAAATATGATAGTAATTTATTTATTTATTTATTTATCATTTCATGTACCTACACCACACAGACAATATTCCAAGGGACAGCACATTACAAGCATGAGGTACATAGGTACTGCATACCCCTTAAGGGATTTCTTCCTGCAGACCTGCGACAGGAAAAGGAAATTAAACATAAGACACAGTGTAAATGAATACAACAATGAACGAATACAAAACAAAATAAAATAACTGAAAGAACTTAAAACTAAAATGACCGGAATATAATAATAAAATATATGCTTAAGCAAATTATAACAAAAATAACAAATAAAATAATCAGAAATATCTAAATACGATTACATATAATCTCTACTAACATTAGTTTTTAAGTTAAATGTTATTAACAAAAGTTTGAACATGGTCTGAAATAAATGATAATTATTATAGTGTTTCAAATAGTGTGTCGTGCATATGACCACTAATTACTATTATGTAACCTAAACACGTGCATTGATTAACTATAATGAATCACTCGGACATTCACATAAAATCATAGGACAGAATAGCAAATAATGAACGTACTATATAACAGAATAATTAAATTCATATCTGGGATCCCGTACATTGTATAATAATGTAACATACAGACAACGTTTCATATTCATTTATGTATTGTCACGTCGTTTCACGTCGGATTATCCTCGGATTTTCATACCTGATTCTCGATTCAAAAACGAGTAAATATCTGTATCGATGAGTTCGTTTATATGGCTATTAGGATTTTTCATACCTACATACATACATATATTACATTCTTTTAATGTTAACTGGCTTGTTGGTCGTCCGGGCCTAGTACTGGCCATGATGCGGAGCGAGGGGGACTGGGATGCCGTCTCCTCCTTTTGTGAAGCAGTCATGCTAGCTAAGGAGGAGGCGGGACGCGTGAGGCAGCGAAGCGCTGCCTCCTCGCAACCCAGCCATCGCGAAGGACACACCGGGCGCGGGGATCGCGAGACGATCCCCGGCCACCATAAGCGCGGGCCTGCGGACGGCGAGCATGGGTGGCTCCCCGTCCGACCAGAAACAGACCCGAGCGTATGGCGCGTCGCGTTCCGCGCGCGCCTCAAAGAGCCATCAGACCACCACAGATCCCGCCCAACAGGGCCAATGCCGATTCGGAGTCGCGGTTCGCGGAGAACCTAACGGGTAACCGTGGCTCCGGCTCGACGTGCAGGAGAAGGAACGAGGCGGTTGGGTTGGATTTTGGAGTTTTGGAATTTTGGAATATCACTAGGGAGTTTCGGTTATTTAATGTTTTATCATTTGCCATATTGGGCGATAGGACTCACTCCTTAATAAATGGGAAAAGTGGGAGTTAGGTATTGGCTCCTCTAATTACCCACGAGGAATAAAAGTTTTGATATGATTGCATTGGTTAATGTTTTTATTTAGCTGATTTTAGATGAAAATAAATTACAGTCTTCATCGTTTACCGATTTAAACCAGAGTTCGTTAAACTGCAACCAAATAAGTGTGAACTTCGAGCTTATTTACACATGTTAATTACTGCGTAAATATTAGAATAACAATGCAGCATAAACAATCAAATTGTTAGGTGAGAGGATGAGCAGATTTGTGCATGTTAGATGTTGATAATTCGCATATAAAATATAAGGCTTGGGTTCGATTCCCGGATCGGGCAAAGTATTACTGGGTTTTGAAAAACATACTCAGTAGTAGCACGGAGTCTGGAACTGTGCCCGGTATATGGCAATAAGCTCACCCCTTATTATATGGGTCTCATTACATAAATAGTGAAAAGTAGGTGTTACATTGTACAGTGGCATAATGTACACCCCTGCCTTCCGCTTCGGAGATAAAAGGTGTTATGTTATGATATTATGTTACTATCAAAAATATCTACTTAACCCATTCCTCCCCACTGTCATATTTTTAGGACACTACTTTCAAAATTTTTTTTCATAGATTAGATTAGAAATTCATATTTTTAAACTATTTTTCTAATAAAATATATTTTTTTTTGTTGTTAAAAAGTTTACGTAATTTTAATGTCATTTTTTGAAATTGATCATTTTTGCTGACTGAAGGAGAGCATTGAGTTCCAATTTTATATACCGTAAAAGAAAAATGTTACCTACTTCAAAGTATACAAGACTTATTCTTAGATCTCTATCAAATATAAAACAAATAAAAACAAAACCAAATTATAATTTGTGAACTTGTTATATACATTTAAAATAAGCCGTCCTATAAATATGACACCGGGAATCTGACTGTACAATTTGCCGCGTAAGCGTGTTCGATCCTGTCACGCTAAGTACAGGTTCAAACTAGTCAATTGTTTGTTTCTTGCGAATCTTGCTTGTATTTACATTAGTCTATTAGTCTACGCCGAACAGGTTACATCTCGTCCCTCGAAACGATTGTGATTATTTATCGACCTAGAGTAAAAAGTGAATTATTTACGAGGTTGAGAAATTATTGGTAAGTAAAAATATTTTAGTTTTATTCTGTATCTAATTGTAAACAATATATCTGTCTGTATGATTATAAGTATACGTCTGGATATATATTAATATATTCTATTTTTTGTTATTTATAGATCATGGATCCAGTGCAAAAGAAGTATAAAAACGCTTTGAAGGTGTCCGAAATTGTAGACTATCTTCAAGATATTGAAGATTTTAGTGATGAGGAGTTGAATGACATTGAAATTGCCATATTGCCGCCGGATGCGGTAGATGAAATGACTGACATAGAAGAAGGTCCTGACGACGATATGGGAGTTTTGCCAGTGTCTGATGTAGCTGGTCAAGTGGAATTTTCGTGCACGATCGATAGCGGCGCGGAAAATCATCCTACACAAACCACATCTCGTACAAGCAGGACAGTCACTTGGCGTAAGTGTGAACCAGTATATTCTGAAAAACAGCCGGAATCTAATACTGCTAAACAATGTTTAGAAAATATGATTACTCAGTTGGAAGGAAAGTCAGCGGTAGAAATATTCGAAAACTTGTTGTGTGACGGGATTCTAGAATATATTGTGCACGAAACTGTATCTTACGCCAAACACTATAAAAATGATTTGAACTTCAATCTAACTATAAATGAGTTAAAAGTCTTCATAGGAATTTTGTTTATCTCTTCGTATCATCACTTGCCGCAAAGTAAACTTTATTGGTGTAGAGATGAAGATGTACATATTCCATTTGTTGAACAGGCAATGTCCCGTAATCGTTTTGATAAAATTAAATCCTATTTACATTTCAATGACAACTCACAAATAGATAATACTGACAAAGCTTTTAAAATTCGCCCACTTATCGATAAAGCTAATGAATCATTCAGAAAGTTTCGTATATTTGAATCCAATTTAGCTGTTGACGAAATGATCGTCAAATACTTCGGTCACCATGGAATCAAACAATTTATAAAAGGTAAACCAGTAAGGTTCGGATATAAGCTTTGGGCACTGTGTGGAGTCAGCGGATACTGTTATAACTTTTCGATTTACACAGGAAAGGATGTTCAAACCTCTGCAAGTCATAACGATGGCTTGGGTGCAACAGTGGTAAAGAAGTTGCTTGCAGTTTGTGCTGTACAAACTGCACCCAGAGCACATGTAGTCTACTTCGATAACTTTTTCAGTAGCATGCAATTGTTGATTGATTTGAAATCTCAAGGGTTCAGAGCTACAGGGACAGTCAGAGAAAATAGGACTAAAAAATGTCCTATCATGACCAAACAAGAGATGAAAAAGAAAGACCGAGGCTTTTCCGATTATCGTTTTGATAAAAATAATGAAATTTTGTGCGTGAAATGGCACGACAACAATGTTGTTTGTCTTTTGACAAATTTTGATTCTGTTGAACCTTATGTAAAAACGAATAGGTACTCAAAGAAAGAAAAGGCGAAAGTAGCCGTGAATCAGCCATTGCTTATTCATAATTATAATAAAAATATGGGAGGAGTGGATAAACATGATTGGCTGATTTCTAAATATCCAATCCGCTTTAGAGGTAAAAAATGGTATTGGCCTTTAGTCATCCGTGTTTTAGACATGTCCCTCGTGAATGCATGGATTATCTACAACAATAATGAAATTTTGTGCGTGAAATGGCACGACAACAATGTTGTTTGTCTTTTGACAAATTTTGATTCTGTTGAACCTTATGTAAAAACGAATAGGTACTCAAAGAAAGAAAAGGCGAAAGTAGCCGTGAATCAGCCATTGCTTATTCATAATTATAATAAAAATATGGGAGGAGTGGATAAACATGATTGGCTGATTTCTAAATATCCAATCCGCTTTAGAGGTAAAAAATGGTATTGGCCTTTAGTCATCCGTGTTTTAGACATGTCCCTCGTGAATGCATGGATTATCTACAACCAGGTAAATAAAGATGAGACCATCCCTCTGCTAGATTTTAGACGAAGGGTTTGTTTTGCTTGGATGAAAAAAATCGGATGGCAAGGCAAGTAAACCGACACCCGGTTCTTCAGAACTTCTTTTACAACCTGTCAGGTTTGACAATGTTGGTCACTATATGACAAAGAGGGACAAACAGAGGCGTTGTCAAGGACAAGGCTGTAAAAAAAACCTCTAACCTTCTGCGCCAAATGTGAAAAAACACTTTGCAGTGATTGTTTCATACCTTATCATACAAAATAAGCTCATAACATTTTTTTAAGACTGATTGTGGATATAATTTTCAAATAAAGCTAATGTTCTTATAATTGTTAACTTGTATTATTTCTGATTACATGCTCCCATTGTCATATTTATAGGACAGGCTGAAACAGGGATGAAGGTATATATATAATTTTTTTTTAGTCATTTTCTATTTTCTTAACGTATTGTGAACTTAATTTAAAGAATTGATCAAAAAATTTCAATGTTTTCGATGCTTGGGAAGTAATGGGTTTAGCTCCACCAAGGTAGTGGAAAAGACAGTTCGACTTGCAATCATTTTTCCAAAAATTCACAATGTATAATTGTGCAATACGTACCTACCTCGTACTTGGGACCATTTTACAATTTAGAATGCATGTTCAATAAAATAATCCCAACGTATGGGAAAACTATAGTAGTTTAGCTAGTTTAAAAATAGAGATTCATTATTAGAAATATCACTTGTAAGTATATAATACATAGGTAGATAAACTCACATCCATGTTCTATGCATTAGCCAAAATTACAGAGCACCATCCTGCACGACCTTACATAGGTACTTCTTTGGTTACAATCATATTCAGGCATCTGGTCATGCCGGTGCTGACTTATTCCGCCATATTTTTGAGTAAATTCCGGAGTAGCGTACGTCTCTGGAGTGAACCTTCCTTGCCTAATTCTGTATTCAAAATGATTTACTGTTTTATATTTGCATGCTATTTTTTATAGACTACAGCTACCTGATTTATGAACATGAATTTGTACTGAATTTAGGATTAACGTTTGTAGTATAAACTGTTACAAGCTGTCACATTTATTTTGATAGAATAAATTAAGCTTTTTCATCTCTACACTGCACTGCAGACTTACAACTCTATAGTATTGTTACAAAGTTGAAAATGTATTGAAGAAAGACAGACTTGATTTGCTGTTGATAGTACGTTGAACTCTCTGGAGTTAGACTTTGGGTTCCATTTATCTGTTTGTTCATCTAACGATACTTTTCTCGGTTATTGAAGTATTTAAGTCGAAAGCTTTTATCTGGTCATCTTTATTTGAGTGTGAAAAACAATAATTATAGAGATATAGTAACGAAACAACAAACAAACATAATAATTTACTGTTACTTAACATAAGTTTTATTGTACCTCTACACTAACGTAATGTATGTTCATTGTACGTAGGATGATAAAAAGGCAGGGAACAATAGCTAGTCATGGCTGCCTGTGGCAGTTAAAAGACAGTTGCTTCGTAATAAGTGCTAGCTAGAGTCTCATAATATGTGCTATAGTCTCTTACATAAGACACTGGTAAGAAGACTCAAGATATGCTCTTTCTATAACAATGCTTATATTCTGTCTTTATGGAAGTTTTCTTAGAAACATTAAAAACAGACTATATTTAAATAGGTTGGGTCGACGTGCTCCATCTTAAGCCACATCATCGCTTATCACCAGGCGAGATAGTGGGCAAACGTCAGTCCCATCTAATATATATATCGCGACATCGCCGCGATATGTTCGAGAGCTTTTTTCAGCATATTCACGTGAGAAACCCGCGAGTTTTAGTTAAGTTATACTAAATAACGAAAGTTATTAGAAAAATATTAAATAATATCTTAAAGGTTCTGGTTACTTTTACGTTTTCGTAATTTCTTTCTGAGATAAAGAGTAATTTTTTGCAGACGCATCTTTCTGCAGATCACTAAACGTCTCGGTATGTAGCTCGATCGTTGTATTACAGTGTATCATAGTACTCTAAACCTACATAATCGTGACACTGCACTGTGATCTGAAATCGATGAAGCATGATATAAAGCCGCGATTTAGATGGACCCATTGTAAAACTTTATAACAAGTACGTATTGTTATACATATTGATTAAGGGATATGTTCACTATGAATGTTCAGATTATGCCAATTTGAAGTTTATGCATCGACTTTACCTACTTATATAATATCGGGAACGGATGACGCAATAACAATAACACGTAGAAAAAGTGCTTGAGGAAATATTTTCACAAACAGTAAAACTATACTTTCGCTCATATTGCTAACAACTTTCCTTATGTGTACTAGCGCAGTTGTTCGTATTTTTCCCTTAACAATATGAGCTTATATTACGACAAGTGTGTGTAGTGTTTGAGGCAAGTATTGGCAATATTTATTGCTCAGCTTCGCGGCGTATATCACGAGAAGTGTTCGGCCGGCTGTGTTTCCGGCGAGCGTGGCCGAGTTTCGAGCCGAGCGGAACAGATCTCCGGGGAATCCGCGTGCATTGTCATACACAGCCTCTCCGCCTATCAATTTCGTCTACCCTTACATAATACTACATATCGATAGTGCACTCAAAATGCAACGTTATTAATTAGCGAGTGAGCGGAATTTCGCTCGGTCAATACTTAAATGGGTCAACGTTTTGTATTTTTTTTTGTGCGGCTGTGATTAATACAGGTCACAGCAACAAGTGATGTTATCTCGGTTCCGTTTCAATCTGTGGCGTTGGATAACGAAGTTGATGTGTTAGGTCAGTTCTAACATTGTATCTTACAGAAAACATTATCAAAGGCTTGACGATATTGAGTTACTTACTTATTACTCAGCAGTTTTGTCGGTTTTAAAATTAGTTCGACTGTTGAGTAGTGAGTGAGTTACTGTGTCCGATTCATGATTTAGTACTAATATTGTGGTTTACATTAATTGGCTTATATTCTCTTAGTTGTAGATATAGGAACCTATTAAGTATTCTTCCAAAAAAATTGTCCAAGTTTATGATACCAATTTGATGTAATTCCAATGTGTTATTTTTTGTTCTGTTTATTTTTCATTTACCCATAAAATCACTAATCTGTTAGTCCATAATAAGATTTAGCGTAATCTTCTAAAGGATTGCAAGGTACTCAAATAAATAGTTACATAAATTATCTGTTTATGGGCCTTGGAGTCACCGAAATGGGGTTGTTTTCCTTCTATTTACGAAAAGTTTTATGTTGCAGTGTAGATGTTGAAGAAAGCAGTGACAATAAGTCTGTGAGAATGGATTTGTTTACGTAAACAAACTTTTGTGTCGTCGTAGGTATATGTGATACATTACATCACTAGATTTTTTTCCTCATAGGAGTATGTAGGTTGGAACTAATAGTAGGTAAAAACCTAGACTTATTTTCATACACTATGTTTCAATGTTTTTAGGATTTTGATGTCGTCTAGGGAATTTAATTGTTATTGATTGAGTTTAGATAGTCATTATTATAATTACATCCATAATGTTTTGATTGCAATAAAATCATTTCATCAGTTTACCTCGTTGTGCAGGAAATAAGATAGACATATGGAACAGGTATCATTTGTGTTGTTAGGACTTGTTCTTAGGACTTGTAATGAGAGATTTTGTCAAGTAAACGTTACCAGTAACTTGTTGAAAATGAAATGTATGGCCATGAAAATGAGTAACGTTTCTGACGCCTAAGTAGAATATGTCATAGTATATGTACTTAGTTACTTACCTACGTCTAGGCGTCAAAAGTATTTTTCGCTAGAAATATTTCTGTGAATTGTCGCGTGTGTAGACACGAAAAAATCATATCAGTTCACTGAAAGTCAGTGAGGTGTGTGAAGGTTTTCTTTTTTACTATTTTCACTATACAATATCTACATACTTACATTGAATCAGATAGTGTTTTACTATCTTGCTGTCTAGAGGTCAACAGAAGTGTTTCTGATCGGCCTATTGCCATCAAGGTCATGGGATTTTGTGATTTATACATAATGTGGACATAGAATTTGAAATGAAATAAAACCCCTAGCATATCTACGGCGAACGTCAGTTCAAAAAAAATTAGAAGCGTTCCAACAGGTCCAAGACTTTACCAGGTTATTTACAACAAAAAGTTTTCATTCGCAATCTCCACTAATTTGTTTGGTTAATTTCAAGTCACGTAGTTATAGAGGAGTTTCAGTTAAGACAAACGACAACAAGTCAACACCTAACTGAGTTGGCTTACGGTCTGGCAACGAAAACTGGGAGATAATCGCGTAGACAGCGACGGGCGAATTTTGACCCATTATAACTTTTTTTTATATAGAATACTAGCAGCCCGTCCCGGCTTCGCATGGGGTAGACAATTATTTTTTTTTGAATATTTGGATTGTTGTAGTGACATAACTACAATAGTTGGACATATGTTACAGCAGAGTTTTTTGAAGACAGATGTTCTTCAATATTGTTGTAAATTATTTTGTTCTATCGCTAATAGTTTCGGCAGCGCATTCGACGAAAGACATTTTAAGACTCATTTTTCTACACCTTCGATTACATTGTTCAATTTTTACCAAGGATCCCTAATTTAAAAAAAAATGAAATGTAGCCTATGTCAAATTGGAAGAATGTAGCATTCTATTGGTAAAAGAATTTTTTAAATCGGCCCAGTACTTTTTGAGCCTATTCATTACAAACATACAAACATACAAACATACAAAAATAGGTACAAATCTTTCCTCTTTATAATATTAGTATAGATAGAACATGAAAAGCCCAGTTAAATGCCTTGCTAAACTTGGACTTAAGATGGTCGCAGTAACTGTTTCAGAACAGAATATCAAATATTGACAGTATAACGATATAAATCGGTTGCTAAGTTAATTTCATAGATTTTCAACTTTGCGAAAAAATAATAAGGTGGAAAATCAATTATAAAAAAATAAATATATGGAACTTTGTTAGTTCTGTCTGTAAGTATGAAAAATGTTGGGACTCTTTACGATATTTAGAGACGTGCCATGCGACGTTTTATACCACAGACTATATTAAAGGGTTAACGAGACGGTTCGTAGATTCTTATTTTTTATGAGAATTTACGTTAGTGGACTAAAAATATTTGGATAAAAATGCGTATTTTTTATGTTATATGGGTGAATATGGAATGAAAATATTTTTTACGATATTCTTAAATCATGCATTAAACGAGCATGTTATCAGACATTTGTTTGCTGAAATTCTTTTTTTTTGTTCCTTTTTTCGGTAGGCTGCTTGCCTAACTGTTTTGTTTAATCCATTTTGTGTTTATGTACTTTAACGTTTTGATACCTATTCATAATTAAACACTAACATTTTTAGATGTCTACTATTGCGTCATATAGTCGAATACATTATGTGGTGTTGCGACTGTCCATCGGCGGCTCTGATCACATACGATCAGGTGATCCATATCCACACGCTGTTATAAGCTGTATTATAAATCTGAACAAACATAACTCCAGTAGTCCAGTATATTTCAATGATAAGGCTTCATTTATTGTCATTTTATAGCGCAATAACGAAAACACTGGTTTATTATCACATTATCAATATACGACGTATGTACGACTGTAAAGACAAACATTTGGAATTATTACGTGTTTTAACAGCGATCTCCATTTCGCTTGCCAAGCTTGGAGATTTTAGCAGACCATCTACAATTCTACATAGCTAGCTCGAAGGTTAAAAATAATTGGACCATTAAGACTATAATCTGCATGCTTTTCTGAGTTCTAACCCGTACACCAAATGCAGTCCTCACATTTTGCATACTCAACTTCATCCAGCGCCCGGTCTATTATAGTAATTCCGATTCATCTGTTTACTACACAATGACGTCACAATATAGTAACCAATTTAATAAATCTGACATGTTTATAACGAGTTCGCGACCGCATCAAAAAGTTACATACACAAACTGTAATAACCTCTTACAAAAGTTTTTTGTTATAAAGTTAATAAAGAATTTGTAAGGAGTCTCCGACTTAATTCAACATTCATGGGAGCCTCTATGTGCAACTTCGATGTTTGGAACTTTGACGTATAAATTGGCTAACTTGCTCAAGTTTGCCACCATTATTCATAAAAAAATATTTATTGATCAGCTTTTTTTTTGTTATAACTTTTTGTTGTTGGAAGAATATTGGGCCTTAAGTGCTCTTAGTATAGTTTAAGTACTTTGTGGTATAATAATTTATGAAAATGCACGCAATTTTTATCGCAATCGTAATGTTCTGAGAAAAACCTATTCACAAACCCGAACGTGGAAATTAAACAAAAGACTATGAAATAGGCCAAATTTAATAACTACTGATACCTGTAGATATTAACGAGCACCGAATATAGCACTTTACCTTCTAACAAAACCAACGTAGGTAATTTCCATTAAAAATAATAAAAGAGAGAAAATCCTCAAGAAACTTTCCTAAGTAAAGGACCTCATTCCCTCAAATAATTAATGTTAGTACAACTCTAACCGTAGCTAGATTCTCAGAAATTCAATTATTTTGTAAAACGTTCTTCGCAACAAGTACGTATCTTATTGGGTTCGCTCTATTGGGATTGGGAACGGGATTAAACGTATCTCGAGTTCAAAGCTCGATATGACTGCAACAAAATTAAATGATCCGGTGTATCGATGACCTTATACCTCTATGGTCAGATGAAAGCTTAGTATCGGGACTCGTTATACTTTTACGATTATTACCGGTATCGATTATATTTTTGGGTGATATCGAGTTTAGTTTCTTTTTGTGACGTTGTTAAGGATGGGAAGTTCACGGTTTTGTTGGATTTGTGGTTTGTAGATGACTTATTAGAAAAAATTAAAGGTTTAGTTATATTATGTTGCGCTTGGTTAATGTTGGGTATGTAGAGGTATATTTTGTGCTGTAACTAACAAAGTACGTAAAAGTATAGTATAGCCGGGCAAAGTATCACCGGGTTTTAAAAAAATCTCGATAGTAGCACGGGATCTGGAATTGTGCCCGGTATATGGCAATAGGCTCATCCCCTATTACATGGGACTCATAACATAAATAGTGAAAAGTGGGTGTTACATTGTACAGTGTCATTAAGTGCCGTAATGTACATCTCTGCCTAGCCCTTCGGGTAAAAGTGGGTATATTATATTATGTTACCTGCAAAAGGCTCTCTTTTATATCTTAATTACTAAAGTAAAATAAATATTCTAATATCATCTCGGTTTCTCAACTAAATTTTAACTTCAAAAGTACTAAGTAAATTATTAAATAACGCAAGTTATTGAAGTAAAAAAATACTTTTATAGATGTTGGATGTTAATAAAATTTTATTTTTCTTAAAATTTCTATAGCCTCCTTTCAATTATGCTACGTTTGAAATAAAAATAGGTACAATTCAGCCAAAAGTTTCCGAAGAAGTAAAACGTGACAAGTGATAAGATTTTATGGAATAGCCCTGAGTAATAAAATCACGAGGTTCGTGCCAAAATCACGGACTTTTTATGTTGGCCAATAAAGTTTCCTTCGGAAAATTGTAAATAATATCTCCATTGGTAGGCACTTCAAGCATGATCACGAAAAATATCTTGGGTATTTTCTCATTTTATTGTGTTCTTTTCTTGGTTTTTTTTCTCTCAAACAATACTTTTATTTTTGCTTTATGATGACAATATGAATCTTACCTAACATGAACTCACGGCTCTCGAAGGATTATGGATTCTATGGAGTCATGCACATTATGTACCTACTCATATGTGTCTAAAGGTTTAACGTTACATTCCTATACATTTGAGAGACTAAGCAGCAGCGCTCTCTGATAAACATGAACCTTTTTAAAGTGTGATCTCTAACAGGCCTGCCAAGCGAAGAGACAATGACAAACACTCATATTAAGGTTCCAAAAATGAACGCTGTCTGAACTTATTATAGTCATACTAAAATGTTTGCTGAAAAAAATAACCAGTATCTGCGAAATTGGTCTTCTAAAAAACAGGAAGAGGTATTTTCACTCTGTGTGTGACGTCACAGTTAATGGAAAAATGCCGTGAAGTGAGAATTTCACCATATTCAGCTTTGTGCATCAACTATTAGAAAACAACTTCAATATTTTGTTTACGGAAACATTCGTCGTAAGTAAAAATTTATGAAACTGCGTTAATATTTTATGAGTCAGTGTATAAAGTGGCTTTATTTACTTACTATATTTCACTTTTATTACTGCAAACAAATAATTGTAATTAGGATATTATTAGCTCAGGTTTCAGGCTCATGCTTAAAAATTTGATACTTTATTAACAATTCTTCAGTATCATTTAATTTCGAAGACAGTATAGAGTATTTACCATTGCAGTTCTATTTCTATCATTCTAAAAGCAACAAGTATTATCTAGCAACAAAAGAGGTTACGTATAAAAAAGTTTAGTATCAATCGAACCATGAAGAAACTAGCGATATTTATTTCGTTATCCACGTACCCCAGGCAAGTACAGCAAATCCTTTAAATTGGAAACTGAGCTGTTGAAAGTGGCCATAATGGAAACTTAAGCTCCTGTATTATGGCCCGATCAGTTCCCTGCGCTGAAGCCGATATTCGAAGCTGTGTGATATTAATTAGTTTTGAAAACTGGTTGGCAAAGGCTTTGTTATACGGCGCCAGGTTCATTGGGTATTATTTGATTATTATCTCCGTGTTTAATTAAAATTAGTGTAAGTTCATAAATTAGTTTTTGGAACTCATACGAGGCGTAAAACTTAATGTTATAAGCTACTTTTCTACGGTTTTATTAGCCTTTCTAGTTAAATTATGAACAAACTAAACTGATTGTTTTAAAATTTTACAAAAAAAAGATAGGGTCAGCCAAAGTAAAGAAGCGACTTCAATTTGTTTACTTTTTAATAACTATTAGTCTTTTACGAAGTTTAAATTATTGTTGCTAAGTAGATATATTGTTGCCAACTCGAGAACGAAGTCTTAATTTAATTCTTTAACTAATTTATCGCACTTTTTACTCCGTGGCTGTAATGGTGGCGCAAAATAATAAAGTTCAAATTATCTTAGCTTATTGATTAATCTCATCTAATAACTAACTTTGACTTATAACTTGTCTTTGACTTTGACTTTGATTTTGAATATTTCACGTCGTATATTTTCCAGAAACTTCAATTTGATTATCATATTTTACTTCAAAAACATTGCTTTGCTCTTTTTAAATGAGTTTAAAATTAACGTGCGTGTCGACATTAGACCTTATTACTGAATAAAATATCACATCATGACTTTGATGATACATTTTAAATTAAGTTTACCTATTTCGTTATGCACACAGAAAGGTAGATATGCGTGGTCATGTACATAATGATTCTAGAAATTCCGGTCTAATGTTAATTACGAACTGGTATTAAAACAAATGGTATCATCCGAGCTCATGGGTATAATGGTCCGTGTGTAATAAGAGATAAAGTTGTGTAAGACTGGGCTGGAATAGTGGCGCCCGACAGGGACCGCCCGGCAATTAACTATTTACTTCGTTATGACAAGATTGCGTATTATAAACGTACGTTTAGTATAATACAAGTAATAGATTTACACGTACGCAATGCTGGAAGTTAGCAACTTTTCGAATTGTGTGGTACGAAAGTTAAAGTTTGGTCGGTGGGTAGTTTGACTTTACCTTGTTACCGTTTTCGACGGATTTGGTTTTGGTTTCCAACTTTGATATTTGTTTCATTGTTTTTGTATTGGTAATGTCTATGTTTGGAAATGTTACCAAAAGTTAACAGAATACTGGGAGACTCCGAGTTTGTTCGTTGAAAGTCCAAATTGTGAGTTATGGTCACAAAAATGGGTACGGTATCATAGTAGCTTAATTCATAAACATAACATCACGCCTTTTATCCCCGAAGGGGTAGGCAGAGGTGCACATAGAAGTAACACCCACTTTTCACTATTTATGTTATGAGTACCATGTAATAGGGGGTGAGCCTATTGCCATATACCGGGCACAATTCCAGACTCCGTGCTACTACTGATTTCATTTATGAATAAATTAAAAGATGCAACGGATGACATATTTCATTAGGTGGAGCGGTAACTTATTTGAACTGAAATCCCAAATTGTATCCATTCATCACGTAAACTTAACGAGGTTTTAAACCCAAGGTAGCTTTAATACAAACTGACACACGCCATAGGTATATACTATACAATACATGGTACAGGAGAATCACGGATCATTGATATTTCATGATTAATAGCATCGCTAGTGTATCATGTAATAATAAACAGACTTTGCTAGGAAGTCATCAATCAAACCTAAGTATTGTTGGAACGGACATACATAGATAATGCGGTGTGGCCTAAGGATTATTGAATGGAACGCCTTCGGGCATAGCCGTGTAATGGTTCTTACAATATATTTTGTTGTTTAATATTTTGTGATTTTTGTTACGGCTTTATAGTAAATGTTTCAGAATATTTGGATTTGGCTGTCTCGTTGGTTGGGTCTGAATTTGATGTTTCGGTGATAGTTTTAGCAATAGAGCCTGGAATTGCACCTGGTATAAGGCAAATGGCATTTTGTATCTTGTGTCCTGTTATATGAGATTCATGACATGGCTAAATAAAAAGTGAATATTACATTTGTATGGTGCACCTTTGTCCGCCCGCTTCTCATGCACGAGGTTGCGGGTTCGAAACCTACCAACGGAAAGTACCAGTGTGACCTTTTCTGTGTTATATGTACTTTTTAAGATTATTCACTGAAAAAAGGTGACGGAAAACTTCATGAGATTTGGACTTATAATTTCTACAACCCGCAATGAGCAAGTGTCACCATACTTGCGCATTAATCTTCATTAATGCTCAATTTTTCTCCATGTGAAAAGAGGCTTTGCTCAGCAGTGGGCACTTATAGGCTGTTAATGATGACGATGATGACCCCTTTGTCTACCCTTATATGCATAGTTTATATTGTATAAAACAATGTCATAGAGAAATATAGGTATAATTACATTTCTCATCTAGTTCAAGATATTAGTCAATCTTTGCAGGTTTTAATACACGAGACTGACCTTTTTCCTTTTCTAATGGTTATGTCATATTCAGCTATGAATGTGGCTATATCTGTAGCTATTATAAGTAGCAGTTTCGTAATTAGTAGGGAAGCTATCTGCTCGTTGCAAGCCGTGTTTCGAATAGTTAGGAAAACTCTGTATGAAATACTAAACTTCTTCCTTGGATACGCCAAAAGCGTAGGTACCTGGTTAAAGTTTTATATTACAAAGTGCAGTGAGAAGTTGTAGTTGCTTCATCGTTATAGACTGAATACTTGAGTATTTGAACTATATCGATTCGATCGTTAGTAGATAAATAATAACATGCCTAGTAAAGCTTTTTGTGATTTGTATTTTCGTTGTAATTTTTTAGAAGTATGCTTTTTTTTGGAAACTTATTTTCAAACTGGTTTAATGTTAGTTACAGAGTTTGATATTGATCTAAATAGTAATAGAGTTAATATTTTGTAAAAAACCGTAAAAAATGCTTATTGATATTTTTATGTTGACAGTCGCAAATATGATCTCGCAGATAGAAAGGTCGGATGATTTTTTCCTTGTGCCTCGTTTTCCGAATTCTGTTGAACAAAATCTTTTACTCAAGTTTTACATATTTCCGCGTATAAATATTTGTCGAGCAACACATCGATCTTATTTTAGAACTTTGAGCCATATCAAGACAGAATTTATAGAAATAATTACATTAAGGAACACACTATGTGTCTACATGTATAGGTATATAACGAGCACAAAGTAGGTACGTATATACTCCTTTGTTCTCATCAGTTCAACGGTTAATTTACCGGAATAAGTCCGGAACTTGGCGGTGGCAACACTGGGAACACGAATCTTTAATAAAGTTCCATTCGACTAATTAACTCAGTTCCACTTTATATCTTCTGTGATGTTTAAACTGAAATCTGATATTTAAGATTGCTTCGAACTTTAGTATCGCTGAGGAAACATTTTGTAGGTGATGTTCTTTTAGTACCTCTAGAATATTTAATTTATACTCTATTTTGAGTTGTCAAAATTATAGCAAAGTATTATTTTAAGACTTATTCAAAAAATCCTATTCTAATATATTAGTGGTGTTACATGGTGTATGTGCACCGATTATGGTATATTATATTAATTTTCGATGTGTTTGTGAATTCTGGTGAAAACTAAACTGTGGAAATTTAACTAGGAATTTAATTTGCACATTCCTTACACTGTCCATATCTCGCCTATTCCGAGGCCTAACATTAGTGGTATGTGGGATGATCCTGCTCATCCTGAATGGTATGTTAGATGATCCTGGATATTTCAGTATCTATACATACTTACGTTACACATGATATTATAATAGATTAAATGACCTATTAACTAATCTTATACTATTATATAAAGCGGAAGAGTTTGTTTTTTGTTTGTTTGTTTGAACGCGCTAATCTCCGTAACTACAACTCTGATTTGAATAATTCTTTTAATGTTGGATAGCGCATTTATCGAGGATGGCTATAGGCTATAAAACATCACGCTACGACTAACAGGAGCTGAGCAGAGCGTGTGAAACCGCGCGGAAGTAGCTAGTGATATATATAGGTTAAATATAGATTTCACATTTAATTTGCTGAGAGAACACCGGTCGCAAGTTTGTCATCATTTCATTCAGTCCTTATTAGTTTCTTCTGAACTATGGTTTGAGAAATCTGATTATGGTGAAAGTGTTTTGTGGTAAGGGCAGACATTTTCCATCATTTCATTGGTACCTACTCTTTCCGCCGGTGTCGTAAGGGATTAAGAGCTGCCCAAGGGAATGTACAATTGATAGAGACCAGAGATAATTTCTTTGTGATGAACCTTGAACAAATTAAGTATTTATTATTTTTATTAATTATACCTCATTAATTCCTTTAAAGTGTTATCTCCAGTCCGCCTCTCAAGCACGAAGGTTTTGGCCATATAACACAATTCTCATTTGTAGAGGTTGTTCATACTCCAGCGATGGCCTCTCATGAGTTGTTGATAATAAAAAGAGTATAGGCTTTCGTACTGATTCCAGCCTGTTTAGTTTTCTAGTCAGCGACTTGTGTACGTGTTTGTGCGTAATTGCGATCGTTTGAACCTAATACATTAATACTCAAGGAGGTTCAAGCGGTATTAACACATACTTGAACGAACCTTAGCGTTCAAACTACTTTATAGTTGAAACATGCTCCAAGTACCGATAAACTAGGGTACTGAGAGGTCACATTTGAACATTTAATTTGTTATATAACTGCACTTGTGGTTTGATGTACAATTGTACCTTGCGTTGAATTAATTATTATCAAACAGACATATATGTATAAAATATGTTACTTATGATAGGTATCTCATATTAAAAAATAAAAAATAAAAATAAAAAATATTTTTATTGACAAAAAGCTTCACATTACATATTTATATGGCTCTGGACCCCACACTAGGATTCCCTGTGTCGTGAGGCCCAGTCTCTTTCAGTCCGCAAAACGTTATAATACAAATGAGAGACAAAATAAAAAAGAATTATAAAAAAAAAGGAAATTAAATGAAAACGATAAATTTACAGTATTCTTTATATAATACTAGTTATGGAAGTGTATGAATGTATGTGTGATTTTTAGGTTTGTGTATCTATGTATAAGTATGTGTGTGTGCGTGTGTGTGTGTGTGTGTGTGTGTGTGTGTGTGTGTGTGTGTGTGTGGGTGTGTGTATGTATGTATGTATGTGTGTGTGTGTGTGTGTGGGTGTGTGTATGTATGTATGTATGTGTGTGTGTGTGTGTGTGTGTGTGTGTGGTGTGTGTGTATGCGCGCGTGTTTATAGTTGGGATATGTCGGATGAGATGTAATACCAGTGATAACTGTTCTACTGTGGGATATTGAGTATAGCCTCAGTACTAGAATAGCTAAGATTCAATAACCAAATTGTGATTTTTTTCTTGCAGGTTTTCCGTAGTAGTGTAGCGATTTTTAGTTTAGATTGTATTTTTCTATATATGAAAGGTCCCATGAAGAGAAAGGACTTTCTACCAAACGATTTGTTGCATTTAATTGTTTGCCACTTAAGCAGTCGTTGAGATCGCGTCATAACTGCCTTACTAAGGCTATTTTTATGGAAACGTAATGCGACAGATAGAATATACAACTGCCTTACCCGGAGTATTTGAGTCTCTTGATACAAGAGATCAGTGCCATATCTGTATGGAAGACCGTGTGCGCACTTCAGTAACGCACGTTGTGCTCTTTCGGCCTTTAGTAGATACACCTTTGCAGCCGCACCCCATGATATAATGCAGTATCCAAGTATAGATTGACAGAGTGCATAGTAAATAGTTTTAATAATCTTAGCTGGAGCTACTTTAGTCAACCTCTTGAACACGTACAAAAGTTTCCTAACCTTTGAAGTCAACGCATCTATATGCATGGACCATGACAATCGCTCGTCCAAATAGACACCCAAGTATTTTATATGCTGAGTGTTCTCAACTACTGGACACGCACAATTGACGCGGTTCTGGCACGAGTGAAGCCTGATGGTAACTAAATCTCCAGGAGCCGTTCTCGCTGAGACGCTAAAACAGATAGCTTTGGTTTTTGCAACGTTTAAAGTAAGGAGGTTGTCATTTAACCAATCGGCGACGACCCGCAAACCCCTCTCAGTCCTGTTTATGACTTCCGACCAGGAATCGCCATGGAAGACGACTGCAGTATCATCTGCGTAGGTGAAAATTTTTGTCGCAGGAATCGCACGTGAGCACAGGTCATTGATATAGATAATAAAAAGTGTAGGGCCCAAAACGCTACCCTGCGGCACACCATAGCACACTTCAAGAACGTCACTGCTGCAATCTCCCACAACCACTCTTTGCTGTCTTTCACTGAGATATGATCGAAACCAATCGAGTGGTCCACCTCGTATCCCAAGAGCCGAAAGTTTTACAAGCAATATTTTCCGAGAAACGGTACCAAAGGCTTTAGCAAGGTCGAGAAATACGTCGATGCATGCTTTCCCTATATCCAACTTTTGTGTGATATAGTCTACAGCATTTGTAACAGCGTCCTCAGTAGATTTGCCAGGTCTGAAACCGTACTGGTTTTCTGACAACAGTTCATGCTTCTCCAAAAATGCCAGAAGTCGCTTGTTGACCACTTTCTCCAAAATCTTAGAGACTACTCAGTCAGCAACGAAATCGGTCTATATTAGAGGGCTATTTAGGTTACAAACCGCTTTTCAAACGAAGATTAGAGAATTTATACTTTATAGAATTGGAGGGTAAATGAGTAGGCGGATCACTCGATGGTAAGCAATCAATGTTGCTCCCGGACTCCTGTAACACAAGAGGAGTTACGTGTCCGACTATGACATTTTTTTTATTTTCAATTATTAAACAATAAACATAACATCACGCCTTTTATCCCCGAAGAGGTAGGCTGAGGTGCACACAGAAGTAACACCCACTTTTCACTATTTATGTTATTAGTCACATGTAATAGGGGGTGAGCCTATTGCCATATACCGGGCACAATTCCAGACTCCGTGCTACTACTAAGATTTTTTTAAAACCCGGTAATAATTTGCCCGACCCGGGAATCGAACCCGAGACCTATTTCCCAGCAGTCGCACTTGCGACCACTTGCCAATGAGGCAGCAATTATTAAACATGATCATAATTAGACATCGACTGTAATTAGTCCTCGTATAATGGTTATATCTAATATTGAAAGGAGAGCTTGAAATAATAAAGTAAGAAACAGTAAGTTGGGTCCGCTACAAAATATCAGTCGGTAATGTTGACGTAGTGAAGAGATTCAAAGGGCCATACAAACTAACTATTGAGAAGACCTTTTCCTATTGCGTCAGGGTGCCAGTTCCCTTCCGTCGTATTTAGATAATAGAACGGAAAGTCCTTTACGGGCCAATGAATATTAACAACCTGTTAATTTAAGGTGTAATAGAGAAAGTTTCTTCGAATCATCCTGTTTGAATTGGATTTTATGTTTATTTTTAGTTCCTACGTCGAAATTGCTGACTGTTTAATTGAAATTTAAATGGGATGGTGTTTAATGTTCGGATTCGTTAAGGGTTTATTGATCTGGTGCCTTGATTTTGAATTCTAGACAAGTAGGATAAGGCTCATAATTGGTTACAATACTCGAAGTTGTACACAAAAAGCCAATTTCAAGTATTGTAGCCGATTATGAATGGTTTGCTATTATGAAGTAATAATAATTCTGATCTTATGATAGAGGTTGCAAAATTTTATTCAAATAAAACGTATTATGCTATGTGTTATGCATTACAGGAGGTACTAAATAATTCCAAATTTCATTTAAATAATAAATCACTATAACATTTTGTAAGCGAATAGGAACAAAAGCAAAATCTCCGTATTTATACCTCTACATTCAAATACGCAAACATTTCCTCTCCATCAGATATGATGGTAACAGTCATAAAGTGATCTTTATTACATGGGAATAAGCTTCAAAATTACGTACAAATATGATCAATAAACATGAAAACAAATTATGTGTATGAGTTATGTAATCTGTTTTTATATAGTCGTGCAAATATTACTGGAGTTTGTACCACACTGGTATTGTGAAATCACTGGAGCGTTGAGCTCATAATAGTTTCAAATTTTCATACGACTGCTTCAGGGAAATAAGTGAATAAATTATAATGCAGAACGACGAGTTTGCGAATGTTTACCGGTATGTTTTCTTTTATATTCTGCCGTGGTTGTTTTCTGTAAATGCAGATAGAAGGGTATTTGTGTAATACATCAGCTTTCAAAAAGCTGTTGTTGAACTGAGTGCCTCGTTGGCTGTGTGATCGTAAGTGCGACTGCCGTTCTGGATTCTGCCGGGTTCTGCCGTACTGGGTTTCGGGTATGATTCCCGGGCCCGGAAAAGAACCTATAATTTTTTTAATATCAGTATTTGCACGGATCCTGGAATTGTGCCCGGTATATGGCAATAGACTCACTTCTTATTACATGGAACTCTCAACATAAATAGTGAAAAGTGGGCGTTACATTGTGCAGTGGCATTAAGTGCCGTAATGTGCAACTCTGCCTAACCTTTCGGGGATAAAAAGACGTAATGTTATAAGTTATGAAAGCTGTAGTTTAATTGTTCGATTTTCAAATGAGGTAAAGTGTTATTAGTTTATCGAAAACTTTCAAGTAATAACACGGAGAATGGAATTGAGATATAAATATGTATGGTGGGTTATTTGATTTAGTTCTCCTAGGTAGGTGAACAAAGGCGTGTCTCAATATTTCATTATGCAATGTCTTTGATGAATAAAATATTCCAAACTATCTTAAAAACCGTGTAAAATACGAAATAGATATAATTACCACAACATCCACAATTCAATTTCCAACCCTGTGTAGGTGTCAAAAGGTCACTTTTCGTTGATGAATAGACCACGGAATGAAGTTATATTTAAAACAGAAAATGTGATGATGTCATCAAAACATGTCGAGAAGTTGGCGCGCAATTTTTCCTGAGCCCTACAAAAGAAACAAGCGAGTCATCATCCCCTAAACTCCCACACGCGCGTGAAGTACAGGATTCAGCCACTAGTGGGTTACAAGGTCTCAAAAGTGACATTATATTCTTTATGTACTGTATAAAGAAAATGAGTGACATACAACGATGATACGTCAGAACATCGGCCATCTAGATGCATATGAAACGAACGGAGTATCGTGCTTATTCTTCTCCATTCGAATCTACATTTTGAAATGAGCACCTACCTCACCTATCTTCACTGACGGACTGACTGACGGACTATTACATATTTTTTATTTGTTGACGTGTCAAAAGTACCAAACAGTGAAAATTAAAATAAATGGTTTGACTTTAACTTGATATACATTTGCTTAAGAACTAGCCCTTAACAACTTACGGCGCGTCGCGTTTCGACCGCGCCTATAAGAGCCATCAGACCACCACAGATGGGGCCCAATAGGGCCGATGCCGATTCGGAGTCGCGGAGAACCTAACGGGTAACCGAGGCTCCGGCTTGACGTGCAGGAGAAGGAACGGGGTGGTTTTTAGTCAGTAAGAGTCTGACACTCCCTCCCGTCTCACCCAGGCGGGAGCAGTCATTCGATGATTTTCCCCCCTTAAAAAAAACCCTGCTTTACGTGAGGCGTAATGTACTTTTATCGTGTCTTATATACCGGCAGTCAAGAGGTTCAAAGATCAAGAAATCACATTAAGCACAGTCTACCTAGTGTTAAGAGGACTTAACACTAGGTAGACTGTGCTAGGATGACTTAGGAATTGATTATTGTTACTTAGTAGGAACTAAGTAACAATAATCAATTCCTAAGTTAGGCAACATCCCTTAAACTTTGAGTAAGGCTTGGCATACACGAACTTTAACCATGTCTGTTTCATGACTATAATTTCCCTTCGAAGTCACAGCCGTCCATTGGAATTGAACCAAATAAACAATAGTTCGTATTCAAATAACTAAGTCTGCAACAAAGGTACCCATGTTTTAGTCTGACGGAGTCAACTACCTACCTACTACCTATTAACTTGTGTCCCAGTACTTACGAATATGCGATATGGGTTATATAGTTGTTCTCTTTGCATTCTTAAAGTTTTGATGAGATTTGTAATTTTAATTACTGCGTCTTTGGCAGAGTGTTTGCAAGTGCGACTGCCGGGCAAGAGGTCTTGGGTTCGATACCCGGTTCTGGGAATAAAAAAATAAAATTAGTAGTAGCACGGAGTCTGGAATTGTGCCCAGTACATGGCAATAGGCTCACACCCTATTACGTGGGAATGCACCTCTGCCTACCCCTTCGGGAATAAAAGTCGTGATGTTATGTTATATTGTAATTCTAAAATACTAAGCGTACAATCCAAAACTAGTGTATTAGTGTATGTGTACATTTTCGGAGAGTTACTGTCACCAAAATATAGACGGCAGTATTTATGTTTATTGTAATATTTGTGAGACTTACTAAATTCAAGGAAGGAATTCAACTAGTTTAAAGCAATGCTAGACCTGCGACCTGCGACGCGGCGAATGTTGCGCTGTACTCAGCGAGTATAAGCCTCTAGTATGGCTTGAAACTAGTCGAGTTCCTCGTCAAATAATTACATCAGTAAGCTGAAAAACATGACGACAGTATTATTTAACTCTTTTAAATCTGCATAAAGAAGCATTTTGTGCTCAATATTGATGAATGTTATTAAATAACAAAAAACTTTCAAACTTTGTTCTTTTACTGTAGAGTACAGACAGAATTTGATTGCATAGTGAAGCTGTTGATATTCTAGACGAGATACACATATTTGTGGGTAATATTAGTTAGGTATACTTTGATCCCACTTATGAACGAAGTTCAATATTGGTTCGGTCTTATAACATGTTGCAATAACTGCTTTCAAAGCTTGGTTTCCTTTAGATTATATGATTATGAGTAGGTATAATATATCTACGTGTAATACCTAATGCACTTTTTATAAATTCTAATAATTTTATTTATTTACCCTTCATTACAAGATTAATCTTCCACAAAATCAAGTAAATAAACAAATAATAAACAAGAATTAAAAGTAAGAAGTTTTCACTGCCATCTGGAGTGCCATTTAAAAGTAATTTGTTACAAAATTGTAAAGTTGCACAAGAATCCCTCTTGCCAGATAAAATTTTAGCAGAATTATTAAAATGATACAAAGTTATCTCTGGCAAGTTGAAGTTTAAAACAGTATAAAAAAATAAGATTAGGTATCTAAATTATTTTTTTTCAATTTTGTATTCTATGGCCTTATTTGAATTAAGAATATACGTGCATAGAGGTATTTTACTAGATTGGTGTGTAGTTGAACTGTTGAATCGTTTTTAAAAGCGTTTGTTTTCTTTCGATTGTCGATAAAGTTGATAAGCGTAAATTTAATGGTCTTTAAGTAAAGTCATAAATAAGAATGGTAGCATATCGACTGACACGCAGCATTTCCAGTAAGTGAAGTCTAACGTTATGAATGACTGGTCTACCGTCTACGTGACATTAAGGTAGACGCCAGGAAATAATGAGAAATCGTTATTTATTCATCACTAATTATAACTTATTACCTCGAATCGTGTCAGTCTTTACGCTCAAATTACTTGAACTTGAATATGTAAATAGGTAAGGTATGTATTTGCTTTTCCCACGTATTGAAGAATATTTACTGATTTCTAACAACTATGAATAAATAAATGATTCTTATCGATGTGACCTGTGTTGGGCAATGGTGACCTCTTCTTGCTTAGAGATAGTATGACTTCAGGCTTTGAGAAGTTGGTGAAGAATTTTACAATGTAAAAACTATAAATTTTACTAATGTTTGATGGTCTGGTTTGGTCTGGTTCAACTGAACGCAAAACCCATAGTAATATAAAACCTCTGTGGCGACGTAAAAGAAAAATACACTGACACACTGCATTCTATATTTATAGCAGGATTACCCCAACTTGCGCCCGCAACTTCGTCTGAGTTTATTTAAAATAAAAGTAGCTTATGGTACTGCTTAGTACATCAGCTACCTGCCAATAAGACTTGTCAAAATCGGTCCAGCCATTGGGTATATTTATTGTATGTATTTCTCATGCCAGCTGTGTTTGTCGGTCGTATTTTTCGTATCGGTCGTGTCAGTCGTATCTGTTGTGTCGGTCGTATTTGTCGTATTGGTCGTGTGGGTCGTGTTTGTCGTATCGGTCAGATATCATATTTGTCGTATCGGTCGTGTTTGTCGTATTTGTCGTATGTGTCGTGTCGATCGTATTTGTCGTATCGGTCGTTTTAGTCGTATCTGTCGTGTTTGTCGTATTTGTCGTATTTGTCGTGTCGGTCGTATTTGTCGTATCGGTCATTTCGGTCGTATTTGTCGTATCGGTCGTGTTTGTCGTATCTGTCGTATCGGTCTTGTCGGTCGTATTTTTCGTATCGGTCGTGTCAGTCGTATCTGTTGTGTCGGTCGTATTTGTCGTATTGGTCGTGTGGGTCGTATTTGACGTATCGGTCGTATTTGTCGTGTCGGTCGCGTTTGTCTAATCGGTCGTGTCAGTGGTATCTGTCGTGTTTGTCGTATTTGTTGTATTTTTCGCATTTGTCGTGTCGATCGTATTTGTCCTATCGGTCGTGTTTGTCTTATTTGTCGTGTTTGTCGTATTTGTCGTATTTGTTTTGTCGATCGTATTTGTCGTATCGGTCGTGTCCTTTCGAATTTGAATATAACCTAAAACTTTACGCTCCAATAAAGTTAAATAAGCAACTCCTACTAAAACACCAATAATTAAAATTAAGTCGTATCTGTCGTGTCCGTCGTATTTGTCATGTTTGTCGTATTTGTCGTGTCGGTCGTGTTGGTAGTATCTGTCGTATCGGTCGTATCTGTTGTGTCGGTCGTATTTGTCGTATTTGTCGTGTTTGTCGTATTTGTCGTATTTGTCGTGTCGATCGTGTTTGTCGTATCGGTCGTGTTTGTCGTATCTGTCGTATTTGTCGTGTTTGTCATATCGGTCGTGTTTGTCATATTTGTCATGTTTGCCGTATTTGTCGTGACGGTCGTATTTGTCATGTCCGTTGTATTTGTCGCGTTTGTTTGTCGTGTCGGTCGTGTTAGTCGTATTTGTCGTGTCGGTGTATCTGTTGTGTCGGTTGTATTTGTCGTGTTTGTCATATCGGTCGTGTTTGTCGTATTTGTCGTGTCGGTCGTGTTTGTCGTATTTGTCGTGTCGGTCGTATTTGTCGTATCGGTCTTGTCGGTCGTATCTGTTGTGTCGGTCGTATTTTTCATATCGGTCGTGTCAGTCGTATCTGTTGTGTCGGTCGTATTTGTCGTATTGGTCGTGTGGGTCGTATTTGTCGTATCGGTCGTATTTGTCGTATTAGTCATGTCGGTCGTATTTGTCGTATCGGTCGTGAGGGTCGTGTTTGTCGTATCGGTCGTGTTTGTCGTATTTGTCGTGTTTGTCGTATTTGTCGTGTCGATCGTATTTGTCCCATCGGTCGTGTTTGTCGTATCTGTCGTGTCGGTCGTATTTATCGTATTTGTCATATCGGTCGTGTCTGTCGTATTTGTCGTGTCGGTCGCGTTTGTCGTATCGGTCGTGTCGGTCGTATCTGTCGTGTTTGTCGTATTTGTTGTATTTTTCGCATTTGTCGTGTCGATCTTATTTGTCCTATCAGTCGTGTTTGTCGTATTTGTCGTATTTGTCGTGTCGATCGTATTTGTCCTATCGGTCGTGTTTGTCCTATTTGTCGTATCTGTCGTGTCCGTCGTATTTGTCGTGTCGGTCGCGTTTGTCGTATTTGTCGTGTTTGTCGTATTTGTCGTGTAGTTCGTGTTTGTCGTATTTGTCGTGTCGTTCGTGTTTATAGTATTTGTCGTGTCAGTCGTATTTGTCGTGTTTGTCGTATTTGTCGTGTTTGTCGTATTTGTCGTGTCAGTCGTATTTGTCGTATCGGTCATTTCGGTCGTATTTGTCGTATCGGTCATTTCGGTCGTATTTGTCGTATCTGTCGTGTCCGTCGTATTTGTCATGTTTGTCGTATTTGTCGTGTCGGTCGTGTTGGTCGTATCTGTCGTATCGGTCGTGTCGGTCGTATCTGTTGTGTCGGTCGTATTTGTCGTATCGGTCGTGTTTGTCGTATTTGTCGTGTTTGTCGTATTTGTCGTGTCGATCGTATTTGTCCCATCGGTCGTGTTTGTCGTATCTGTCGTGTCGGTCGTATTTATCGTATTTGTCATATCGGTCGTGTCTGTCGTATTTGTCGTTTTTGTCGTATTTGTCGTGTCGGTCGTATTTGTCGTGTTCGTCGTATTTATCGTGTTTGTTTGTCGTGTCGGTCGTGTTTGTCGTATCTGTCGTATCGGTCGTGTCAGTCGTAGCTGTTGTGTCGGTCGTATTTGTCGTATCTGTTGATCTGTTGTGTTGGTCGTATTTGTCGTATCGGTCGTATTTGTCGTATCGGTCGTATTTGTCGTGTCGGTCGTATTTGTCGTATCGGTCGTGTTTGTCGTATCGGTCGTATTTGTCGTGTCGGTCGTATTTGTCGTATCGGTCGTGTCGGTCGTATCTGTCGTGTTTGTCGTATTTGTTGTATTTTTCGCATTTGTCGTGTCGATCGTATTTGTCCTATCGGTCGTGTTTGTCTTATTTGTCGTGTTTGTCGTATTTGTCGTATTTGTCGTGTCGATCGTATTTGTCCTATCGGTCGTGTTTGTCTTATTTGTCGTGTTTGTCGTATTTGTCGTTTTTGTCGTGTCGATCGTATTTGTCGTATCGGTCGTGTTTGTCGTATCTGTCGTGTCCGTCGTATTTGTCATGTTTGTCGTATTTGGCGTATCGGTCGTGTCGGTCGTATCTGTTGTGTCGGTCGTATTTGTCGTGTTTGTCGTATTTGTTGTGTTTGTCGTATTTGTCGTGTTTGTCGTATTTGTCGTGTCAGTCGTATCTGTTGTGTCGGTCGTATTTGTCGTATCTGTTGTGTTGGTCGTATTTGTCGTATCGGTCGTGTTTGTCGTATTTGTCGTATCGGTCGTATTTGTCGTGTCGGTCGTATTTGTCGTGTCGGTCGTGTTTGTCGTATCGGTCGTGTTTGTCGTATCTGTCGTGTCGGTCGTATTTGTCGTATCTGTCGTATCGGTCGTGTCGGTCGTATCTGTTGTGTCGGTCGTATTTGTCGTATCGGTCGTGTTTGTCGTATTTGTCGTGTTTGTCGTATTTGTCGTGTCAATCGTATTTGTCCCATCGGTCGTGTTTGTCGTATCTGTCGTGTCGGTCGTATTTACCGTATTTGTCATATCGGTCGTGTCTGTCGTATTTGTCGTTTTTGTCGTATTTGTCGTGTCGGTCGTATTTGTCGTGTTCGTCGTATTTATCGTGTTTGTTTGTCGTATCGGTCGTGTTTGTCGTATCGGTCGTATTTGTCGTGTCGGTCGTATTTGTCGTATCGGTCGTGTCGGTCGTATCTGTCGTGTTTGTCGTATTTGTTGTATTTGTCGTGTCGATCGTATTTGTCCTATCGGTCGTGTTTGTCTTATTTGTCGTGTTTGTCGTATTTGTCGTATTTGTCGTGTCGATCGTATTTGTCGTATCGGTCGTGTTTGTTGTATCTGTCGTGTCCGTCGTATTTGTTGTGTTTGTCGTATTTGTCGTGTCGGTCGTGTTTGTCATATCGGTCGTGTTTGTCATATTTGTCATGTTTGCCGTATTTGTCGTGTCGGTCGTATTTGTCATGTCCGTTGTATTTGTCGTGTTTGTTTGTCGTGTCGGTCGTGTTAGTCGTATTTGTCGTGTCGGTGTATCTGTTGTGTCGGTTGTATTTGTCGTGTTTGTCATATCGGTTGTGTTTGTCGTATTTGTTTTGTCGGTCGTGTTTGTCGTATTTGTCGTATCGGTCATTTCGGTCGTATTTGTCGTATCGGTCGTGTTTGTCGTATCTGTCGTATCGGTCTTGTCGGTCGTATCTGTTGTGTCGGTCGTATTTTTCGTATCGGTCGTGTCAGTCGTATCTGTTGTGTCGGTCGTATTTGTCGTATTGGTCGTGTGGGTCGTATTTGTCCCATCGGTCGTGTTTGTCATATCGGTCGTGTCTGTCGTATTTGTCGTGTTTGTCGTATTTGTCGTGTCGATCGTATTTGTCCCATCGGTCGTGTTTGTCGTATCTGTCGTGTCAGTCGTATTTATAGTATTTGTCATATCGGTCGTGTCTGTCGTATTTGTCGTTTTTGTCGTATTTGTCGTGTCGGTCGTATTTGTCGTGTTCGTCGTATTTATCGTGTTTGTTTGTCGTGTCGGTCGTGTTTGTCGTATCTGTCGTATCGGTCGTGTCGGTCGTATCTGTTGTGTCGGTCGTATTTGTCGTATCTGTTGTGTTGGTCGTATTTGTCGTATCGGTCATATTTGTCGTATCGGTCGTATTTGTCGTGTTGGTCGTATTTGTCGTATCGGTCGTGTTTGTCGTATTTGTCGTATCGGTCGTAATTGTCGTGTCGGTCGTATTTGTCGTATCTGTTGTGTTTGTCGTATTTGTCGTATCGGTCGTATTTGTCGTGTCGGTCGTAATTGTCGTGTCGGACGTGTCAGTCGTATCTGTTGTGTCGGTCGTATTTGTCGTATCTGTCGTATCGGTCGTGTCGGTCGTATCTGTTGTGTCGGTCGTATTTGTCGTATCTGTTGTGTTGGTCGTATTTGTCGTGTTTGTTTGTCGTGTCGGTCGTGTTTGTCGTATTTGTCGTATCTGTTGTGTCGGTCGTATTTGTCGTATCTGTCGTATCGGTCGTGTCGGTCGTATCTGTTGTGTCGGTCGTATTTGTCGTATTTGTCGTATCGGTCGTATCGGTCGTATCGGTCGTGTCAGTCGTATCTGTTGTGTCGGTCGTATTTGTCGTATCTGTTGTGTTGGTCGTATTTGTCGTATCGGTCGTGTTTGTCGTATTTGTCGTATCGGTCGTATTTGTCGTGTCGGTCGTATTTGTCGTGTCGGTCGTGTTTGTCGTATCGGTCGTGTTTGTCGTATCTGTCGTGTCGGTCGTATTTGTCGTATCGGTCGTGTTTGTCGTGTTTGTCGTATCTGTTGTGTCGGTCGTATTTGTCGTATCTGTTGTGTTGGTCGTATTTGTCGTATCGGTCGTATTTGTCGTGTCGGTCGTATTTGTCGTATCGGTCGTGTTTGTCGTATTTGTCGTATCGGTCGTATTTGTCGTGTCGGTCGTATTTGTCGTGTCGGTCGTATTTGTCGTGTCGGTCGTGTCAGTCGTATCTGTTGTGTCGGTCGTATTTGTCGTATCGGTCGTATCGGTCGTGTCAGTCGTATCTGTTGTATCGGTCGTATTTGTCGTATCTGTTGTGTCGGTCGTATTTGTCGTATCTGTCGTATCGGTCGTGTCGGTCGTATCTGTTGTGTCGGTCGTATTTGTCGTATCTGTTGTGTTGGTCGTATTTGTCGTGTTTGTTTGTCGTGTCGGTCGTGTTTGTCGTATCTGTCGTATCGGTCGTGTCGGTCGTATCTGTTGTGTTGGTCGTATTTGTCGTATCGGTCGTATTTGTCGTGTCGGTCGTATTTGTCGTATCGGTCGTGTTTGTCGTATTTGTCGTGTCGGTCGTGTTTGTCGTATCTGTCGTGTCGGTCGTATTTGTCGTATTTGTCATATCGGTCGTGTTTGTCGTATTTGTCGTGTCGGTCGTATCTGTTGTGTCAGTCGTATTTGTCAATAGTAGCACGGTGTCTGAAATTGTGCCCGGTATATGGGCAATAGACCCCTATTAGATGGGACTCATTACATAAATAGTGAAAAGTAGGTGTTATATCGTACAGTGGCATTAAATGTCATAATGTGCAACTCTACCGACCCCTTTGGGGATAAAAGGCGGGATGTTGTGTTCATTCAACGTCTCAGAGTACGGCAGAAAGCAGTTCTTTAGAGGTATGTTCCTTCTTAACTTTGTAATACCCAAAAATCAAATTGCCACACTGATTGAGTTCTGATATAGGCACAATGTACTCGATTCAAATTACCTTTGTGAGTTAACGGTTCTTCGTAATTGTAGGGTCTTTGTGGGTGGCAAAGAATATTAAAGAGACATATAGTAATTTATTTCGTGAAATCAACCAACGTACGTCATTGACGATCGATATATTGTAGGTACTGTCTTATGTTTTGTTTGAAGGCTACGTTTTCTCGAGACTTCTTTATTTATGTTCTATGTTCTTTTTACGGATAGGATCGGTTGGTAGAAGATTAAAAATTTATAAACTGATTCTTTTTTGGCTTTACTGACCTTATTTTCTAAAAAAGGATAAAGTAATAATGTCTTGCGTAATTTCAAATGATTATTCAGGACACCTTTGTTAACTATGCAGCATATGTTTCAGTATTAAAAAAAAATAATACTCGACGCGGGTATTGCAACTGTTACCGTCATCTTATTCTGCCGTTGCATTTGCGGTCCCTTGTCTATCCAATTAAGGATTAATGTATTTTTAAAAAGACATTGCCACGAAAGGAAATGCCTTCAGGAACTGAAAGTCGTGATGGTAAATGCAAAGATTATATAAGAAATCATCTTTAGACTGCCTCATTGGCAGAGTGGTCGCAAGTGCGACTGCCAGCCAAGGGGTCTCGGGTTCGATTCCCGGGTAGGGCAAAGTATTACAGGGTTTTAAAAAAAATATCAGTAGTAGCACGGAGTCTGGAATTGTGCCCGGTATATGGCAATAGGCTCACCCCCTATTACATGGGACTCATAACATAAATAGTGAAAAGTGGGTGTTACATTGTACAGTGGCATAATGTGCACTTCAGCCTACCCCTTCGAGGATAAAAAGTGTGATGTTATGTTATGTGTTATCTTTAGAGTAAAAACTGTTTATTTCTTTTCGATTCCACAAACATCAGTTGGAAAGTCTTACAAAAATATTATCCTTATATTTTGTGTAACTTTCGAAGGGAATGTGACACATCAAATACAATACATATATGGCGTAACGTGAAACACTTTAACATTCACACGGACTAAGTACCGAGGATGTTGGCTGTCTAATATTTAATATGCAATGTTACAGCTACATACGTGAGGGGATGCTCTCAGGTAAACCACATTCGTTTCAAATGGTCAGTACTGGCTTTAAAAACTTATATACGTGGTATACAATTTGATAGGTCAAATTGTACTGTTTAAAAAGGTTCAATTCAGTACAAGTCAATTCAATTCAGTTACAAGTCGCATTGTCTCGTTCGTTGAGAGAAAACATAGTCATTTGATTTTCAGTAGACCTTCCACCTGGTTTCCACGGTATAAGGTCGAAAATCTGCATAACTTTATCAAGAAGATGAGTTATTACGTATTTACTATATTCTTCTATGGCAAAGGACGTACCTAGATTTTCTTCCTGGTGATCTAGCTCTGGCTGAATGTATACTGGCTGGCACATCAACCTACTCCAATTTGTGAATTTTTGTTATTGGACTTTCGACCATATGTCTAAAAGATAGACTTGAAAATCTAATAAACAAATCTGATAGAAAAGTGTAGGTTGACCTGCTGCCTATTGTACCAACTAGGTATGTAAAGGAAGATTATCGAGTGGGAATACAGTGGTAATCTATTTACCTGTGAAATTGCTAGTCTGATTACACAAGGATAATGGATGCAAATGGCTCGTTAACGCATTGCAAATTGCGTTGCGACTGGGAACAGGCACCATGCGTGTAAATCCGATTAGTACCACGAAGTTTAATTATTAGGAAGGTTCTGGATTAGAGGTATACATATTATATACGTATTACATATAGGTATCAGAGACATTGTAGAACATACTTTTTTAAAAAGAGCAACGAATGAAGTTTCTTGCTTGTTGTTCTCCATTCGAATCTACATTTTCGAATAAGCACCTAGCTTCATCTAGCTTCACTGTCGGACTGACTGACAGACTATTATTTATTTTGTATTTGTTGATGTTTCAAAAGTACCAAATTATGGTTTAATCGAAATAAATGTTTTGACTTTGACTTTACGGAAGTACTAATATAACCAATCATACTGAATTAGACACGCCATATAGAATTAAAGAAAGAAAAGCAGTTTTGGTATTTGCACAGTTACAGAAATCATAAAAAAAACAAGAAAAATACTCTAAAATATAGTGAAATGAATAAAACAATCCATATCGTATTAGGTATTCTTTGTTCTACATTATTTGCCAGATATTTTTGTAGATACACCTGCACAATCAAACGGCAAGAAGTAGCAAGTTCTGTTCACTTCTATCGTAACCTTTTAACAAAAACCACGAGTGCGGGTCAGTATGAGTTTTTGACAATATTGGCGGTGGCTAATATACATGCAAATGAATGTCACACGAGGTTTGTTCAGCGGCGTGGCCTAGTGTTTGCAAATTGGATATAACCGCAGTATCACCGCGCTCCTGTTTCGGACAATGCGGTAAAATTCGTTGCATGGAATGTGTGAGTCTGAAACTTTAGAGCCGCTCCGTTTTTTCACGATAAAAAGTTAAACCGCACTAATGTGAGAGCTTTTTGTAGCATGTGTTGAATTTATGATAGAATAATTTTTAAATAACATAGTACTTCTAGTAGGTCCTGTTAAATTAGATAATTAGGTATGTAGCCGATTGTCTTATGGAATAAAATAACTTTTGTATCCAGTAAAGTAATGTTTGGTAACTCCTAAACACTGTGTACAAAGATAAACTGTGTACATAAAATAACAACACACCTTTTTATCCCCGAAGGGGTTTTTTTTTTTTTTTTTTTTTTTAAGGGGGGAAAATCATCGAATGACTGCCCCCGCCTGGGTGAGGCGGGAGGGAGTGTCAGACTCTTACTGACTAAAAACCACCCCGTTCCTTCTCCTGCACGTCGAGCCGGAGCCCCGGTTACCCGTTAGGTTCTCCGCGACTCCGAATCGGCATCGGCCGTATTGGGCCCCATCTGTGGTGGTCTGATGGCTCTTTGAGGCGCGCGCGGAACGCGACGCGCCGTACGCTCGGGTCTGTTTCTGGTCGGACGGGGAGCCACCCATGCTCGCCGTCCGCAGGCCCGCGCTTACGGTGGCCGGAGATCGTCTCGCGATCCCCGACGCCCGGTGTGTCCTTCGCGATGGCTGGGTTGCGAGGAGGCAGCGCTTCGCTGCCTCACGCGTCCCGCCTCCTCCTTAGCTAGCATCACTGCTTCGCAAAAGGAGGAGACGGCATCCCAGTCCCCCTCGCTCCGCATCATGGCCTGCACTAGGCCCGGACGCGAGAGGTCGCCATCGCCGATCACTTCCCTGAGGACACGGCGGTGCTCAGCCCACGAAGGGCATTCTCCCACCGTGTGTTCCACCGTGTCCTCAGGGCGGTCCTCGCAGTGATGACACGGGGATAGGCAGAGGTGCACATTACGGCACTTAATGCCACTGTACAATGTAACACACACTGTTTATGTTATAAGTCCCATCATCCCATGTAATAGGGGGTGAGCCTATTGCCATGTACCAGTCACAATCCCAGACTCCGCGCTACTACAGAGAATTTTTGGTTAAAGACCCACCCATAGTCTGTGTACTATTACGGAAATTACAATCAAAATGTTGATTTGACTCACCCACCATGTAAAATTTCATTTTTGTTATTACAATGACATGGTTTATTACTTCAAGCTCTTTCACAGATGTTTATTCAATCTGAATTTTGATCGGTAATTAATATGGAAACAAAACAAAGGATCAATCCTTCGATTCTCACTGGCGTCGCTTGATACTGGCTTTCTAATCAGGCTGTACAATAGGCGTAGTACTGCCAATCCACGGTCAATTGTTTGCCAGATTGGTGCGTACGATATGATAATTACTAGTATTAGGGTCAGGAAATAAGACTCGTAACGACCTTCAATTACTTATTTAACACGTTAAACGCCATGGCAGTCACCGGTGACCGACGTTAGCGGAGGATTTGCCTTCAATAGTTTTTTATTGGCAGCCAAAGCCTTAATATAATTTTACAATTTAAGCCGAAACCATCGACCGAACTTTTTCAATTCCCGCCAAAAGTGTGTAATATCTAACCTTGCCATATTCTACAAAAACCTTCATCAAAAATGAGCTTCACTCAAATAATTTACTAATTAACTAAAACTTTCATATTTTTGTAATAATAGTAAAAGTATTTAAATAAAATAAAAAAATTACTAAATTATTAAAACATCTACAAAATAATATTTTTTAATAATATCTAGCAAGCATTTTAATTACGAACATCATTTAGCAAGTGTTGCCATTATATAAAAATATACTCTGCATAACAAAACTTAAAGGAAATAAAGTATTTATGTATAAAAATATTATACTCTGCATCTATAACCTAACAGTTCGGCCATCCTCTTAAAAGCGAGTCCTCTCGCGATTGAACTAAAATAATATAAATGACTGTTACAATTACATGTAGGAATCTTAATGTTTACTGTATCGTTATGACTTAATTACTACCTAGGTACTGTTAGAACGCAATTCATCGAGTAACAACACATGTAACTAACTTACTTAAACATCATTTACATTTATGGGTTAGAGAAATAAAATAAAATGAATAAATGTAACTAGTTCGGACACTTATCTACTCTTTTTCACTAGAGTCACCCTCGGATGATTCAGATTCCGAATATCTGTTGAAATTCATCCACGGTTTGATTTTATCGATAGCTACAATATTTTCGTACTTTTTTCCCTGTTTACGAGTTAACGGTGTGTCCTCTATAATAAATCGGTCATTTGGGAGCATTATTTTTATGCGATACGGACCCTGGTACTTATTAACAAGTTTTTGTGACTTACCATCATGTGGAACCTGCCTTTCTACTCGCACCAAGTCACCCTCTTTATATGTAGTCGGGGACTTTCTGTGTTTATTGTAATTAATAGCATCCTTTACCTGTTGCTCCTTAATCTTATTGCCCGCTTCTTGTCGCACTTCTTCTAAATCTTCCACTGGCATTCGATTCAGAGTCTCGTTTATAATGTCACTTAATTTTCCTTCTGTTCTACTAGTTATATTGAAGCCAAACAATAGCTCCGAAGGGCTTTTCATAGTTGTTTTATGTCTTGTGGTGTTAATACCAACCTGAATATCGTAGGCATTGTCATCCCAAGTTTTCTCGTCACCACCATGATTTGAAGTTGCTAATGCGTCTAGAACGGTTCTATTAAATCTTTCAACTTGCCCATTTGCCCTAGGTGTTGCCACGGCATTTTGAACATGCCTAATGCCATAGGATTTCACAAAGTCCTTAAATGTTTGACTGGTAAAACTTGTACCTCTGTCGGTAATGAGGCGAGTGGGGACGCCAAAATAACTAATATATTGTTTAATTACTTTAATTGTAGTGATGGATTTAGTATTCTTCACTGGATTGATACTTATATACTTTGTGAAGCCATCAACAATGACCAGTAGATAACAGTTTCCCTTCTTGCTTTTTACAAATGGTCCCAAGTGGTCTGCGTGAATTGTATGAAATGGCATACTGACCTTTTCGATGGGATGTAACTCACCTTCCTGTTTACCACCAGGCGTTTTGTGATGAGCGCATTCGAGACAAGAAGAAACATACTTTTTTACAAATCGTCGCATTTTTCGAAACCAGTAATGCTCTTTAATACGATTCAGTGTTTTTTCAAACCCACAATGACCAACATCGTCGTGGTTCATTTTCAGAATTTGCCATCGTACAGCTCGTGGTACAAACCATTTTAAGTCTTCTCCTACTATGCGGTAAACTCTATCACTTTTAAGTTTGTAATTCTTTTGAATCTCAACTGCTTCGACAGTGGTGGGGTCTAATAAAATTTCTTTGATTTTCTTCACCTCATCGTCGGTGGACTGAACAGTAGAGATCCAGTTCTGGTCTGTTTGTTGTATTTGTAAAACATCCAAAATATGTTGCTCACTTACGGGGTCGTCTACTGCATTCCTACTAAGCGCATCTGCATGCGCCATTCGGGCTCCAGGGCTATATTCAATAGTGCAGTCGAATTCTTGAAGTAATACCCACCAGCGTGCTATACGAGGTATGAGATCTCGTTTCACTAGTGTAGACCTCAATGCGTTGCAATCAGTTAAAATTTTAAACGGTATACCCACCAAATAGACTCTAAAACGGCTGATAGAGGCTATTACGGCTAGCGTTTCGAGTTCATAAGAATGCATCTTACGCTCGTCTATAGTCGTTTTCCGGCTGAAGTAAGAAACTGGCTTTAGTACATTAAATTTATCGTGTTGAAGCAATATACCTGCTAAGCCCTCCTTACAGGCGTCGGTATGCAACTCCGTTTGGGCCTTTGGGTCATAGAGAGCGAGTAAGGGCCTACTTACCAACAATTGTTTTATTTCGGTAAATGCTTTTTCTTGTTCCTTACCCCAAATCCACGGAGCGTTTTTCTTTAATAAATCTGTTAATGGTGCTGTAATTACGGCGTAACCTTTGATAAATCTTCTAAAGAAGCCGGAAAGACCAAGATATTGTCGCACGTCATGTTGATTCTTAGGAGTGGGAAACTTGGAAACGGCTTCTGTTTTTCGATAACCAGGCCTGATACCATTAGCGCTTACATCAAAACCTAAAAAGTCTATCGAGCTATGGAAAAAGTGGCACTTACTCAATTTTAGCGTTAAACCACCCTTTTTGAGAAGTTGTAATACCTCTTCTAAACGTTGTATACCTTCTTCAAAATCTTTGGAGGGAATGAGAATGTCGTCCATGTAGATGATAGCATATTTAATTTTCGCTTCTAGGAGAATTTTATTTATTGTGCGTTGAAATACTGATGGCGCATTCACCATACCAAATGGCATTCTGTTGTACTCATATTGCCCATCAGGTGTTACAAAGGCAGTCTTTGAACGGGAGTCTTCTGATATAGCTATTTGATAATACCCTGAGGCTAAATCTAAAGACGTGAATAAAGTATTACCTGCTAATAAATCGAGTTGATCTTCCACACGGGGTAAAGGATAGTGGTCCTTTTTAGTTTTTCTGTTGAGAGCTTGATAGTCAACACATAAACGTTTCTCACCTGTTTTCTTTCGTACCATAACTATTGGACTTGCATAAGGTGAAGAAGACTCTCTGATTATATCACTGTCAAGCATCTCTTTCACCATGTCCCTTACCATAGACCTTTCAGCATACGACATGCGGTACGGACGATACACTACCGGATCTGTGTCAGTAAGTTCAATTATCATCTCAGTTACTTGAGTATATCCTAAATCATATAATCCGCTGGAGAAGCAACCACTAAACTTTGCTAGCAAACCTTGTAAACGTTGCCGCTGATTTTCATCTAAGTTAGGATCACAATTCACAGAGTTCGTCATTTCCAAATCATTGAAACTAACGCTAAAAGAATTTAATGTTCTCGTTAAAGGCAAAGAGTTTTTTTGAAGAGATCTAGTTAACAGAGTGCCTTTGACAAAATAGATTGGAGTAGATGATAAATTGTAAATTAGAATTGCACCACGTCCGTTTTTGATCTCATACTGACCGGGAAATATATAATACTCTTTACCTTCAGAGCCACGTAGCGTACCATTGACATATATATCACAATCCAAGTCCATGTCAGTGCGAATTACGATTGTGCGTAGTGTATTCTCAGGAATATCGGCATCATTATCTACTATTACGTTTAATTTGTTTGGTGGTATCCTTTGAAACTGAATTTCATTGGGCGTTTTAATTATTAATACATTAGGTTTTTCTGTAAAAGAATGTCCCAGTAAAACGGGGTGCAGCAGGACATAATCCTCTACAACATATAAATCTATAGTCTCGATTAAGCTCTGGACTTCGACAGTGGCCAGGACGACTCCTATTGGGGAAACCAAGTTTGCGCCTATACCTCGAAGTAAAGGTAAGTTTGAGTGTATTTTTATTTGTAGATTGAGTGATTTAGCAACACTCATTCTTATAAGAGAACATTGACTACCAAGGTCAACATGACACGATATTATTGAGCCATTAATTTTGATGTCCATAATATACTTACTTAAACCTGAATCCTCTACGCTAACTTCAGAGACCTGTTTATGTTCTTTAACCGCAGGTTGATCTTTATTAATATTATTCCTGTAACATTTATCGCTTCGGTGTCAAAATTTATCACATACTGTACATTTTACAGGAGGCTTGTCACATAAACGACTTGGGTGACCCAACTCATCGCAATTAAAACACCTTACATTTGAATTATAAGTACTCGTACCTGATTTCGCTGGCCCTGGGCGGTTTATGTTGCTTCTAAACCGACGTTCGTATGTGTAAGTAGAGTCTCTACTGTGGCCGCTTTTAACAGTTCTAAAATATTTAAGTACCTGTTCTGGTTCCTTAAACTGGGCTGCTTGTGCGCCAACCTTAACAGCACGATCCTCAACACCATGCAAGAGACAATCCACAGCCTGTCTACCAGATATATTACATCGGTTTAATAAATTATTTTTCTCGTAAAAGTAATGCTCTAATGACTCCCCATATCTAGCTTTTTTAGCTAACATATTAGTAAGAAGTTCAGCATAATCCTCTCGACATGGAAAAGAATCGATAAGTTTCCTTTTCCATTCAGACCAAGTATGTAATATCGAAGTTAGACCCTGATACCACGTTTTAGCTACTCCAGTTAATTTAGGTAAAGAATAATGAATTATTTCCTTCTCTTGCCAGCCATAAATTTCGGCACATTCTTCGACTTTTGTTAACCACGTTAAGATATTTAGCTCTTTAGACATAGCGTCGAACTCCGGTATTACGTTCTTATCAAAGGACATTTTAGGTTTATCTGAGTGTTTGAACTTATCTAATATATTTAAGAATTTATCCAAAAATTTCGTTCAGTTCTCTCCTCCCTTGTTCCTAGTTTTCTCCTCGGTGGTGGCGACTCATCACTCGATTCCGAAGGTGTGCAGTACTGACGTTTACTTAACGTGCGCGATGTACGTTTAGAAGTTCTCGTCGTAAGCTGATCTCGACGTTCCTTAATTTCCGTACCACCATGTGTGCCTAACATAGAACTTCGCACCATATCAGAAGTTTCCAATCCACCTACCAGTGCGTATACCAAGTCTTCACCTTGACTGGACACGCGACCGGCAAACTCTAACCCTTTACCTTGGGTATCATTGCGATTGGACCCTTTACCGCGGGTTTCACCAATCTCTAACCCTTTACCGCGGGTTTCACCAATCTCTAACCCTTCACCATGGGTTTTACCAATATCCAACCCTTTACCTCGGGTTTCACCAATCCCTAACCCTTTACCGCGGGTTTCACCAATATCCAACCCTTTACCTCGGGTTTCAGCAACGTCAGACCCTTTACTTCGGGTTTCACCAACGTCAGACCCTTTACCTCGGGTTACACCAACGTCAGACCCTTTACCTCGGGTTTCACCAATGTCAGACCCTTTACCTCGGGTCACATCCACATCGGGCCCTTCACCTCGGGCATTTTGATCAACTTTGTCCATTGTACTCTGAAACTTACAAATATATATTAATATATATCCTTTTTATATATCACGAACATAATATTACGCCTAAAAGGCTGAGATACACTTTGTTGAAATTATGAATTTAGTCTACTAGCGACATCTAGTAGTAAACATTTCAAACTTTTGGCTCAGTGTGATTATTCACTACTAAAAATTATGCATTTCAATTGCTCGTAAGGGAAGCTTATTGCTGTAGATACACAACCCACTCAGGTCACATTTTAACCACAAAATAGACTAATCGTATTTTACCCAATCCGGGAATCAAACTTCAGATCTATGCGTTAGTAAATTAACGAGGTAGTCATCACATTGGTCAAATAAAAAGATACAATAGAACCTTGTTATTGTTTTTCCATTAATTAATGCTATAAAATAAATAAGCTTATGGTAGGTATCACTCACTGAACCTGAATGTGAACTAACAAACAAAAATAAATGTTATAATAATACATACATACTCCGATTTATGTGACTATTTCATCACAAAAATCTACATTTACCCAGGTCAAATCGTCGTTATACAACCACTGCTTATCTCCTTTTGTAAGTACATACATACAATGATTGTTACACTAACAGTTATTGTTTTACTCCATAAGTTAATTGATAATTTAAATCTAATACGACAACAAACAAAAAAAAAATTGCATTCTATAAATTAAAATTAAGATTTGACCGCCATTCTAATAAAAGGAAATAAAACAATGATGGGAAGAAAAAAATTTCGTTACTTACTTTCCACTTCTGTGGGCGTGGGTTCGAATCCCACTTCTGACTTATTAGGGTCAGGAAATAAGACTCGTAACGACCTTCAATTACTTATTTAATATAATTTTACAATTTAAGCCGAAACCATCGACCGAACTTTTTCAATTCCCGCCAAAAGTGTGTAATATCTAACCTTGCCATATTCTACAAAAACCTTCACCAAAAATGAGCTTCACTCAAATAATTTACTAATTAACTAAAACTTTCATATTTTTGTAATAATAGTAAAAGTATTTAAATAAAATAAAAAAATAACTAAATTATTAAAACATCTACAAAATAATATTTTTTAATAATATCTAGCAAGCATTTTAATTACGAACATCATTTAGCAAGTGTTGCCATTATATAAAAATATACTCTGCATAACAAAACTTAAAGGAACTAAAGTATTTATGTATAAAAATATTATACTCTGCATCTATAACCTAACACTAGATATCAAGTGATGCTGGAGTTCATAGAACAGTAGACCGATGATATATTGTGTAACTTGTCGGAATGTTTGTGCCTGTCCGAGTCTAGTATATTTTTTAAAATGAATCTGGTGTACTGTATGGTGATAAAGATTTTCCCTTATTGTAGTTGGACTTATTATTTATTATCTGGCTGTCGCTCGCGGCCTGGTCCGCGTAGAATATGATTCCTGTTTTATACCATGGAAGAATTTAATCGGGATAAAAAGTATTGTATCACCTAAGTCAGCCCATACCCTGTCTGTATAACAAATTTCATCAAAATCCGATCAGTAATTTCAGCGTGATAAACAGACAAACATCCAAACAAAGAAACTTTCACATTTATATATTTATTTAAACTTTCATATTCTCATTTATTACATTTAGAATATGTGATGAAGTATGCGGAGAAGACCAGGAGCGCCTGTCTATAACTTGGTGAAAAACTAACGAGATGAAAAGACATCCAAATAAGTTAAATCATTGAGAATAATAGTTTTAAGTTTCAATCTCATTCCCTTAAACTTAATACCTACTTACTTACTATAATGGTAGACTAACTAGCTACATTGTACTTTACTACATAGTGGTGTTTGAAGCAAAGTATTGTACCTTTTTACGGCAAAAATGTTCGATGAAATAGTTTCAGTTCGAGACCTTTGGTCTACATAAAAGGTGCACTGGCCTCCAGTCGATATTCGAACGATCGAATGGAATGCTCTCCCTACATATGTTAGGTTTTTGTATGAATTCGTACCGGATAAAAAGCGTCACATGTAGTTTCTGGATAAAAGGCAGTTTGGATTTATTTCTGTTGTAAATAAAATGGAAAGGGGAAATTGGGGAGGATTTTTGTACGTCCTGAGGTACAAATAACCCAATAATATGAGGAATTTGCATAAAAGCCAATGGTGAATAATTTTTTTTTACCAAGTTGTTTATTTTTACTACGTATATGAGAATATATTTAACAAATATAGACCAGCTTTCATGTAAACGACCATGGAATCTGCGAAGGTATAGTCATAATAAATATAAAAAAGCACTCCATAATATTAGCTCGGCATTTTGTTTTTCTCTACGAAATCCCTCACGGCAGCCATTTATTTTACAAAGCATTTCATTTTAATCTTGTCGTAAGAATTTCGGCGTATGTTTTTTCTCATTAAAAGTCATGGAATACCTTCAAGTAAATAATGTAATTACAGGTATGGAAATTAAAATAGAACGTTTTTCAATACTTGTAGGTTTATATTAGGTTAAATGTTGGAAATCTTTTTATTAGGTAGGCCTTTGTGGTTTTGTTGGAAAAGATTCTTTAATCTAAAAATAAGTTTTTTTTAATATTGAGGTTGATAATATAATATAGTAAATGGTCTTGTATTTTATCGATCGATTTGTGTTATAAGTTTCAGGTAATATTCAATACTTACACTTAGCAAATAAAATGTTGAATGTTGTTGTGTCTTAAAATCTTAAAAGCATACAAATAAAACTGCCATAGGTGTCGCGGAGAATCTAACGGGTTACCGGGCTCCGGCTCGAAGTGCAGGAGTAGGAACGGGGTGGTTTTTAGTCAGTAAGAGTCTGACACTCCCTCCCGCCTCACCCAGGTGGGAGCAGTCATTCGATAATATTCCCCCCTTAAAAAATATAGTAAATAGGTACAAGAATATATTTATGTATACATTAATTGACTATCACGAACACAGTATATTCCAGTTCCAAGGAACTAGGATCCAAATAAACAAATGCACTTGAATAAATTAACATTCCAAGTTATTTGCAGTTGAATTTAATTAAATTCATTAGTCGTAAGACAAATTTACAATGTCGGGTTAATTAAATTGAGGACTTTAATGAAAATACGTCTGTATATAACTGCAGATCATTTTTTGTTCTCTATGCAAATTTTTCATTACAGAACCCTTTTTATTGGTGGATATTTGATTGAAATTGACATTTTTTCTTAGCTTGTTATAAAAGCGATGTTGTTAGTGGACTGTTAAAATATTGTGGGTTTCGTTCTTAAGGTATAAATAGACTGTGACCCAAATTCTGACATAAAAGTAAGATATTGATGTCTATAGTGCTCACACTTATACGGATGATAAGACAGCGGATGATGGGAAAATAATTATCGTGGCACAATACTCATTCCAATTACAGACATTCGCGTTCATACAGACATATTTGATTTTACAGACATTCGCGTTCGTACAGAGTCATTCGATTTTACAGACATTCGCGTTCATACAGATACATTCGATTTTACAGACATTTGCGTTCATACAGAGACATTCTATTTTACAGACATTCGCGTTCATACAGAGACATTCTATTTTACAGACATTCGTGTTCATACAGAGTCATACGATTTTACAGACATTCGCGTTCATACAGATACATTCGATTTTACAGACATTCGCATTCATACAGAGTCATTCGATTTTACAGACATTCGCCTTCATACAGAGTCATTCGATTTTACAGACATTCGCGTTCATACAGAGGAGTCATTCGATGTTACAGACATTCGCGTTCATACAGAGTCATTCGATTTTACAGACATTCGCGTTCATACAGAGTCATTCGATTTTACAGACATTCGCGTTCATACAGAGACATTCGATTTTACAGACATTCGCGTTCATACAGAGGAGTCATTCGATTTTACAGACATTCGCGTTCATACAGAGTCATTCGATTTTACAGACATTCGCGTTCATACAGAGACATTCGATTTTACAGACATTCGCGTTCATACGCAGAAACGTTCGATTTTACAGACATTTGCGTTCATACAGAGACATTCGATTTGTACACTGCGTATTCGAGTATAGTTCATGGTGTCGTAGTCTATTCGTATCCTTTAGAGTAATCACTGTTTAACAGCGAAAAATTGCTTTATCCTTAACAAATAAATACCTATATGCGTACATAAATTACTAGTACCGGATGTCCTAGTCTACTTTTTCATGTTATTCTATCACCTCTAAGAATCTAACAGTTAATTACATGGGACTCACAACATAAATAGTGACAAGTGGGTTACACTGTACAGTGGCATTAAGTGCCATAATGTGCACCTCTGCCTACCCCTTCGGGCCTTCGGGGATTAATGGCGTGATGTTATATTATCTTATAAAGCAGAGAATTTCCACAGCAGTTTCAGTTTCGAATACATGTAACACATCTTTAATAGTATACTTTATACTTCGGTAATATTTTGTGACAATTACAATAATGGCTGGTGATAATGGCGGCAATAACAATCGATTGTCATTGGTTGCAGGTGCTGAGAGGCGCTCGGTAGCGTCGCGTGCGAGGCGATGATCGGCCACACGGGTCGGCCTCGCGCTCACCATGCGACAGCCGTCGACCGACGTTAGTATATCAATAACTTGCTTTAATATTTAATCTGGGTGTGCACTAGTATATTTTACACAATCATTCGAATGATTGATAAATATCAATGTGTCAGTCATATGTAGCACTGTTAAAGATTAACCCTTTCAAGAGTGTAATGGGTGAGATTCACAAGTTTAACCGATGGTGTTAAATTTAAAAAAAAAACGAAACGAAAAAGGTTTAATACCCATTTTTTAGCTTTTTTATAACACTACTTGGTTACTTCTCACAAATATAAATGCATAACCGTTTCTTTAATTTGAGATACTATGAGATAGGTCATCACATAAGGAACTTTTGAATTAGAAAACATAATAATTCAACATTAGTTTAATTTGAATTAAATGCAATTACCTACTGAATAATTTCTTACTTTCATTAATATATTTCTATTACTAACGTGCATACCTAAAGAAAGAAATTTCTGACATGACTTCAAAGTCATTAATCATGTAACACTCATTAAGAAACAAATCAATTAAAGCTGACAGCAATTGAAATCACAAATGATCCCTCACTCCACTGATTTAATTGGTCGTAACGTACCTAAGTCTTCAAGTGGTTCTCTCAGCCGTATCGAAATGAAAATCTTTATTTCAAAGAAGCTATTATATATTTAGAGAGCCTGTGTTACACACAATTCTTACGGTTCTTTCCTTCGAAAAGGGAAAACGGAAACGTCGATTTCCTCTGGAATCGAGTAGAAATAAATATTATAGTACTTTCCTTGGCGTGTGTTCTGTTATAGCATTCGAAGGCAGTTAGTATGGCATTTTAATAGCATCTCATAATTTATTGTATGACCGGGAAAAAGGGACAAATTAGGTATGCATTATGTTTGTTTTAGTGACATAATTACTATAGAAGTCCTAAACGACGTTTCTTTTTCTGATGCTGTATAATGTTACATTTCCAGACGGTCGACAAAGCCGTATGGACGGAGGAGAGCGGCGCGGCGCGGCTGGAAGCGGTGCTAGTCGCGCTGGTGGAGCGCAAGGCTCGCGCGCTCCACGCAGAGCAGTCACGGCGGCGCGCACGCACTCACCCGCTACTGCTACTCCTTCGAGACCCCGTACCCGACGGTTAGTAGATCCAATACCTATAAAAACATATTTCTGATACTATTAGATATATACATACGTATAAAATTCATGCCTCAGTCTCCCGGTATAAATTGTAATTACAGAGTACTTATTTTTTGAGGTGGACCAAGATATGCATACTTATTTTACTTTCATCAGTTTTATCCGTCTGGTAACGTAAATTATATTATTAGGTACCATTAATATAAAAAGTTTTTTCATCATAATTATTGATCACTATTAAGATTGGCCCCCAAATATGGCCCTGTGGAACTCCGTTATTAATTATATTTATTCTATTACTGTTGTAAGTTGTAATATTTCCCATTATAAATTATTTCAATTTAGTCTTGTTTAATACGAATATAGAGGTAATCATACAAAAACGTTTTTGATCACATCGTCGTTGTGACGATGTTATTGTGTTTATGATATGTTATATTAAACTTGTGCACAAAAGAAACTTTATTAAATTAAAAACCCTTTCCCTTATCATAAAAAGCATAATTGGGTACTTGCCAACTAGTCAAATTCAATACTTTTTTCGAACTGTCAATTTTGTACGAGATTGTGTATTGTGACGTCACGTTTTTTTAGCGTCAAACAGTTAACACCTATTTTAAAAAACAATGCTGCAAAGATACTAAAATTAAGTTGGTCATAAAATCAATTAATGAAAGTGTGATTATTTTTTTAATATTTTATTGTATTGAACAGTCGAAATATTTTATTAATGATTAAGGCAAGCACCCAATTTTGAAATATTTCTCTAGTGTAATGTGTAGAGTAAAAATATTATACATATTGTTGTACATGTACATATATGAAGTACTAAATCTTATCCAGATTTCCTCTAGCATCATCGTAAACTGTCTAAAGTACTCATTCACTCGATAAACGTTATATGGAATTGCTTGGCAGATACTGTACCTACGCGTAATCTCCTCTTAATGGTTGTAGTTTGAAATCCCGCATAAGTTATGGTTATAGCCCTTTAGAGATGCTATCTAAATAGAGGAAAGTAACTACCTCTATTAGAACTCACGTACATATATACCTTTTTACAGTCTTTTACTAGCTCTTTGAAGATAGATGGTAAGATTGTATTGGAAACTTATTATTAAAATATTCAATAAATAAAGTCTATGTCAAAGTTTTAATCAGATTAGTACAGAACACGTTGAAGCAAAATCAACCTTTATTATAAAAAAGGTAAAAGCGTTTTACTTTCAAAATCTAGAAGTTAATGAATTGTTCCTAAGTGATAAGAATCCCATTCGGCGCAGATCTCTTAATCAATCATCTAACTGAATTGAATGTGATAGCTTTAGATAAACCCACACATGAACGGTTGCCTGACTACCTCTATAATACTGTGCAATCAGTCATCTGAGTTACAGATCTGTCTTATAATATGTACCATGGTTCGATTCATCATCTTAATCAAGTTGTATCCTAAGGTTACTGTAATACAACTTATGCTAGAGGTTCTGTCCTTATAGTTTTGTATATTATATTTTTTACTAGTATTGTAATAATAAGAATGTTTATCTTAAAATTATGAACAAATATGTCAGTTAATATTAGGTACTTTACTTTCAAACATTTCAGTGAATACAAAATCCTATTACGAGAGAAATAAAACCTATTGTTACTTTAACCACACACACGGTAACTATTACAGAATAATGATGTTAGAAGTCAAGAATTGTACTGGTTTATTGGCAGTATTTCTCATAAAGGTTACTAAAAAGAAGATTTACTTATCAAAAGTTCTACTAACTGGTTCAGTTTGTGTTATAATTATGATGTAAGTAGTGGCCAATCACATATGTATCTTACTTATACAGTACTGCGTTATTGTTTTAATTTCAGAGGAGGCCTCGATCATAGGCAGCCCGGGCGAAGAGCTGCCATCACACTGGTGCGAGCATGAGATCGCTAGACATAAGCGTAAGAAACTTAAACTCCAAACCCGTCGTAGGTATGTATATCACCATCATACAACTATCAAGACTGCCTCGTAGGCCGAGTGGTCGCAAGTGCAACTGCCGGACAAGGGGTCTCGGGTTCGATTCCTGGGTCGGGCAAAGTATTACTGGATTTTTAAAAAACCTCAGTAGCAGCACGGAGTCTGGAAATGTGCCCGGTATATGGCAATAGGATCACCTCCTATTACATGGGACTCATAATATAAATAGTGAAAAGTGGGTTGGACAGTGGCATTAAGTGTACCTCTGCGAGGGTAGCCTCGGGGATAAAAGGCGTGATGTTATGTATGTATACAACTATCATAATAATTATAATCATCAACTTTTTGTAGTCCTTACACAAGACGTAAGCTTCATCCTCTAGTAACACATTCCGGCCACCCTCTTAAGGACGTCGTCGGTCCATCAATGTCATATAAATACCCGATAGTTCTCACAAAATATCTATATTTCATGTTCAAAATTAATCTACATTGAGACTTTACGGTTGGTGCGGTGGCTGGGCAATCGACTACCATGATCCCCGCACAGAACAACTCTTTGTGAGATCCACAAATCATGTGTATGTGAACTTTTATGTTTGTAAACGCACCTATGACACAGGATAAAATACAAGTGTGGGGCAACGTTTCTTTTTTTAAAATAAAAAATAAGTAATATGTTAGTAAAAGCCCCCACTTACACAAAACTTATTACAGTAGATATCTAATTTAAAAAATCCACCGAAAGGAACTCCTTTCCATAGGAAGGACTCAACGGTGCAAAGTACTCAATGTATATTTTTTATAGCAATTATTGATTTCCTTTGACAGAGATATGCAAATTCCGGAACAACTGGAGCTGGAGCGACGCCGTCGCCGACGTAGACGCAGTCCTCATGTCCATGGACAGAAGCCGAAGAAACACCGCACTTTACTTGTCTCAGCTATTGATGAACAAGCTAAAGTTATTCATGTAAGTACTCGTGTTCTTTAAATACTTATTTTCTACACTTAAATGTGGTTTACAGCTGCATTGCTGCAAGATTTTTAAGTTAAATGTAAAATTATTTATACGGTACTTAAAAAGAAAGGAAATAGGTACTTAACTTGTGAAACATAAAAAAGTTTTCCACTATATGATGAGCAATGCAGAATTTTTCCATTATTTCCCCAAACTATCGCAGCGCCATCTAGAAGGGAAGTGAAGATGTCATGAAGTGGAGTTTGGTGTCGTTTCGACTCGAGAAAGGTGAAATAAGATTTAAAGCTACCACCCGCTAGATGGCGTTCAATGAGAAACAACAAAGTTAATAGTTTCATGGTTTCAGTACAGATGGCGTTACTTGCGATAGTAGGTACAAGTTCGAAGTTTTCCCGCTAAATTAATTCATGTAACTTTTATAAAATCTTCAATATTGTTGATTAATATTTTGAAATTATTTATAGGTTTTTAAAATGGATACTCGTGATTAATACAGATCTACCCAACACATATTATCTAGTACTGGGGTTTCCTTCGAAAACAAGATGATTACCGAATCATTTGATGGTATTTTTCTTTTTGCCCCAGGTACTGGATCCAGATGAGCTTCCCCGCCGCGCTCGATATACCATCATGGTGACGGCGTGCCTCTTGCTGTTTCTCTGTCTACTGCTGGTCGGAGTCACGTTGCGTATGGCACCTCTCATCGACGATATGGGTAAGTACTTGCACTTGGAAAATAGAGATAGATCAAGCTGTACTTAAGGAACTTATACAGAGCACCCATGAAGTAATTTGCACTTTAACGGTCGAAAGTATTCCAAAACCAAAGTCGATATTAATTAAAAATTATTGATTGACATAAGTTTTTGACATTCGTTCTAAAAACTAAACGATGTACAGTTTAGTTTGGATAAAGATCAGTAAAAATTATTCAAGTACAATAAGTATGTGCAGAAATATGTGAATGTATTGTCTTTGCAATACCCTTTTTTAGGCTGCCCTATTAGGTACGTGTGTGTCTGTACAAGATAACTATTTGGATTGGCTTCCAACTAAGGAAACTATGTATGTACATACTCATATGAGGTTTGTATATCAATTTAAATATTTCTTATATTACGAAAAAAAATAATTTAGTGGATTCATTTTAAGAGTTGAGTAATTTTTAGCTACAGCAATCCCCAAGCGGTCATCGATGACTGCTCTCCACTAACTTCATTGGAGACTGTAGTTTAGAGACTACTTTTGTATAAACAAATTTTAGTGATTAATATCAAGTTAACAGGTATATGATGTATTGAAAGTAAGTGTCAGTCGTCATTCAAAGATGGGAAAAATGACGTATGTATAATATAAGAATAAAATAATGTCACTTCTATTTATTTACTGTTATATATTAAGTCACTTACCGTAAATTTAAATTATACATACTTACATGTTATTTTACAGTTAATGTCACGCCGTTAACTGTAAAATAACATGTATATCTCTGTATTAATATAATAAGTTCACACTTATTAACAAATACAGAGATAAACTTGAATTGCGAAGCGTAAATAAAAAATCACCTTAAATCTCAATAATATTTTATTGGAGCCGAAAACCCGAACTGAGATTTCCGATTATTTCATAAATATATGAGGCTCCATAACATGTTTGTCGAAGCGTGGTATAATAAGTAAAATTTAATACATGAACCCAGTTAAAGCTTAAAACAATAATTATAGTGTTACGTTAAGGTACAAACTATGGTCCAAGGTCAATCTTATTAACCAAATCAGGTGTCTCACAACCTTCTAAAAAGATCCTTGCTAGTAGGGGAAGAGATAGGGACTAGGGTGTTCTATAAATAGCCTAGATCATAGGGGTCCGTTTCAGTACACTTGAGTAACTCTTAGTGTAGTAACGATGTAGTAAAGTAGTGACCTCATGTTTCGGTAAAATAGGTAAACGCGTTAAATACCTGAAAGGTAAGGTTTTAATTTTGTACCAGTACCTGTACTGTATTATCGGTGACATATTCGTGTAAGATCAAAGAAACTATGATTAATTAACAGATAGGCTTCTAATTAATTATTTTATTTAGAGGCTTATTGCATTTTACAACTATATTTGGGGGTGTCCAAATATATTTAATAATTATGCTTATATAATCTTTGCGAATGCAAATAATAATTATGCTAATATAGTCTTTCTGCCGACCAATGCCGTGGTGGCCCGGAGGTTTATGACAATCGCACTCTCATGTATGAGAGTGCGGGTTCGAAACTTGCCAACAGCAAGTACCAATCTAACTATTACCGAGTTATATATGTACTTTCTAAGATTATCTAGATACCACAGACAAACGGTGAAGGTAAATATCGTGGAGAAACTTGGGTTTATAATTTCTAATTATAAGTTTGAAGTCGCCAACCAACCAAGCGTGGTGATTAATGCTCAAACGTTCTCCGTACGAGAAGAGGCCTTTGCTCAGCACTGGCCACTTATAGGCTGTTGATGATAACGATGATTATGAATCTTTTCGTCATCCCCAATTTCTAATTATCAAATCCTTTAAAAACGCTGGTAATGCGTTCTTAACTTCTCTGGTGGAGTGTGTCTCTATGGAAGGCGCTAATACCTAACCATCAGGCGACCCGTAAGCTCGTTTACCAACTTATTAAATAAAAAATATTATTAATCACTGATCGAGGCATCTTTAATCAAGTCAAGAGCTCCATTAGAAGTCGAGTGGAGTACTTGTCAGGTCTCTAGTTCGCAAGGGTGGCAAAAAATAATTACAGGTCGTTCGTTCGCAAAAATTATTTGAAAATACCAGTCCTATCATGGGTGGAAGTTGGGCAATGGTGTGTCATGAGTATATTTACATATACATTTACACGTTAAAACATATATATGTATATTGGCAAAATACGGTAGTTATATTTACAAGTTTACTCTTCTGCCTGTGAACAAAAATTCTTCGTCAGAAAAACTTGTCCAATATTGTGTACTAAGTGCGTACTACACTTTACTCAAGAGCATCGTTATTTTTTTAGCCTTTTGTGTTACTATTGTATAAAAATATATCTCCTAAAAATACAAATTCTGGTGTTTTTACTTAAAATAGAGGTCAGGTCTAGCTAAAACTTATCGGTCTTGTTATTAATGTATAATTTTTCTTTTATAAGTCAAGTCAGTCCAGAAGTTTGTCCATTTGAAACTGTGTTGAAGTATTTGTTAATTTTTTTTTAATTGAGACGACAAGTTATCCCTGGTATTTGGAACTGACGACGTTGAAACTGTTCAGTGAAGACGCGTGATAGCGTCGCGACGCCTCAAGCGCTGTCACCTTGACATAACCGCACCCATCTTCATCGCAATATACGATATTAATGGGAAACTTGAATACGGAATGTTGAATACGGTAGGAGCTATTTTTAAATATGTAGAAATTTAAGTAATGTAGAATTACGTTTAACGTGAAAATCAGCTCATATTTGGGTAGATGTTTGTTATAATAAAAATGCTTAAAAATAGCAAAATGTTTTCCCCTATTACTTGATATTAAATTGAAAATTTTTAATCCTGTCTACCATTTCGTTAGGACTTAAATTACGTAATGAAAATAAAATTCATATCAGACAGATAATTTTGATCTGAGTTTATTTTTTTTTGGCCTCCTATATGTTGTGTTTCATCGTGTGAGCTACCTTACTTACACGTTTCATGTTGCTTTTGGTGTGTAGCCGTGGTATTGCTCCGGTCGAGCCGACCCATTGGTACCGAAGCATTGCTCTCCGACACTTGAAAAAGCCTAAAGTTAAATAGTATTTGACATATGACAAACAACACTTCAGACAAATTTCACTTTGATATACTTAAAAAAATATTCATAAAATTACTTTGAAATAATAAAATATTTTGCTATCATATTGAATTTTAGAGTGCAAACATTTATTTAAGTGCGTCAAAAATACTTTTACTTTTGAAGGTAGACACAATTTCGTGTAGTGCATTCCCGAGTATTAAATTATATTTGTAGAATTCCCAAAGTAATAAGTATTTTCGTATGTTTTATAGTTTTCATAACGATAGTAAATATCGTAGACTGATACTTATAGTAGTAATAGTGAAAAGAAGAGGACCAAGTCAATGAAATAAATATTTCTAAACTCATTTTTCACTCATTTATTTACAATTTTCTATTTACTTGCCTAAAACCCAGTTCAGAAAAAATCGTTATGGTTTTTTTTGTCAACGTACTGTTATAAACCAACCTTTTTAACTCCAAAATCCGAATATTCGTCTTGTTGACAGGTGTCGCGTACGTTTTTGAAGTTACGTGAATTGCTACGAGAGCGTAGGACAATGGGATTATGGGTCAGCTCGCGACAGTTAAATGAGTTTCCAAACTATGAAATTAAATAACAAACTTTTAAACATGAGTGAATTAAAACGTTCCGACCTTAAAAGTAGAAATTATTATTACGATACAAAAATTCGTAGCGGCCGGCTACGGCGTAGCTCGTAGCGCGACCTCGGCGTAGCCGTAGCTATAAGTGAGAATACTTTCGTAAAGTAAATGGCGCCTAATAGACGTGAGATCTAAAAGTCCTTAAAGACTTAGTAAACATTACTTTTACCTTCTTATTAGTGTCTAATTTCGTTGTAAAACTTTTCAATTAAGTTAGCCAAAGGCTTTCGTGGACATTCATCTACGTAGATTGAGATGAATGATTATAATTATTAAAATCTCTTTCGAAACCTTTTGTTAATCTTTCTTTGTGGAGACAAGAACAATGTGAGATAGGATCTTGACAACTTGCGAGATAATGAAGTAAAAGAATTCTTAGACGTCCTTTATAATTTAAAGAGTCGTTGTATTTAAGGGAGCATGTAATTAATACTGTGTTTCATGTTTGTTTGTGCTTAGTTGTACAAGTTATTTGCGTTATACTTCAAATATAATATTCGGGGTGTTAGATACTTTATATTGCAGGACGGTGTGAGAAACACTTTATTAAATTTTCAATTACGGTGTTAAGTTACGTGAGAGAAAGAAAAGCCTTTGTTTAGATGTTGTACGTGTTGTGAATATTATATTCATGAAGGGTTTATGTGGATCCATCCGAGCTTGACCGAGCGACGACAGATATCGAACACAAGGTGTACGAGTAACTTGATCGACTCTTTTACAGGAAAATCTGAACGAATATAGTCCTTGATATCACATAGATAAATGTGACTTTTAATTATATACCTATTGCTCTCACTAGCCTGTCTCTCAATATTTCTTTCTGTGTTTTGTTATTCCTGATTTCTCAGTTTCTTTTTTTTACTGTTTATCCAATTCATATTTGTGTGATTATCCGTAAATACTGTAGATTTTCAATATATCCCGCAAACAGTCAATTCAACATCATGACGTACATAGAACAAGCACTGTACATATTCATGTAAACTATATGGTAAACAGCGTAGCAAGCTTAGTAGCAACTATTAACTTACGACTGTCTCTTCGTCACGACTACGCTCAGTTATTGGAACTGTGTATTCGAGTTTGGGTGTGGCGTTTTAGTAATTACACTCTATTCATTGCGATACTCGGCAACGCGACGCGACACGACAAATCCCTCGCACAGCTCTCTATGCGTTTGTGAAAGCAAGATAACATTATTAATTTGTATATTCTACACATATATACAAATATACGCTTATATAAATTAAATTAATAACGTCTAGCAAGCCTTCTATAATTATATTATATTAATATTTGACGTTGACATTATTAGTCTTGTCTTTTCCCGACTAAGTTAGGATGGGTTTCAAGTCAAATCAGTTGTGATTGAATTATGTTTCCCCTCTATAGATACTTCCATCACCATCAAGTTATTAGAAATTTTGTGACTATAATGGTAAGCTTATTTTCCTCGAAGATATACGCAATTACAAATTATAATTATTAGGTACACTCACGTAGCTGATTGACATATTTAATGAGGTTTATACGCGGCAAAATTTAATCAAAGATGAATATGTTTATAGATTGTTTTCACACAATTAATGGCATACTAGGCAATCATTATTTCTCTCTTATATTTTCTCTGTTTTTGGCACGGGAAAATTTTCCTTTGTATTCTCAGAAGAGAAGACAATAATTCTGAAGTGAGAGATTTGAAATCATAAATCGGTAACTGTGAATTGTCAGCTGGTATAGGATAAGCCTGCAGGGAATAACCTCACCGTTTTCGATATGCTCACTACCGCGAACTGATACAATTACTTACAAATGAAAATATGAAATATCTAAATATTGTTATGGAAGACTGCCTCGTTGGGTCAAGGGGTCTCGGGTTCGATTCCCGGGTCGGGCAAAGTATTACTGGGTTTTTAAAAAAATATGGTCAGTAGTAACACGGAGTCTGGAATTGTGCCCGGTATATGGCAATAGGCTCACCATTTATTACATTGGACTCATAACATAAATAGTGAAAAGTGGGTGTTACATTGTACAGTGGTATAATGTGCACCTCTGTCTACCCCTTAGAGGATAAAAGGCGTGATGTTATGTTATGTGATGTAAATTTTATGGCGTTGTAATGGTCAACCTTTAATTTGTGGTACACTGATGATAATCATCTGGTTTCTTTTCATTAATTTACATCTATAGTGTAATTTGCCTTTGTAATTAAAAGTATTCGCCTACCTATTCGCCAATTAGTAAAGTGTTGATGGTAATAACTGTCTAGGGTGTGACTGTTATCCACTTTATTTTCTTCTGTCACATACAATATCTTAATTAATTCGTTAGTGAAACCTGATAGTAGGGGAGCCCATGAAGGGATTTCGGTAGTTACTCGAGCGCGTCAGATTAACATATGGGGAAAAACTAGTGTCCTGTTAAATATACCCACCATATATCCGATCTGATTAGAAAGGGGGGGACTAAAAATAAAAAAAAAGTCTGACTAAATAAAGTCAGTTTCGTCAGATTAAGAGAAGGTAGGTCAATACCATGCTAAAGGAAGTGTATTTAAAAAATGTGCCCATTCCAACTTGATTTGCAAGAGTGGGGGGATTTTGAAGGGTTCTCGTTTGTACTCTCCAGAACATTCAACTCCACCATGCAAACTGGCAGATTAAGAGTTTTTTATTATCAAAGTCACATGAAGCATGTACATTATCAATATCTGACACGCTCGACCACTAGAACAAAAGTTACGCGTAACAGATTCAAAGATCTGTGGATTCCCCCTTCCCCCACCGGTGTAAGAAATTGTCACTAAACCATTTTTTCTTTCTATCAGCATATTTTTAAAATCTAGTAGGTCCCAACGACGCTCGAGTAAATCCAAATTTAGCATCGTGGGCTCCCCTACTATGACTTGAATAACACTTGAGGTTTCAAGTTCGTTTACACATTAGTTTTATGTTCAACTATGTAATGAAGAGAAGTAAGAGCCACTTAAGACAGTATCCAGTTTCACGTAAACATATTCTTACAATATTCTCAAATGAATAAGTTATTTTGATGAAAAATTAATTTTCTATGCTTAAAACTATGTTTTATACTACCTAAAGTACCCACGTAAAATGTAAAAATGAGAAATTACTTAATAAGACGTTTTTACTACGAACGCGAAGATGTACGTGGGATATAAATCTTTGTAAAAATAAAAGAAGATGATCGTTCACTTTATTTAAACAAACAAGACAAAGTTAATTTAGTGTAGTTTTATGAGAGAACAAAATGAATGCTGTATAGTATTATGATATCGTTTATGATGTAATATATCCTGCATACGCTGTACGGTCGCGATTTTACTCGAGGAAATTCTTGTTCTTGCGGGAATTGTGGGAATTCCTTTCCCTGTTCCTAAACGTTGCATAGAGCCTATTATAAAATATTTGTTTTTACAGTTCAATCGTTACATCTAAACAATTTTTTAAACTAAGTTGAGAACCCATCCAAGTTAACTTACAAGCTTTGTGGTGGAGATTATTCTGGAAGTAAACAAATAGAGAATTTGTTACCCTTACCATCATTTCATATTTCACACCTTGTTTAAGTTGGGCATCTCAATTTATTTCTTCTCACTCCGAGAAGCAATAGAAGTGGACTAAAATCACAATTAAAGCCGCCTGTTATTAGGCCGAGGGCCTACCAAACACGAATTCACGTAAAACAAAGTAGCAGGAAAACGCCAGGCATTAATATAGCCAAGATATTGTGCAGTATAGTTAAAAAGTTCGGTTGGTTGGTCGCGCCGAGTAATCATGCTTCATTCACCGTGCGCTCTTACTCTAGGGGATTTTACTAGCATTCTTATAACACGGTACGATCGCCAACAAAAGTGGCTACTATAAAATTTTACATCCATGTTGGTACATGTTGGAACATGTCAGTAATGAAATTCCACAAGTTTGTTTGTAATAACTGAACCAACATGTGATGTTTGCTTAGTGTATAAGGTCACAATCTTGGACGAAAGAAATAAAAGATGCAGGCGAACGTAAGTACTTTTATTCTTCGACAGACGACTTTCTTGCTTAATAATGGCGAATTTGTTTAGTTTTATTTAGCTACTGCATAGACAATAGCCATAGACATAATGTATTAATGGAAAGTATATGGGACGACGTGCTCCATCGTAGACCGCAATATCGCTTACCACCAGGCGAGATAGTGGTCAAACGTCGGCCTATCAAGTATAATATATATCTATATATATATATATATATATATATATATATAGATATATACATTGTTTTGTTTACGTAACTTACTGTATATTTGAAGGAGTACAAGAGTACAGTTTGTTAATGAAAAAAGAGAATTATATTCCACAAACGTTTGTATTTTACGATATTTGCTTAAACCACAATGCCATTAATCATTTGTTGTCAGATAATAATAAAGAAAAACGACAATTTATTAACGTAATCTATAACTTTTTTCCTGTTTGCGGTCTGACTTATAGTTTCTTTTCACTGTACTTACTTACGTATTTATTTATACAAAACTTTTTCTTATGACTTTTGTTTGTGACTGTTGTAAAGATGCATTGTTATGGAGTGGGTGCGACTGAGGCTGTTTCGACGTCTATAATACGGCAATAAAATGGAAAACATTTGTTATTGCTTTCCATATACAAATGGAATGAAAATTGTTTGACGCAGGACTTTGAATCTTCTGTGATATTGCAGAGACGCGAAAATATTTTAATAATTAGGTACTTAAGATAATTTGCTTCCTTGATTATTTATTGTTTTGATACTACTGGTTACTAAGCATATATCTAGAACTAGAAATCCAACACAAGATTTTACATTAAGTAGACTGTCAAACTAAATACCCTATTGAAATAGGCCTGCACAAACGCAGATTTGCTCAAAGATGGCAACGAAAAATGAGCTCTATTGCTCTAAGGATTAAATCCTGTTTTTGTTGTAGTCACAAGTTTACAAACAAAGTCTTAGACAAGAGGGCATGTCGCTTGTCGGCACCAGACGACAGTTGTACCTCTACAACCATTTATACCGTATCCCGAATTTCATCGTTAATTAAATTCATAGACTTTATAGTACAGACAAATTGGTTCGACGAATAGAGAAATAATAGTTTTAGAAATGGTGGTTAGGCTTGACTTAATATTTGTAGAGGTAAATGATTATTCGCTAAATTAGTTTTCATTTCAGATCTTTCGATGTGAGCGTGAACAAATACATGTAAAGATTTGTGGTTTGTTTAGACTTCTCTTGTACAATTAATTCTAAATTAGAATCATGCCAGGCGTCAGACTAATGTTATAATCTGAGTTTCAATACTCCAGAAACATATTGCCCAACCTGGGAATCGAACACGAGACCCCTTGCCCGGTAGTCACACTTGCGACCACTCAGGTAACGGCAGTCTATGTAAAAAGTAATGTTTATATATTTCTTTTAAATAAAGCATTTAGTAATATTGCTTCCTACTTGCCACGAGGAGCTGCTTTGACTTTTCTTGATAATGTATAAAAAAAATTAAAATAATTTCCGTCAAAAGAAAGCATCTCTATAACATTAGGCATTGTTAAGGAATAAAAACGTCGTTTATCTGAGGAACCACGTTTTTATATTTACAAGATTCTTTCTTCTATTTTTTTATTTTTTAAATAAAACCTAAGTATTATCTACGAGAACGTGTTTAGTAGCATTACATTTCCGAGTTTATTTACCGACATAAATTCTTAATCAAGTTGATTCAAAATACACATTGTGTTGTTCCATTGTGACCTCTGAAATGTATCGATTTCATCCACCCGATAGCGAAATCTAATCGGTTTTGTGAGTATCGTTACCATGACAACAGTTAATAAATTAAAATATGAGATAATCACCTGGACACGTTGAGGTCAGCCGCTGCTTTATCATAAAGGTCCATTCGATCCATCGAGTAACGTGATCAGATCGGCTCGGATTTATTTGGGTAGCTTGCATGACGTCACAGTGAAGAAAACCCTAATAATATTTTTAACTAACATTTCAGTCACTGGTGAAAAACTTTGCGGTATTTATTACGAACTTACAAACAAATAGACACACACATATACTCTTATACTGTAATATTATGTGTTATGTTGTTTAGTGGCGACCAATATCTCATCTGTAGTAGGCGGGGATGCCTTTGACAGTGGTGCATACTTACCACAAAGCGTTCTATTCACTTTGTACCAATACCCTTGGATAATAATTTTGTATAGCTAAATATAGACTTTAGAGACCAGTAGACATTACTGGGGTATAATTGAATGTTAGACGGTTTAAGATATAAACATAATTATGTATAAGTAAAAATAATAAAAAACTCCTTCAAAATCTTCCAATCACATTCGTTTGAAAAGTACTCAATGCTCTCTCTGGAAGTTCTTACTCAAAAATCGTAATCCTAGATTAGAATGGCAAATCACGCGTTCAAACACAGTCCAATCAGTGGATTTTCACGTGTCTAAATGTTCTTCGTTTTTAACTGTAGCTCAGAATCTGAAGTTCTTATTATAAACTGTAATATAACGTATCACTTAAAGAAACAGAAGTATTCGTATTCAAATATTAAACACTAAACATTAACCGTGAATAATTTACTCGAGACAGAAACCACGTCTCAATGGTTTTCATAAAGAGACTTATCATAAGCCATCGATAAAACGCCAGCTAAAATTGGAAATTTCTAAGCCATTTTATCTTATTCGCTTGGATATTCCACGTTAGGGTTGGCAAAGAAATGTGATTGAGAAAGGAAAGTGGGCAAATTGAGGTAATTAAAAGGTCTGTGAGCAGACGTTGGTGAGGTAGATAAATTATTTGGGGCACGTTGTCGTCGGTCGCCCACGTCCGCGGCTGCGACGCACCTTCTGATAACGTCACTCACACTTGACGGTACCTTGGCTTACCACTCGTTTTTACTAAGAACGAGATTAAGTATGAAGCTTTATAACTAAGTATGGCTCGCCCGTTTTTGAGGCGCAGGAGATAAAGGAATTGAAGCGATCCTTCAGTGGAATTTCTGCCAGTATTTTGCGGAGACACGTTCGCCGACCTTACAGTAATGTCAACAATTTTGTTATCTATAGCCTCTTTACGGCTAGTTGTCATGTGTTTAAATGATAAACAGAGCTTTGTTGAGTTATCAAGGTAATTCATTAATTACGTTTTTTATTTATGTTGTTGCGAATTAGGTTAAGATATCAACTAAGCAGTTGACATTTATTGTATAATCTGTTGTTTAGTAGTGTTGTAAAAATAATTATTTAATTCAGTCAATTTAAAAATAAAATTTATAACAAAAATAACCACCTTGTCACAACAAGATTATATTTCTTCTATATAAAAAATTGCGTTACGATTATTATATCTCAATTTCATACGCCAGTAAGTCTTGGATCGCTAAATCCGAATTATGCAAACGACGTGCGAGGTACGCCATCGACGGACGGGACTGCGTTCACTGGAATGAATAATGGCGTAGAATTGGACACATAATTAATTAACCACAATATGTTTGCCATTGTCACACTCCTTATCAACCCTTGCATACGATTGCTACATGCGACGAGCTTTTGCTTAACGCTTTTTTAACACATAGCTTTCTATTTTGTTCATAAATTTGAGTTGCTTTCAAAATATTTCTTTGTCCATCCCCACTTGCATAGTAATAAATTTAAAAATATGCCATGCGTAAGCGAAACACAATAGTAAAGGAGGAAAAAAACTACTTTTATCTCGACTAGAGAGGCACCTTCGGAATATAAAATGAAATATTACTTTTCTTTGTTACTCAATCAGGGTTACTCAACTGGGTCAATGACCTTATCGAAAAACAAAAGGGGATAGTAATGAACAGGAAAATATTCTATTTTTAAATACCCCTTTACTTTAAACCTAAATAATAGAAAAGTCTTGAGCTGCACAAGAATGTACGGACATCTTCTTTATGTGTTCTGTGGTACGGACAATGTGAAAAACGTGTATGTAAGAAACCCATAAATCCCCAAGCGGCCACCGGTGACCGCTTTCCACTAATATTACATTACATTATAGGCCTTATTTCTAATGTTTAGAGAATACTTTTGTATGACCAAATTTAGGGGATGGATATCAACGGGTTAAACAAAGAAACTTTATTTTTTAAAATTTGTTTTTTTGTAGACCCCGTGAGTGTGTTAAAAAGATCAAACTAAGGACCTTCCGTCAGTGAAATGCATGAAGAGATTGATGAATATGAACGATGCGAAAGGGGTTTCCCAAAATCGAAGCATTAGACGTTTCACTATATGTACCGACCAGATTAGGAAACAACCATATGTGGTATATGATTTGATAAATTATGTAAATGTCGTTTTGTTTTCGCGCTACATATATATCACTCAAGTGTACAAAAGGTACATACTTTGTAGTCATAATTACTCTAATTATTCAACCTTGGATTTATAATGATACAGTTGTGCCGTGTTCGTTTAATTAAGCTTGAGCCTTTAGTGGTTTTTGAAATATTTTTAATAAAATAAGACATTAAAACATCATGGCTGCTATTTTCCGACAGAGTTTATAATAAATATTTATTGTAACTATATGTATTAAATTTATGATATGTCTTCTTATTAGATTTACATTAGACATGATCGGAAACCTCATTACGCTTTTGACGAACAATGGTCTGTCGAATCCATGAGCGTGTGTTAAGCACTCGCGGTTAGATTAATTAGACGACATCTTGAACTAATTTTACCTTTTAGAATTGATTCAAACATTTATTTTTTTCTGCCTCGTTGGCCGAGTGGTCGCAAGTGCGACTGCCGGGCAAGGGGTCTCGGGTTCGATTCCCGGGTCGGGCAAAGTATTACTGGGTTTTAAAAAAATCTCAGTAGTAGCACGGAGTCTGGAAATGTGCCCGGTATATGGCAATAGGCTCACCCCCTATTACATGGGACTCATAACATAAATTGTGAAAAGTGGGTGTTACTTCTATGTGCACCTCTGACTACCCCTTCGGGGATAAAAGGCGTGATGTTATGTTATGTTATTTATTTTTTTAAATAAAGCCCTTTCTCATGTTTCTAATTTCCGAATGTTTATTTAAATGTTTGGCTTTTAAAAATCCAATGGTTACTTTTTCATCTTGGATATATCTTATAGGATGATTTTATCATTATAGAGCAAAAAGATACCGCGAACATTAACATAACGAATGAATATGTATGTATGGTTTACTATGAATTTAAAAGTGGTTATAAAAACAGTAGTAAGATTCAGTCGGCAAGATAACCGGCGCCAGGAGTTGTCATTCTTCTCTCATTAGTATTGGGCCAAAGTCGGGTCGCGTACACTATTACAAGTGCGACACGGTGACGCCACTAGTCTATCCACCCTAGTTGGTCTAACACGATTACTTAACGAGATTTTTTAATTTGTATTACGTCGGTCTTGTATCTGCGGAGTTAATAGCTTTAGTTGGAGTTGTTAACCTTTAGAGTAAAGGTTTTTTTAGCATTTAGAACTCATATGATATTGTATACATGTGTGATAATGTAAATGATTATAGATCGAATAATCTTCATTTTACCTTACTCATTATACTACACACAAACGAAAGAAACAAAAAATAAATAAAAATGATGGACACAAATAAGTAATAGTGATATCGGACAGACAACCTTTGGGTGCATATAACGCTTATTTATTTATTCATTAAATATTGAATCAATAGCTATATTACACAAATGTAGCAGAAAAATAGTAACATTGGGCCACTTACACTACTTATCTTATCTTATCTTACACGGAAGAGTTTGTTTTTTTTGTTTGTTTGTTTGAATGCGCTAATCTCCGTAACTACAAGTCTGATTTGAATAATTCTTTTTGTGTTGGATAACGCATTTATCGAGGATGGCTATAGGCTATAAAACATCACGCTACGGCTAATAGGAGCCGAGCAGAGCGTGTGAAACCGCGCAGAAGTAGCTGGTATAAAATATATGTATTTAGAGATGATAACTAAACACTTTGATTTAATTTATATTATCGTACGGTACGAGTATTCTAAAAGAAAAGCTCTGAATGTTTCCGTTTAGTTTGCAATTAAAACTCAATTTTTAACAGGGAAAGGGAAAGGGAAAAACACAGAGTTAGTCTGAAATATCCACATTTCTTGCTTTTACTATTTATACGATGTATTAATTATGCTTTCATGTCTATTTGTAACATAAGTTGAATGTTTCAAGCAGATTTGAAAGTTTACAAATTATTTTTCGTTCATCATTAAAGTTATTCGAAAGAATTTGGGCAGTCCAAAACTTGGTACGAAGAAATGAATAAAATGATTCGTGGAATGTTTTAAGTATGGGAACTAGCATTTGCCCGCGGCTTCGTACGTCTCAATGTATATTTTGTCAATCAATTTAACCCCATTTTTCCAGTCTTTGTTAGTGTGAAAATGAAATCTTAAGAAATTGGGAAAAGTTTCAAAAGAATTCCTATATCGTATTCATATGAAGTTTGTGTTACCAAGGAGAATTTGGAATTTGTATGGCATTTTCTAACAAATAATCAACCTTATAAAGTATAAAAATAAGATTGAATATTTTTTACAACATTAGAGATACGAAATTACTTTGTAAGTTGAACAATAAGTAATTAGAGAATACCTCGTTTAACTCGTCGAGTACCGGTTTTGTAGACACAATTATAGAACAATAGGTTGCGGTCACCGGTGACCGCTTGGTGTTTGACAGTTTAATAGTGATTAAGAATCAGTTTAACAGTGTACCTAACCTTTCTTCAAGCTATTATGTGCATTGTGTAAGTTGTAATAAAGTTATAAATGAAACTATCTCGTGAAGCTGTATCTCTTTTTCATGAATAAAATATACATAATATGTTCGTTAGAGAACGGCAGAACATATAATATACTAGCTGACCCGGCAAACGTTGTTTTGCCATATAAATAATTTCGTAGAAGGGTGAAAATTGAGGATTGTAAAAATTTTGTCTATAAAAAATAAAAATTTAGGGGGATGAAAAATAGATATTGGCCGATTCTCATCGATACCGGATAAGCACAAAAAATTTCATCAAAATCGGTCAAGCCGTTTCGGAGGAGTATGGCAACGAAAACTGTGACACGAGAATTTTATGTATTAGATGTTCTCTGCACATAACAGTATAAGTAAGGCGGTAGTTTAGGTGCTACGTCTCGTTTATTACTTTTTAATTAAGTAACAAGAAGTCATACAAGATGAGCACTATGGTTGGTGAAAGGTTAGATTTCTCAATATCGATTAGGTTTTTATACTCAACTTTAGTTCATAGCAAATTTAGCTTTAATGTAGTTAATATAGTTCTACTGCTTTACAGCTAGGATAGGGTAGAATAGGGTAGGGTTCTACAGCTAGAATAGGGTAGATGCCTAATTTTTATTTTAATGTCCGTCTGGTAGATTATTTGAAATCATTAGACCCGTATTTTTTATTTTCTTACAGAAACGAATACTTTCGACGATATTTTGATTTGAAATGTCGCGTGACGTGACTTCTATGTACACACGGCCACACATCAATCTATACAAAACCAGTTTATCCTGGTGTTGCGTCGCATCATCTTTCCGGACATTTAACATTCAGTTTATACTGGTTATGTAAAGCTCGATGTGTAGCCGTGTGTACATTTTATACGTAGAAATGACGTTTTAGCCCCCACTCCTAAACTTTGATTCGTTTTATATAAGTATTGTTTTATTACACGACAAAATAAAAAATACGTGTCTAATACTTTTTCTTTACCTAAGTTACGGACTAATTATTGTTTTAATATTTATACCCTGTCATCAACCCAATTGCTTGACTGGAGATCTCAAGTTCATTGCAGTTTGGTTTGGTTTATTTTGACAGTAGAGAAGGGCGCTCGGTGTTCGTGTAATAATCTCATCTCCAAATACAATGCACCGCAATGTTACAGGTGAAACGTGGCTTTACTGTGTGAGCACTCTTTCCTTTTGGGGCGTAAACGTGTGTTATTTTCAGAGCAGGCTTGAGAGAGCGAAACAGACATTTTAATATGATACCATGGATTTTTGACATTTTTGAAAGGAAAGAAGAATTTTTTGGTATACTTTAGAAACAATATGTTGTGTTTCTTTTTACTAGGGATCGCTACACTACTACAACACACGATAGATAAATGTAGTTCAGATTGTTTCCATTTTCATTTCCCCATATTCTCTTCCGCAGCTTAGCACGCCTGTCACTATTAAGATTGAAATAAATAATGTGGCGAGGAAAGAAATGAAAAGGCGTCCGTCGTCTCTGCTCACTTAACATTCGACGAGGCTCCCTAAAATACTTCGGTCTATAGTGATTTCCCTTGTAAGTGATTATTACAACGGCTTTTGTTATAACGTGAACAAAAGAACTTAGTTACGTATACTTTCACTATACTTATTTGTTCCCATGTCCAATATTGTAATAAAACTAAGTCACTAATAAAAATAAACAACATTGTTTTGATAGAAAACCTCGAGTTCTTGCAAAACAGTTCTATAAATAGCTAAGAATACGATTATATCCGACAACATTCTGGCCCGAAAATATTGACGTAATTAAACTTTTAATAGATTTCGTATTTGATTCGGTCGTTTTGCATATATGTAAATATATTCAAAGCGTGCTTATCCCGTGTTAGTCCCGTGGAAGGTTCTGTTCGGTGTCAGCACATTTTAATGGAGCTCGCGGCAGTGTGCCGGTCCGGCGGGCGCGGCAGGTCACCCTCGCACTCGCATCAGCTTGTAGCTCCCCTTCAACGTGGACAACGCCTTTTTACTTTGCGCTTTGACTCCGTAGTTTCAAGAAATCTTTCTTACTTACTTAGCTTTGCATTGTAAACCAACGTTGTATGGAGACGCTAAAAGATATTATTATAAATTCAGATCATGCTTACCAGTGGCGATATAATGGCTCACGGGATTTGCGGTCAGAAGCCCCTATTTCCTTTACATTATGCTGTTTACGAAAATAGCGAGCGTTTACAGGCTATTATTGGTTAAAGGTTTAACGATATTTCTAGAAATTCTTTTTCGTCTGTTATAGGCACAATCGTTTCAATTAAAGGATTTCTAAAACACATTTCAAGTGATATTGCTAGAATATAGAGCGATAACTCTTTTTATTTTATTTGATACTAATGTAAAAAAAAGTTTTAATAGAAAAAGTTGGGATCAACGTTAATTTATTTTTGTTTGCCTTTTAATGTACTTGAATAATACATAGGTACAGAACATGTTTTCTTGAAACAAACAATATTTTCTTTCTCTTATTAGTTCTAGGTTTTTGTAAACACGTAAAGGGTCCCATGCATTTTAAAAAATGCCGTCAATCCTTCCATTTGCCGAGCTCTCGAAGTCATGATAATATTTCTTAAAGGCATTTGTCCATTTAAATGCTGCAGTTAGAGAATGACATTCGCAGATGGTTTTATAACAAACAGTTTTTGAGCTCTCACAGTTTTTAACGTAGCGGGTGTTTCTGGCACTCCATTGAATTGGAGAGATATCTTATGTATATATTTCTTTTAGTAGGTTCAGAAGAACTGAACCTTCTGAGCGTTTCTGAATTCAAAGTTAAATGTGTATAATCCTCCAATAGTGCGTATTTGTGGTACTCTTATAAGTCATCTGACTTTTTTCCAGGTGCTAAGCATTTACGTAATTAGACGTAGTGCGTTTTATAATGCCGATTGTTTAGTCGGTTTTAAAATTCTGGGTTTAAATTTCAGTAATTTCACTGTAATATTCTAGAAATGTTCAGTATCAGCGTAAATTTTGAGAATCATCCCATGATATCGTGTCAATCGTATTTTTCATCACAATAGCCTTTAGAGTTTTATTGTTATTAGGTACATGTATTATGATCAAACATTAGTACCTGGATAACCAGTACTCGGTGTTCTTTTTTGTAAACGACTTTTTCTGAAAATGAAACCTAGCTAGATTGATGTATCGCGCCTGAAACCTCCTAATACAAAATTTGACTTATTCGTTAACTCTTCGTCAATTCGTCAACTCTATATCTTTGTCCTTGCACTATGTAGGGCAACTGTTAAAAATAAAAGCCTACCTACCTGTATAACATATTACGATTTTTTTCTAACCGTACAAAAGCTCTCCTGTTTCAGAGTTGACGACATAAAGTATAGGTTAAATAAAAAGGTGGATTCGCCCGCGAGTTATTGACTCGCGTGTTGACGAATAAGTCAAAATTTCAAGAAATTCCTTAGAGCCGTTTCCGAGATTGTAATACAAGAATTGCTCGTTTAAAGGCTATACCTAAAATGAACTCAATTTGTTTGCTGTAAATACCGCACCTCTACCTGTTTTGATTACATGACTTTTAATCTAGCTTTTCACACACAGTTTACTATGGTCAACTTCAAACATGATTCGACGTGATTCCATTTTTTACTTTTTATTAAAAACGCCAAATTGATTGACTTCACAAGAGTGTGAAGAGTCATCAGAGGATGAAGCACTTCAAAGTGAATGGAACTCTTCATCAAACGACAGCAAATCATCCGTAATTCGATGATGCCTGATATATTTTTGACATTCAATGAAAATAAAACTCTTTTTCTATTCTTTTAAAGTCGTAATCTATGTGCTACAAAATAAAAAAATATTAAGCAAATTTGTTGTGTACTCTTTTTCTATTGAATTAAAGTCGGAATCTAAACTATATGTATACCCATGAACATAGTTTTAGTTAGAACCTTTCTATTGTTGGCATACTTTTAGTACGAACAATTCGATATATTGCACCGTTGTAGTTCGTTCGAATCGGTATGCTAAATATTTTTTGCAAAACGAATCTTCAAAGTAATTCCTTTATATGGAATAAACCTGAACACTACTTTTAGTATCAAAGATTTGAATTAAAATGTTTAATACAATTTGAAGTATTACGTAGGTACTAAATTTGTAAACGAATTGAAGTAGGTAAATAATTGTCCCAGTGAAAACATTATCGTGTCTCATAAATACTATGTTTAGTGAATAATTAATATGAAGTAGTATGGAGTCTAATTTGAATAAAAAATACGAAGCCATAAGAGACGATAAAACACAAATAAGTAATTTAAATAAAATCATTTCATTACTGACGTCACTAATAATAAATGTGATGCGAGGAATTGAATAAAATCTAGCTTTTAAACTGTCAAAATGAAGACTAAACTCCATTAATCGACGGATGGTGGAAAGAATAACATTGTATCGTCTCACTATAGTTTACAACTTGTACGTCGGTTACGGTGAGTAATCAAATAACACTCGCCGTCGATTCAATATCTAAACTGCAGACTACAACGATTGTATATGCTTTTTTCGAAATCAATAGTTTTGTATGTTACAATATACATTTATTTTCGTAATAGAGTTACTGTCTGCGGAAGACTTAACGGGTTGCCGGGGCTTCGGTCTTTGGTCAGTAAGAGTCTGACACTTCCTTCGCCCGGGTGAGAGAAGTAATTGCGTGATTTTCCCCCCTCAAAAAAAGTATGTGGGCTATATTAGGCAAACAGTAGTTGTATTAGTCCCCAAGTGTAGCAAGAAATACAAAAATGAAATCATGATCTGAAATTGACCGTTTTTAATCAAAAATATTTAACATTTGATACACTGAAAGAATTTACTGCGATGTTTATTAAATTTTTATCCAAAAAATTAAAAGTATATTAAATATCTATATTAATAAGGAGGCTGTGCAGCCATAAAGTTCTCTGGTGGATTTCCTCCATTTATTATGCATACCACGCCTTTGTAATCGGACAAAGATTTTTCAAACATGAGCGACTCCTAAGAATCCCTTTGGACTCTTTGATGAACATACTTTTCTTGTTTAAATAAGACTTCGAATGTAAATATATAGCCCGTTTGGGTGGGTCCGTAGCTCGTTGTCGAGTATCTTGAACGCTGATAAAACTCTTGAAAACCTATGATTTAAGTAATGTGAGTGAAACAGTTGCTCGAAATTCTGTTGATTAAAAATTAATGTAGTGTAAGAAAGTGGGAAAGAAAAATTGTGGTCGACCATTTTTATTGTTACTACTAGCTACTACTAGCTACTAGGTTGAACGGTTTTTATTGTGTGCACGGATAGTTATAAGGTTAAGGTCATGATCTAATATTAATTGTATCACCGTCGCCTCCGAGCGTGGCGGCCAATGTCACATTTTATTTAGCAGATACAGATCAGTGGTAGTAAATTATCTTTTCCCTTGTTTTGAGGTAATGTAAAACTTTATTAAACAACGGATTTCCCAAACTACCCTAAACAGTTTTTTGGCACCAACTTATTTAACTTTAGTAAGAAATTACTCTAACAAGTGAAAAATATAAGGTGCTATGTTATGTACTCAATAAAATGTTTTAGTCGTTAAGTTAAACACGACATATAACTTTTGACATTCGACTAAGGGTCGACGTCGATATTGTATTCGTGAAAATATTACAAACAATATGAATGATTGATAAAACCCTGCTATTGTTCGGCGGGGAGTCAAGTCAATAATCGCTCGATTTTTGATCTGTCAAAGCTGTAAATTGCTGAATATACGTACACAACGTTATTTAAACCAGTGACAAAGTCTCTGCATTGAACGGCCGTATTGTTTTAACAGAAAGGTTTTTAAAAAGTCGAATGAATAAAATATTCTAGCAATTCGACGATCGGAATTCTCGAACAGTATGTTGATTAAAAAAGGTGCTCTGACATATGGGAGTAATGTTATTATGTTGAATCTTTTATTGTCTTGAGGATTTTTGGATGAGGATGTAATGCGTTCGCCCAATTACAGTAATCGTCTGAGATTATGGGAAGAAAATTGTCCTTTTCTCGATTTTTCCCTCAATTTGATGGCTGTCCGTAGATTTCAATAAAAGTCTGTTGGATGTATGAACTCTTCAAATACGGAAGGGTTACATCAGAAACTTTGAAACCCCCATCAACTGTCTTGGCAAATAATCCGAGACGCTCTATTTCTATTGGCGGAATATTAATAACAAGCTTTTCCTATGGTTTAAGTGACGTATTCTGGTAGGTACATATTTTATAAAAGTTAAAACATAACATAGCATCACGCTTTTTATCCCCGAAGGGGTAGGCAGAGGTGTACATTATGCCACTGTACAATGTAACACCCACTTTTCACTATTTATATTAATAGTCCCATGTAATAGGGGGCAAGCCTGTTGCCATATACCGGGTCCAATTCCAGACTCCGTGCTACTACTGTGAATTTTTGAAAAACCCAGTTATACTTTGCCGGACCCGGGAATCGAACCCGAGACCCCTTGCCCGGCAGTCGTACTTGCGACCACTCGGCCAATGAGGCAGTCGACATTAAAACGTTTATAACATTAGGAATTGAGGTATGGTATATGCTATGTGTGTTACTTTTTTTTTTTTTTTTTTTAAGGGGGGAAAATCATCGAATGACTTCTCCCGCCTGGGTGAGGCGGGAGGGAGTGTCAGACTCTTACTGACTAAAAACCACTCCGTTCCTTCTCCTGCACGTCGAGCCGGAGCCCCGGTTACCCGTTAGGTTCTCCGCGACTCCGAATTGGCATCGGCCGTATTTGGCCCCATCTGTGGTGGTCTGATGGATCTTTGAGGCGCGCGCGGAACGCGACGCGCCGTACGCTCGGGTCTGTTTCTGGTCGGACGGAGAGCCACCCATGCTCGCCGTCCGCAGGCCCACGCTTACGGTGGCCGGAGATCGTCTCGCGATCCCCGACGCCCGGTGTGTCCTTCGCGATGGCTGGGTTGCGAGGAGGCAGCGCTTCGCTGCCTCACGCGTCCCGCCTCCTCCTTAGCTAGCATGACTGCTTCGCAAAAGGAGGAGACGGCATCCCAGTCCCCCTCGCTCCGCATCATGGCCTGCACTAGGCCCGGACGCGAGAGGTCGCCATCGTCGATCACTTCCCTGAGGACACGGCGGTGCTCAGCCCACGAAGGGCATTCTCCCACCGTGTGTTCCACCGTGTCCTCAGGGCGGTCCTCGCAGTGATGACACCCGGGCGTTTCCTCCCGCCCCATCAGACACAGGTACCTCCCGAAACTTCCATGTCCGGTGAGGACCTGCGTCAGGCGGTAGGTGAGGACGCCGTAGCGCCTCTCAAGCCACTCCTCAAAGAGGGGACTTACCGCTGCGATGGCAGCGAGCCCAGCCCTCGGTTGCGACAGTCGTTGCTGCCATTCCGCCATGAGATCGCACCGGAGCTCATCCCGCCACGCACCTATTTGGCGCGGCAGCGGGGTTTCGCCCCGGCGACGTGCCTCCGCGCGCATGCTGTATACGCGCGCGAGCACCTTCGCCTCCAGATCCCACGGCGGTAATCCGGCAAGGAGGTTCGCCGACTCCCCAGAGATCGTGCGGTATCCGCGGATCATTCGGATCGCCATGACCCTCTGTGCCATGAGCAGATGTGTGTTACCTTAGAGTGTGAACATAAAGCCTACTGTTACTTTAACGCATAAAATTACTTATTTAGTAACATATGAACTGACCGGTAGACTTCCAGAAAATAAATTGTCTATAAACACTTCACTATAAAGTCTATAAACCAACTTAGCACCGAGTAACCCAGAAATAGCCAATAATTCTAGCCATAGTAATAAAATGTAGGAAAGTGCGAAAAGTTCCGTCCATACGTGCTATACCTTCATGTCTACAAATCTTAATTTGTCCCCAACAAGCCCGTGAGCTCGTAAGGTCAAATGAAGCTAAATGAGCTCTTTTAGCACTTTCAAAGTGACCAGTTTATGTTAAAAGAAAGTGACATTTATCCTGATCGAAGTTACTTCGTTAGACTTGTCGTACTTTGGGTTCTTTAGGATAATAAGATGGACAGGAAGGGTACATATTTTGAAGCACACATTTCAATTAATATACATTATTTTTGGTTCTTTATGAATCATCACCGTCCACAGCCTGTAAGAGTCCATTATTGGCCTATGGGTTTCCTCTACAAAACAGAATTATGACTTGGTATTATTTAAATGCAGCGTTTGTCGTTTCTTTTGTTTTAGGTCATGTGTATATTTGTTTGTTGTGCGGCCCAATGGGGCGTACCGTATTTTTCCACACCAGATGGCGCTAGTTTGAGCCTCTCGTTCTTCGTCTAAAAGGGAATTAGCTAGTGTCACCCCATTGGACTGTCAATATTTGACAACTGCTGTGATTGGACTAAAATTTCTTCCTACATTTGTACCATCTGAAGACCAATACGGTAGCCTCCATTTCCTTGGTATTTTTGTTCAGTAGTTGCAATCTGGAGAAGGTCCTGATGACAGTTTCAGTTAAGCAGCAAAGATTATTATTTTTAAAATATGAAGTATACCTGAAGTTACTGATTTTAATTAAATCAGAATTACCGATATTACTAGATAACATAGTGTGAAAAGTAATTTTAGTATACACTTCAACCCACAGCTTCTGGCAAAAACAGGCGTGATAGTATTTTATACAGTCAAAATTAGATTATCTCTGATTTAGAACACAAACACCGTTTCCATCTCCGCCGGTAGGACGCGCTAAACAAAATGGAATTTCCATTATTTTCTTTTGATCTCGCATCCTTTATGACACTGGTATTTAATGTACATAGTTTTAGAAGTTACTTCTTTGAGTTTCTGCTTTATGCTCTTCACAGTGAACTTTCCCCGAAATGGTTGACTTAGTCCTACATACCGGCTTTTGTTTTTGTACCACTGGAAAGGTAAACAGGAAATATAACAAAAAGGATTGGATGATTTGTTATATTTCCTAGGTTATTCATGAATTGCGGTGTTCGAAACAATGGAGATAATTTGAAAATTTTTGAAGTAAAATAGTTTGATGGAGATTTTTTATTAATTACGTAGAATAGTGTTGTAATTTATTACATTAATTAATATTGATCTACATTAACATTAATCAAGATTCATGACAATACATATATTCAGAAAATGGTAAATAAATAATCGGTGTTATCATACTCATATGAAAATCAATGTAAGCTGACAAGCACACATATTATATTCCATATCTCTTACTGATATACAAAAAGCAAACGGTAATTGATTGATGGAGCCAACTTTACGCCCATATATTCCAATTGTTTTCGCCAAAGACATTGATCTCGGTTTTCTAACAAAAACTTGAACTATACTGTCAATGGGTAGTTGAATTGTCTTGTATGTATAACTTTTTCTTACCCTTTTTATGTTCGTAAGGAACCCTTGAAAGCTTTTTAAGATCTCGTTGACCGGCCAGAGTTGATGTCGACGTAATTTATTTTATTAGTTTTAGTAGAAGTTCGTCGTAAAGTAAGTTTAGTGTTGGACGGATTTGAGTTGCTTTCTGTGTTTATTAATTGAATACCTAAACTCTTATAAAGTTCTTTGTTTTTATGTATAAGCTCAATTTTCAATAGAAGCTTGTAGGTTTTTTAAATATTTTTTGTCACCAATAAGACAAGTCACTAATGCATTTAAAATCTATATTTCTACAGTTTAGTTCATATCTTATACTATTGTATAAAGCGGAAGACTTTGTTTTTTTGTTTGTTTACTTGAACGCGCTAATCTCCGTAACTACAAGCCTGATTTGAATCATTCCTTTTATGTTGGATACCACATTTATCAAGGATGGCTATAAAACATTACGCTACGACCAATAGGTGCTGAGCAGAGCGTGTGAAACCGTGCGGATGTAGCTAGTAGTTTATAAATCTATAACATTTTTCCATAACAATAACATTTTATTCAGTTGTAGCGAAACTGAATTAAAACCCTGATTTGTGAGAAAAAATTGTGTATGCCGCTATAGTCACACAATTCAATTTCAATAACGGTAAAACAAGTAGGTCCACCTACTCAAATCTCAATTAAATTGATTTAATCTTCGGTAAAGTAAACCTAATATCAGTAATATTTCGAATACAAAAAGCTGATAAAAGAAATACTGGTCTGTTTGCCTGAAGGATCTAATCACAGAGGACAAACAACGCCCTATATTGTCCCGGTCATACATTCAATCTCATTCAACAGTCAAGCACAGACCGAAAATACTTTGGGTAACATTGTGTGCACAGATTAAATATCATTCTTTCATTCGTTCCAATCAATCAATGATATAAATCGGAACTTACTGATCGAATAAATATAAGTTCTAAATTGATTGCTTTGCCAAAACTTTTCCTAGTACAGGCAACTCTTTAAAAGGCGATTTAGGTGGTGAGTTTGGTATTAACTTGTTGATAACAGCTTTTTGGAAAATATTATGGTATCTAAATAATATTATTGTAGTAGTTTAAATATTCTATTTTTTCCATTTATTAGCCATTTCCGAAAGCACATTCAGCATGATTGAATATAACATTTGTCAACCACATTTTCTCACTTTAACTTTGTCTACCGAAAACATCAAATTGTTTCGCTATACGGCTTCTGAATTCTTTATAATTTTCCGATGTAAGCACAAGTTTCACGGCGCCTTGAGTTTTTCTTTTCCAACTGCAGAAAATGTTTAACAAAATGCGAGGGACGCCGCAAGCTCTTCACCATTCTCCAAATGTTTAAGTAATGATGCCATACACCGAAAAAATGCGTATAAACCATGTTTGGTTTTTTCCTTTGACACTTCCAGTATCCAAACTATGTAAGTTTTATTCTATAATTCAATCTTCTATTGAATCTATGAATGCGTTTTATTTGTGTTTTTATCATTTTATCTGTTGAAACACCGGCTCCCGGTATAAAACACTTTATACCCCTAACATTCAACATACAAGAGGTTATGTGTTGTTTAATAATTTTCTTTCAAAATAGGTAGTAATAAAATGCAAGTTTTATTACTGTTCAATAATAATGTCGACATTTTGTGTTAGAAATTCTAGAGCGCAGCGCCTCTAACATCATGGTTCGGGACGTGAATGTATCCTTCAGTAAATGTTTGGTGTAGCTAAGGCAGAATTTGTTTGCCTATCAAAAGAAGAAAGACGATGCCTGATGAATGTTAAAAGATAACGACGACATATTCTATGTAATTGCAAAACACTATTTTACATAAGCTTCAGAGGTAGACCTGAAAAGGTAATATAAAAGCAATATAGAAATTAATTCGTTTACATATGTAGATACATAGTCCCTTTACTATGCAGATTCGTCTCGTTTGGAGTTTTGACCCAATCTTTCCTCATTCTTTGTAGAATAATTAACTTAATTATTTTAATGGGATAGGTCCTCAGCTACCCGACGGAGAATAGATCCCGACAAAGAGATTATATCAGATGGCAGCATTCAGCTTCCCATTTATAATCAGTAAACAAAACGGACTTTAAATTCATTGAAAAATACGTGGTTTTCTCTGTAAATGGAGCCTATTTCCGTCCTTCGTTTTCATAATAGAAACCTTGCTTATAGACCTTGACATAGCCAGAGTTTTATATTCAGTCGTTTTCAATGAAGCTTAGTTAAGCGATTTACGTACCTATTACCTGTTCAATACACACAACAACACAGTTCACTGCTTCACTGTAAACTTAATGTTCAATAATTTTGCAAAGTTTTCTTTTCTCTTGCATCGCCCCAAGTTACAAATAACAATTTAAACTATGCAGGTAACAGCTTAAAAAACTATTACACTTTCTTCTCCGCAATTTACGATCTTAATAATAACATTTTTCTGTTGAGATTCCCTTGTAATTAACTCATTTAGAAACATTGCTATGTAAAAAGAAAACGACGAGACTTAAATAGGATATTCTTGTTACATTTTAATTACTAGTAGTGTCGTCTATTTTTAATGTTCCCATAATTAGTTGGAGGAGTTTAAGTGTCGTGGTGCGGCGTCGCGAGTAGGTGCATATTGAGCTCTCGTAATTTCCATAATGGATTTCTAGCTTACATATGCTTTACATCACATCACGATATTTTACTTGGAATTTGTGTTATCTTTGACTAATTGCCTAATGAAAGAAAAATTGCGACTTGATAATGGTTGTTTTTATTAGAGGTACAAAAACATAACATAACATCACGCATTTTATTCCCGTAGGCGTTGGTACTTTTCATTATTTTATGTTATGAGTCCCATGTAATAGGGGGTGAGCCTATTGCCATATACCGGGCATTTCAGACTCCGTGCTACCACTGAGAATTTTTAAAAAGCCAGTAATACTTTGCCCTACCCGGGAATCGAACTCGAGACATCTTGCCCGGCAGTCGCACTTGCGACCACCCAGCTTACGAGGCAGTCTTATTACAAAACTATGCAATCAAATGAAAAAATGTAAGTCTTAAAATAAATTTAAGTGATTGATTTTATGCGCATCGCAACTACTTCTTTATATGTATGTATGAATGTAAAGCAGATAGCAACAGCAAATTCTTAAATATAAGATAACACCTCTGTAATATATATTACACTTTTCAATCCGTGAGATTTTATACAAACGTAATTGATGTATGACAAACAAGAGACGAGAAATCTACATCTTTAAATAATGAGATATTACGAAACCATCCAATACGACTCTCAACATACATTAAAACCTCGATCGAAAAAGAATGAATAATTCAATACATTATTTAGAACAATACTCGTAATAAACTGCGTTCATTTAATTTGAATACCGACGCAACTAAATGATTCTGTCCAGATTTCCTCCACATTCTATTATTATATTGTAACGTAAGCAATGTCGGTTTTTATTTATACAGACTTTTAAACAGCAGTTTTTAACTAATCTAAAACGTTCATAAATATAATAGATCTATAGCTGTGCTATTTATAGTTAATTGCTAGTTGCAGTGGCTCATATAGCTGTCAGGTAGGTATTACCTGCTGAAGTGGCTGCCGGTATTTACGATACGGACAGCCGGCCGCATACATTATTCATGTACAAGGACCTCAATAAGTGTCACTGAGTCAACAACTGTTGTTGAAAAACTCAAAGGCTTCGGGAATCAAACAAATCAAGCCCAGTTTTAAACGAACTTTTCACTTTAACTCGTCGAGTACCGGTTTTGTAGACATAATTATAGAACAATAGGTTGCGGTCACCGGTGACCGCTTGGTGTTTGCAAAAGAAACTTTAAAGTTGATACAATCTTTATTATTGTAACGAGTGAAATATTTATAGGTTCTTTTTTCCTTAAAAAATATAACAAGATAGGTACCTGGTACATGTCCGTGAATTTAGCGTCAACATAACTTAACATAACATCACGCCTTTTATCCCCGAAGGGGTAGGCAGAGGTGCACACAGAAGTGACACCCACTTTTCATTATTTATGTTATGAGTCCCATGTAATAGGGGGTGAGCCTATTGCCATATACCGGGTACTTCCAGACTCCGTGCTACTACTGAGAATTTTTTTTTAAAAACCCAGTAATTCTTTGCCCGACACGGGAATCGAACCCGAGACCCCTTGCCCGGCAGCCGCACTTGCGACCACTCGGCCAACGAGGCAGTCAAATACAGAATATATCTAGACGTCAAAGGTTCGGAGTGAAGCATCCGTATCTTATCTAAGGGATGTCCATAGAATGCCTTCATTATTGTGTTGAAGGCATTGTATGTCAGTTGCGTTTCAATCGCGAACTGAGACAGCGGTGACAGCGAAAACTTGTGACTTGATCATTTTCTTCATTACTTTGTTCCTGTAGAACATTCCAATTACTTATCGTAGGCTGTAAGCACATATCATAAATTCAAGAAGTAACTATAAGTACTATGCATTATGTTTAAGATTAATCGATCTGTGTAATCAATTTAAACAAATGAAGTACGTAGATTTTATTTTTATATACTATCAGTAATTTGTAAAGTTAACCATTCAATAAATAAATTTTGATTTCATTTCAATCTCTTTGATTTCAATTTACTATAATACGCTTAAGTTAAAATGCCAGTATGTGGTAGCTGCGGTGGTTAGGAACAGTATTCATAAAGATGCGGCTCGTGGAGTAGTGCGAGCGTGTATAGTACTCTGTAGCTATTGAATAGTGTCGATGTAGCGGCCTCGCGACAACTTCTCTACTATCTGTTTCGTTTCCCGCCTGCGAGACAATTTAACTTGACAACGTGGACTCTACAACAAAGGCTGCTCGCTCTATTTAGCGCTCAGCCTCTACCAATGGGAGAGTCGTTGATATTAAACGCTTTTCTCGCGCAAAAGTTACCATAGTTTTCGTTCAACAAAATCGTAAGAACCTAATTGATTTTTAAATTTCGTGGGCATTATTTTTGTTAAATGTCTACTAACTGACTTTGAAAGTTAAATAAAGTTAAAGTAGTCTTTTAAGAAAATTCATTTTACATTTCCAAATCTCGGACTAGTCCTCTGCTCGGGAACAGATTTGCCAGTTCAACACCCGAATAAACATTTATTCGGAGTTTAGCGTTAAAAAGGAAGTCCAAACACCCTTAATCGTGCAAATACTGAACGTACGACATTCAAGTGAGACGTTACGTCGACGTTACCGTGTGATGTGGAGGAATATTTGTAAGCGTTCTTTGTATGATCGGGAACGAGTGTAAACACGGGTGCGCGGCGCGGCGCGGCGGCGGCGTGGCTGGCGGGGAGGGACACGGCACTCGGGCGGCCGCCGCCGCGCGCTCCGCCCGCACCATGTCGGTGCGCGTAGACCATCGCGACCGAGACAGGTTCTCGAGGCATTCTTCCCGAGCTTCCGTCGATCTTGCTTTTCCAAGTAGCTCTACACGAGACCACTCTTTCCGCTCGGTGCATTCGGCCCGCGTGCCGCGAGCAGCTAGCGATGACTTGATGGTGCCTGTGCGCACGCTACGGTCTGCTTCATGTCGCGTGGCTCCCGGTGCGCCGCATCGCCTACGCCGCCACCACTCGTCGGCAGCAGAATGCGAGCGCGCGCGCCGCTCTCGCAGACACACGCTCGAGCTTCCCAACAGCCGCGGTCCGAGCGTTCGCAGCCGGTCTCCCGAGCCACCGCCGCCACCGCCAGAGCCCGAAATCCCGCCAGAAGACGCCAGCAAGGAAGCTCGTCGGCGGCGCGTCGTGGCGGCCGTGGCAGCATCGTTCTTCGCGCTGGCGCTGGCGTCAGTCCTGGTGGTGGTGGTGACGCTGACTCACAGCTCTGGGCATCGCGCACACAACCAAACGGCCAAGTACTACACGTCCTCCGTGCTGCACCATCCTCTCAGTGAGCCCCGTTCATGTTGCCCCACCGTCGCCCCTCCCGCTTCGCATGCGACTGTCTCCGACCCTGAGTGCCAGGGGCTGCGAACGTCGCCGAGGCGGCTCGACTGCACATCACCGCCACCATATGCGGTATATAATATTCAGACAATACACACATGAATCAGTTATGGGGTCCTCGAAGACAAAACACCGAGTGATTCTTTGAACCACCGATATCTACAAACTTCTAGCAAAAGTTTCATAAAAGATATGATGAAACAATAAATAAGCAAAGAAGGTAATGATAGCAGAATGTCTGTCATTATTACCTTCTGCATAAATATTTGTTATCAATATTGACAATTACAAATATTAAATTTGTTATCAATTTTGGTGGTATTGAAGGGAATTACTTGGTTTTTGTCACATTGGGACTCGGTACATACAGGCCACACATGCTACGCACGTTCGCAACCCCCTTTCTGCATGATTAGTTATTGTATAATATAGATGTCACGTGTTTCTGATGGTTAATGTTACTGTTGTATTACTTTTAATTACAGCGTATCTGGTGGCAAGTTCATAAATTATGACTTGCCACTATTATTATGAACTGTCGAAAGCATACGACGCGCACAATGACGTAGTGCTGAAATAATTTTCGTATCTGTTCGTAATTATACGTCTTTATCATGTTATTTACGTAAATTTCAACTATAAACCATAACTTGAAGAATACATACGAAGTTAGTATTTTATTGATGTTCGTCTATAAATCATGTTAAATTCTTTTCCCATGCATCGTTTCATAGGAGAGTCATTTCGTTGCATGATAATGATGATAAAAAGTTTAAAATTGTTTAAACTGAAATCTCATCAGACTTTACTCTAGGACTCCCATTCTTTTACGGAGAAATGAGGCCTTTATAATTTCGACGAATCTGTTCACAAATTGTATTGACATACCTATTTATATTAGAGACCTTATAAAAACAGTAACACTGTCATACTTCGTTTTGATAAAATATTAATTAAATTTTATTTGCAATAACATCTAGATTAGTTTTCAGAAATAGTGAATCACAGCGAAAATAATTACGAAACAATATTAAAACAATGTATCTCGATAGTTGCGTGTTGTATTCAAATGTACCTCTATATTTGGTGATACGCGTTCGTCCTAAATAAGTAGGTCTCTAAAGGGTTTTGCTTCGATATTAAACGCGTTATAAATAAAAAATATGGCCATCGCTTAACAAACCTGATTTATAACCCGATCTAAAAAGTGTTGAAAATAATAAATCTCATTAAAATGACTAATTGTTTAACAAAACCTTTTACACGTCTTTAACATAATCGCAAAATGTATGAAATAAAAACCTACCAAAAGAATGTATGAAATAAAAACACGCCACTGACACTGAAAATAATAATAACTGTTGATAAACGAAAGTATAATCTTAAAAAGGTCCTTTTGAAACATTAGCGGTAATAATAATGCCATCTTAAAAGCTTACTTCTCTTTCTTGTCATAGCATTTAGATTTCCTTTCACAAAAATAATAAAATGACCTATTAATCAAAGTGGGAGTCATAGAATATTGCGTCCTTTTCGAACAGTTTTAATGAGGACAAAGTCGGTATTGGCTTTTGAAAGAAAATATCATAAACATTACCTTATTTTTATCAAGTCAGTAAAAAGTTTTGGCCCTTATACGTATAGTCTAGAACTTATTTTATTGTACCTACTGAAGAACAAAAGTACATTAAATGAGTACTAAACTATGTATTTATCACAATGAGTTTCTCAAGATCACTTGATTCGTGTTCCGATATAAGTTCTACTCATGAGACTGGCTAATATATTCTGGTACAACATAAGACTTAATGTTTCTGCCACATCTATATTATGTATGAACTCGATCATGATTATTTTTCGACCGCAAAAACTTTTCGGAGAACACATCACTCATGTCAAAACTTATTATTAGGTATATAGGTCATCAATAGAGACGCCTGGCTTTTTGACTTTCTTCGTGTTTCACGGATCAACTCCCGATTATGGTTTAGCAGGTTTATTCTAACATTTACAGGGGTAAATGGGAAGGATGTAATTTAATCGAAAATATATAGAGGTATTTGACTCGTATATGTGTGGTTTCAAGTGATGCACACAATTACATATCAATTTTCAATTTCTATCTTTTAAACATAAATTAGTCATTTGTCTATATTTCTGAAATCGTAGTCATAGCCTGACGAACGTTATATAGGTCCTACCTACGCACCGTACGCACGTTAAAAACCTGTTTATATTATAAACTTGATACAGATTTACATTGTCTTAATCGCGGATACTGCGGTCATTTTACTACTTATTTATATTTCCTAGAACATTGTTTAACACGACAATACAGTTTAACACAATGCATCTTTTCGCCAAGTTATTTCTGGTAATTCCGTTTTCTATAATCGGGTCCGTAATATTCAATAGCAAAATTCTGGCACCACTACAACTGCTACGCATTGTAACTATAACAGTTTTCCCTGTAGACTGGTTATTTAAACCGTTATTTTAAAAGCACATGTTCAGTACTAGCCGTTTATAGGTCGTTTTTGATGGTTATGTGACGCCATTTAATGTGAAGTACAAAAACGGCGGTATAATCTGTGTGTTTGCGAAATGTCAGATTTGTTCACGACAATTACTCGAAACAATACAATAGGTGCGTGTGTTAACAGACACTGAATTTTAAATGCATTTTGATTTCCACCATTTCCCATCAGCTGTAATAATCCAAAATCGTCGCCGAACTCATAAATCTGTAACTGACGTGTAAAAGAGCGCTTGGAAATATATTTGCTGAATGAATGGTTTGATTTATGAAAATGTGATTTAACAGAAGGTTTCCTTCCGTAAAAAGGGCATTGATTAAAATTGGTGCCTTTCTTTTTTCTGGCGGCAGTCGATGATTTATGGAAAATATTATCTAGAATGACATTACAAACGAAATTGTCTATGGGCTTATATATGGAAATCTCAGTCTGGACTGATTTATGAGCGTTGAAAGGAGCTGGAGTAAAACATTTTACTTCGGTTTTTATTCAAACTATTCATAGTTTTGTCACAACTTCTAACTTCAAATTGCGCGCAACTGTACTCCGGGCACAGGAAAACCATATCACACCACAATATATTCATTTTGCCAGGCACTAATTTTTAGTACCTATTTTCTCTCAGTCGATAATTTGTGGGATGCTTCTAGGAGTTGTGTCATGAAGCTTCATGAGCGTCAGCTGCGGTACCAGTGGTGGGTTGAGTAGTGGTAGCCGTCCAAACATCTAATAAAGTATATTTTTTTTTGCCATTGACTCCTGGTGGGACACTCATCTACTTAATAGTTAGCATAATCTTTTGAAGAAAGAAAACCGTCGACTTTTAAAGTGATCGGCGCTATTCAATCCGCTATCGACGCCGCACCTGACAAACATAGCATTTCATGATAGGGCTCAGTAAAGTATTTTGCGGGTTTTTGACTGAGAGGAAATTGATCATGAAAATCTGTCATAGGCCATAAACCGTATACATATAAATTGAACACGCTAGCCAATCAAGCGAAATGTTTCTTTTTCTTCAGCAGTGGTCAGTTAATGGTTCACTCTGTTCTGATTCAGTGGCCTTATAACAAAAAAAAAAAGTAAAAAAGTCCACAATAAGCTTTATTATATTCCTTGAAATCGTTTATAAACATTTATTACAAAATATTTCGGACAAGTAAATGAAGAAATATCCATCAACGAAATCACAGGGATAATATAGCACTATTTTCACATCTTTGAACTAATTTAACTCGATTTGGACTGTGTTTTTGATATAAGACCCTATATATTTTTTTGTTTGGAATGTTATTCTGCATCAGTTTTTCCACATCCGATCAACTGCCGCGAAAAAATGAAAAGGCACCACGCTCCATACAAATTTAGTCATTGTTATTTGAGAGAACAAATGACAATTCATGCAAGTGTAAATTTTTGACGGATGCCTTTTTTGTTCTATTTTGAAATCGGGATTCTTTCGGCTTGCTAATATTACGACTTCCGTCGTATTCATTAATTTAGATCCTATTAAAGCTATGAATTTGATTAGAGAAAAGCATCACTGAACATTAAAATAGAGGTATAGATATGTACCATTTGCATTCACAAAAAATAAACAATGTAACATATCATATCTATCGCTAAAAAACAAAATTTTATAGACAAAAATTTCCATATTTCGGATTCTAGACCAACGTAATATAAGGAAATGTTCGAGTCAGCTAAACCAAAATAAGACCGTTATTGCATGACGTCCAGTTCACGTCTACGGGCATTGAGAGTTTCCAATAATAACTGAAGTATTCGCCGTGGTTTGTGGACTTTGTTGGACTGGCCTGATAGCGCGGTGCAAGCTAAATATTCACACTATTATTACTACGAGTATCTGTCTTGAAAGTTCAAACATTGAACTCAATCGAGTTCGGTTTGATGCAGTTTTGTTTACACTTACGGCAACTACAGATTTACGCTCTGTGTATAACTGAACTCTGTGCTGCCTTGTGTAAATACTTGTATATTGGTTGTATTTCTTGCTTACGGAAGAGTAACAGTGATTGTGAACTATTTAAGTTTTAGTTTACGATTATGAAAGTTCTTTTAAATAGTATATTTCAAATAAAAAAGTGATACGTTTGGGCTCACATTTTTATCTCGACCGAGTAGATACCTACAAGTCGTAGACAGATACCTATATACGTAGGCACGGCGTTATATATGTATAAAGGTATGTTCGTACTGTTCATACAGAGTGTTGTTAATTAGTAACTGATCAAATTCAGAGTAGAAATGATCGTTGAAACCACAAATTCCAAGAAATAAAATAATTAAGTACCAGCTTACAATAACATTTAAATAATTTATCTCGTAATGGCAAACCGATGTCTGTCTGTACAGGCAGTTAAAATGGGCTTTAATGTACGTTTATTTTACATTACAAAATCTCAAATTCTTACCAAGTTGTTGGAATGTTTTACATTTTTGTTTGTTCGACATTTTTGCTCTGGGTAAAGAAAATTCTTCTTTTGTTGTTTGAAACCATTAGAACAAAAGCAAATTAAAAATTTAGTAGATATAGATGTATTTAAAATTACTATAGTGCAGGTTTTAGATTATTTTTTGCAAGGTCCGTCTCTATTCATAATGAAATTCGGTAAAAATATTGGAAAATTTCGTTTCTTTTAAAAATTTCAAAATTTGCTTGTAACTATCTGGAGTTAGAGAAATTTATGAATGATCGTTTTAAAGCCTTGATTTCTACAGAAAAAAATGTTCTGCAACGTATCCATGTACCGATTGTAAAAAGAGAATTATACACATACTTACCTAGACTTAATTAGGTAGATAGACGTATAAATTATTTTTTACTTGAATTTTCCTAATAAAGTATAATATAAAAAATGTGTCGCCATAACGATATAGGTCTTTTCATAACCATGTTTTTAACTTGACCACTCCCTTCACTAATGCGATGCGAAATGGCCACCTTTTGTATAAAAATGCATATCATTCATCGATGAATAACAATTTGTATACAACTTGGAATCGAAAAGTCACACCAGAAAGGTAGCGGTACAGAACCCTCGAAATGTAACAAAGAAAAAGGTTTGAATGAATATCATCTCAAAAATTTTTCCTTACCGCGCATAATAACTTCAGAAGAGGCGGTTTCCCTTTTTTACACTTTTATAATAATGGAAAATGGCGAACACAAAATGTAGGTTTAAACCATCCATCCAGTATCCCCGTAGGCATCCGACATTAATTATAACTTATTCCAACTTGTTTTCAAATATGTAAATAGCGAGTAAACACGCTGTAGGATGGGGAATGATAGCTTGCGAAAATAATACGCGAAAGTAAATCATCATTTGTATTGTCTGGCCTGCGTTTAGGTCTGCTCCCGGTATAAGAGAAAATATTGTAAAACATTTTTATCCACTCCTTTATATAGAGAAAATATTCCCAGAAAACCCAGTTTTGCTGTTACCACGAATTCACCAAATTGCTTCTAAACTTATCTCGACAAATTGCGAGAAATCAAAGCTGTCACGAAAAAAGATTAATTGAATAGATTAACTTGGTCAATATCGTCGAAATATTTTCAAACTAATTTGATTCAGGTACCTACTGCTATGTAAAGTTATGATATTAAAAACCGTTTATAATTTAATCTAGTCGGCTACTCGAGTTTAGTAGAGCGAGCTGATGGTCCGTCTATTGGATTCATACGAAACTTTCTACTGAAAAGCCCTAACAAGCAACCAGTGAGGCGAGGAAAGTAGTCACTAGTGTGCCGAGTACTCATAGATCCATAGGTACCTATACACATACTGAATATGGAACTTTTTTAATTTCACGCTTGATTCGAAAACTTCCACGTGACTGGGGAGTAGCGAATGCCAAGAACTCAACGTTGTCATTCAACGTACTCGCGTTTCTGAACCAATGATTTGCGTCATTCCATATACATTAATTTTAAGTTGCTTCGCTTTGTTCCAAATGCACAATTGAAATTGGATGTGCGGAAAAAGGGTTCAACTCTGTTCACTAAACCGTTGCAAATAGGTTTAACAATTATTAACTGAGTCAAAAGTTTTACAGTACTTATGTGGTGCCTAATAATGCCTAAACACTAAATGAAGCCCAGAAAATAATATTTAATAAACTATGGTTAATATTGTGACTAAAAAAATCGGTTTTTTAAGCCCTTGAATTGTCAAAGAGTCTTTGAATATTAGTCAGATATAGTTTACAAAACAGTTTAGCAATTATCTTTAGTAGACACTCTACATTTAATAATTTGATATTACATCCATACCAACATTTGTTTCGTAACTGGCATAAAATAAAGAGGCAGTTAATTCAACATTATGAACGTAACGTAACCTAATTAGCGCTAGACGATGTTTGCAGCGCGAGCAATATGTAAATGCACATAATAGTAATGTGTACAAAGAACAACGGTTTTAGTTTACTGCGGGGTGTGAAACCGCTGTCCATTTCATACACGATTCGATTAGGCCCTTAGCACACTGGCATGCCACAATGCGTTCTAATCGCACGCACATATGAACAAATTATTTCCAACGCATTTTCACATTATATGTGAACATATATTAGGTTTAAAATATGATTCAATACGAATAATCTCAAATAGAAATTGTGAGAGGAGTTGAATCAAATCACTGACTCTGTTTACATATTAACATCACCTGAGGAGTTTTAACGTAATTAATTACTTTGATTTCCGGGTTCCAACGAAGTTAATACATGGGCTCGAAATGAGACGCGAAAAGCCATCAAAAATGAAGCAATGAGATGTTTAATCGAGTGCAAAAAATCACATGTTCTAAGGAAACGATTAATGTATAAATAATCGAACAATTAAACTCCTCGTATTTCGTTGGAAAGCTTTTCAGCGTAGTACAAGTTGTTTAAATGATCGCCTGGAGCGACGCGCGACATATTTCCCGCGGCGGATCTCGCTGGTGTATCGTGGCACTAATGGGGTGTACATACAAAGGCAAGGCAGGCAATGTCACGTAAGTAAAGTCAATTAAGTATAGGTGTGCTCAGTTTATTTCATACATGTGATCGGGTGGCGCGCTCATCTATCAGTGTCGCGCCGTTCACGTCAGCCAAGTGGAAGTAAAGCCTGTCACACGAAGAATAGTCAGTAAACCGAACGGTTTATTTTAAAAATGACTTTTTTATACATGTACTTTTTTCGTACACTCGTAACTGTCGTATCACTAATGGCTTACGTTACTCAAAAGATGGTTCTAAAAGAAGCAAGGTGAAGTGTATAAAGATGCGTTTTTGAAAATAAAAGGCTGTGGTACGGATCATCTTTATACCACTTATAATATATGAAATACAAAGTTTCATATAAATTCTAAAGTTCTCAGGCTTGACGTTCAGTTCTCTGGTTGAGTTTAAAATAAAGGTCTAGGGTATCATTTAATCTTAGAATTTTCTTTAAATCTCGATGCTCTGAGAGAAATATTTTGATTTCAAATTATGAAGATCACTCTCGACTAAAATAGTTGCTTGGATAAATACCCAGTCGAACTATTTTGCCAAAATATTGATTGAGAAGTCAAACTTGACTTGAGTGGAACTTACTTAAGTAACATTGTAAGTATAATAGTATCATCGCGTTAATATAATAATTGTGTTGGACGTTCCAGATAGTCTATTCTACGGATTACGCATTGCTAACAAATATTTTATATACCGAGATACTAATCGCTTTTATAAACTAATATTTCGACTACTGGAGTTATGTAAGAATTAATTGAAAATAAAGAAAGCAAATAATAATATATCGGTTTATAAATACAAACTTATTATGCAACTGAATACGCATACACAGCCATTGCAATAACACACACATACACAAAATACAAACTCACCTTCAAAATGAGAACACAATCCTTCCATACCTTATAATAATACGAACATGAAAGTTTTGAAGAAGTTAATCATATCAGCGACAAGTTAAAAGTTCAGAGAATCAATTCCGCTGGAGTTAAATAGCAGGCGTTCACGGAACAAATTTTATGAGGCACTTGTTGATAGGACGTTTAAGCCGGCTTTGGGCCAACGAATATTGTGTCTCCACCCTAATACATGTTAATACTGGCTCTAGTTGCGAACCGTCTTTTGTAAACTCCGCTTAAATTGAACCTTGTACAGATAATAAGTAGAATGGCACACAGATAATGTTTTATCCATGATATAACGTACGCAAATATTCTTTGCTGTACGGTTATGATATTTACTTCCTTATGAATAGGGATATATTTCAATTGTTTGTAGAACTTCATACTGTTCATTACTTAAATTGATTTCTTTATCTCATTTGGGTGATCATATACTTATATACCTACTGTTGGTATTTGAGAACGCAACCTTTATTTTGTTCTGTTGGCAATCATTGTAATTGTTAGGTTGGTAACATTGTTTTTTCTCTCCCCCGCGTTTTTTTTTCCTATTGACAGTTGTATGTAAAAGTCTTACTCAATAAAAACTATATTTTTCTGTATTCTAAACAGTTTATTTTAATAATCCACCTCTTAAAATCAACATGGTAGCAGAGCGTGGTTAATTAAAGCATAAACGCAGTTAGAAGAAACAAAAATCCGATCGACGTTTATTGAGTTTGCCGGTTACCCTCAACTCTGGTGGCGTCACTCAGAAAATTTTACGAAAAATTGTGAAATTAACGAAGAAAATGTCTAATACAATCCACAATCCGTTTCACATTGATAGACTCGTAGGACGAGACAACTACGCGACTTGGAAATTCGCAGTAGAAGCATATTTCAAGTTGGAAGATTTGTGGAGTTGTGTTGAAGGTACTAATGTAGATGAAAGCAAGGAAACAAAGGCGAAATCAAAATTGATATTAATGCTGGATCCAACTAACTACGTACATGTACAGAGTGCCACTACATGTAAAGAAGTTTGGAAATGTTTACAACAAGCCTTCGATGACAGCGGATTATACCGGAAAGTAGCCTTGTTGAGAGACCTTATAACAACTACATTGGACAGTTCTCGAGACGTTGACGACTATGTCGCTAAAATTATGTCGACCGCACACAAGCTGAGGAACATACACTTCAACATAGATGATGAATGGCTTGGAACATTAATGTTGGCTGGCTTACCCGAAACGTATAAGCCAATGATAATGGGTTTAGAGAGCTCAGGGATTAAGATCAGCGCAGACTCAATCAAGACGAAACTTTTGCAGGAAGTTCAGCGTCCCGAGAGTGCAGCCTTCTTATCAAGTAAACCCGCCATTCACAGTAATCACAGTGTAGCTAAAGTTCAAAGTAAAGGACCCCGATGCTACAATTGCAATAAGCATGGGCATATGGCCAGGCATTGCCGTGCTCCGAAGAAGAAAAACATAGAAAAAGAAGATAAACAAAGTTTTGTTGCAACTTTTTCAGTATCTTCACAGTCAATGAATCCGGACCTTTGGTATGTGGACTCAGGCGCCTCCATGCACATGTCCAATAATAGTGATTGGATGTATGACATTACAAGTTCACCGATACCCACCATAACAGTTGCCAGTAAGACACCGCTACCTGTGGAATGTATGGGAAAGGTTAATTTATTGATAAATAATAAAGATCAAAATAAAATTCAGGTAAGAGAAGTTTTATACATACCTAAACTTGCTGCTAACCTCTTGTCTGTAAGTGCTATGGTGAAAAATGGCTGTAAAGTAAATTTTAGAGACAAAGGTTGCGATATATATAATCAGAATGACAAGTTACTGTGCTCAGCCACACTAGTAAACAACCTCTATCAGTTAAATACTCATAGAGAAGTATTTTCAAATCTGTTTTATGGCATAGACGCATGGGACATCTGAACTTCTGTGACGTTAGCAAGTTACCGGAGTATGCAGAGGGAGTCGGCCCATTCCCTGATAAGAAATGTAATGAACACATTACATGCACCACTTGCCTGGAAGGTAAACAGAGCCGATTTCCGTTTAATAATGTTGGTTCAAGAGCATCTCACCCACTGCAGCTTATCCACACCGATTTATGTGGACCGATGGAACAAGTCTCACTGGGAGGTATGAAATATTTTATTTCTTTTATCGATGACTTTACAAAGAGAGTTCATGTTTATTTCTTAAAAGACAAGTTGAGTATTCTAGAGGTATTTAAAGATTATAAATGCAAAGTAGAAAATGAACTCGGAATGAAAATAAAAGTTATTCGATCAGATAATGGAAAAGAATATTGTAACAAAGAATTTGAAGGTTTCTTAAGTAGACATGGAATTGAACATCAAACTAGTATCCCATATTCACCTCAGCAGAATGGGCTCGCAGAAAGGATGAATAGGACACTGGTTGAGAGAGCTAAGTGTATGCTATTTGATGCTCAATTATCTAAGAAATTTTGGGGTGAAGCTGTAGCAACAGCTGCTTACATAATAAATAGGTCACCTACTAAATCTATTGATTGCAAAACGCCTATTCAGATGTGGACAGGTAAGAAACCTGATTTATCTAATATGAAAGTTTTTGGTTCAGAAGCTATGGTACAAGTACCAAAAGAAAAACGCCAAAAATGGGATTCTAAGTCTAGAAAATATGTGTTTGTTGGATACTGTGAATCAAGCAAGGGATATCGGCTACTTGATCTGAAAACAAATAAAATTATCAAGAGCAGAGATGTTGTATTTTTAGAAAATGTTGAAAAACTTAACAATAATGTGTACTTACCTTGTTTATCACAGAGTGATGCCAAAATCCAGACACCCGAAGAATCCTGTAAAGTAGAAACAGAAAGCAACCCCGAGCAATCCTCCAGTGATGACTACCTATCAGTTGACAATGATGATTCATCCTACATACCAGATAAATCAATTGATCTGTCGACGCCTGCACGTAACATAAACTCACGTCCACGCAGAGCTGTCCAGTATGCAGAGCAGGATGAACATGATGTGAGTTATTTTTGTCCTATTAACAATTTGGGTGACCCACAGACCCTAGATGAGGCTCTTTGTTCCTCACATGCTGACCAATGGAAAAAGGCTATGCAGGAGGAATATGACTCTTTAATCAAAAACACAACTTGGTCATTGGTTGATCTGCCATCTGGCAAAAGGGCTTTGCCATGTAAATGGGTCTATAAAAGTAAAACTAATGAGAAGGGCGATATTGTTCGTTTTAAAGCAAGATTAGTGATAAAGGGCTATGCTCAGAAAAAGGGCAATGACTATGATGAGGTTTATGCACCAGTAGTAAGATATACCTCAATCAGATATTTACTTGCTCTGGCTGCTAAGTATAATCTAGAAATATTCCAGATGGACGCCATTAGTGCATTTCTTCAGGGTGACATAGACACCGAGATATACATGTCACAACCAGAGTGCTATAATGAAAACTCTAAAGTCTGTCTATTGCATAAATCTATTTACGGACTTAAGCAAGCGAGCCGTCAGTGGAATTTAAAACTAAACAGCATTTTAGTTAAGATTGGTTTGGAAAGATCAAAAATTGATCCATGTGTTTATTTCTTAGTAAAGGAATCAATAATGATTTATATTGCAGTATGGGTAGATGATTTTTTGATATTTACAAACAACAATAAAATAGCAACAAATGTCAAAGTAAAATTAAAGGAAGAGCTCTGTATGAAGGATCTTGGTGTGGCACAACAGTGTATTGGAATAAATATAACTAGAAATCGTGAGGCAGGTGTGATCACGATAGACCAAGAGAAATATATAAACCAAGTATTGGAACGCTTTGGCATGTCAGACTGTAAGCAAGTGAGGACTCCAATAGAGGTAAATACAAAATTTGATAACAAAGCTGAGAATGAAGATAGTAAATTCCCATATAGAGAAGCAGTGGGCTGTCTTATATATCTGGCACAGGTCACCAGACCAGATATTACGTATGCAGTTAATAAATTGAGTCAATACTGTAATGGTCCAGGGATTCAACATTGGCTTGGAGTAAAAAGGGTCATGAGATATCTCCAGGGAACTAAGAACCTGAAGATACATTATGTCAAAGAAGACTCCAGTGACATAACTGGTTACTGTGATGCAGACTGGGCTAATGACCCAGATGATCGAAGGTCTTGCACTGGGTATACTTTTATTTTTCAGAATGCTTGTATATCCTGGAATTCCTGTAAGCAGCAGACTGTGGCACTGTCCACAGCAGAGGCAGAATATATGGCGATGGCGTCGGTGACACAGGAAGCTTTGTGGCTTCGACAACTGCATACCGAACTTGGCCAAGGCTTGAATAGTGCATTACACATTTATAGTGATAATCAGAGTGCATTAAGATTGGCAACTACAGATTGTTATAAACCAAAGACTAAGCATATAGATATTAGATTACACTTTATCCGAGAAAATATTGTTAATTCTAAAGTTAAGTTTTTATTTGTGAATGGTTGTAACATGGTTGCTGATAATTTAACCAAGGGTGTAACATATGAGAAACATTTGTTTTGTATAAGTAAAATGGGTTTGCGTTCAGTAGGGAGTGTTGGTATTTGAGAACGCAACCTTTATTTTGTTCTGTTGGCAATCATTGTAATTGTTAGGTTGGTAACATTGTTTTTTCTCTCCCCCGCGTTTTTTTTTCCTATTGACAGTTGTATGTAAAAGTCTTACTCAATAAAAACTATATTTTTCTGTATTCTAAACAGTTTATTTTAATAATCCACCTCTTAAAATCAACACCTACACCTATACACTTCTTTCTTCAGTTTCCATCCCAGTCATATCCCATACATCGGGCCATTCAAACACACCAGAATTCAGACTTTGTCGTAAGAAAATAATTATTCTAGATTTACGTCGGGAATGCATTGCAAAGTTAATTGATGTACAGTGTATACTTAGTGTACCAGTGAAGACTTAAAGCAGTAACTAGATGTGTCTATTTTTATACATTAACAAAAAGATACTCGTGTTATGATTTTATGTCACTTGTCTACGCTCTGTGGTGTTATTGTTCGGTCGTTTCTACTTGTAGGTCAGGGACTTGCTGGCTGTCACTTCCAGCCTGACAGTTTATGCGTTTGTTACTGTTTTAAAATTCTTTGAAATTGTTCGGCATTAGCGAGGTTCATGGCTTTTAGTGAGGTTTTTCCTGCTAATGTTCAAGCGTTTCTTGTTGCTATGGCAGAAATAGTTTATGATAGTTCCAAAGCCCATTGACGATTCGGAGAAAACTGTTTTGGGCTATCTTCAAGACTCTTTGTTTTGACATTTAGGAAGGTTATTTGTATGTCATTCTTTTTAACCGACTTCAAAAAAAGGAGGAGGTTCTCAATTCGACCGTATATATGCTTTTTGCATGTATTGATTTAAAGTAACTTTATTATACCTAACGAGTTATAAACAGTTTTTTGATATCTTTTTATGCATACTTGCGAAACCTTTCAACATTTCCAATGTTTTAAATGTATTGAAGGAATCGTGGGCGAGAAGTGATTTCAAGAATTTCATAGTAAGTAACGTGATACACTTTTGGGGATTTGTGCTTTGAATTGCTTCCATTTGAATCACCCACGGCCATTCTTCGTAATTTTCTTAAATTGTTGAGACTTTATTCTTTTGAAAATAAATCGCTATTTCAAAATTTAGCCTTTTTGTATTGTACTTTATTGTATAATGAGAAAATACACTTTTATTATACAAAGACTAAATTTTGGAAGAAAAAATATAGATATAGATATTTGAGATAGGTACAGGGTGACTCCCTTTTACCAATTTTGATACTTTCATACATAACATTAAATGTTAAACAAAATAATCATGAGCATGTCCTTGTTATTTCTTTCCGAACAAGATATTAGATGCCATCAGAAAATGAGAGATTGATACGATTTGAGAGGAAGGAATATTGGGGAACATAATATAGAAGCTTATTATCTGCGATGACGATGCTATAAAGTTATATTGTATGAAGATAACTCATGTTTCGAAAGCTGATAAAGCTAAAAATAAAGACAGCGTAATATAGAAGACGTATAAACATAAATAACGATTACAATAAATCTGCCGATAAATTATGATTCACCGAATGAAAATTTTATAAAAGAAACAAACAATACAAGATTAATGTCAAGTATCCTTAAAATTATTTTTAAGGGAAAGGATTAAATTCGCTCATTATCCCTTAAGAGCACTTTGGACTTTGTTAGAGTAAATCTGATGAAGGATTTACCGCAGCCCGAGTGACCCTTGTGTTAGTCTAAATTCAATCTAATTATCACGCTAGTGTGGCGTCCAGCGCGCAGCGTCCGCAACACATACAGTCACACGCATTGTCGCCTACATGTACACAACAATGGCGGCTTCAAAGGGTTCTAGCACACAAACTTAGGTGTGGCCTCGAACAATGTATTACTGGAAGGGGCGACCACTCCCAGTAATGCAATTGCAATATTTTACACAGCGCTATTCTAAGAATCATTGTTTGTCACTTTCATGTTCTACAATTCGCAGAACGAAAGGCAACAAGTGGCTTCCCAATCCGACGTTCATTCAATTCGATTCCGTTTAATATACTTACCATATACTTCCACTCTTTTTAATTTTCGACTGTTCTATTTTCGTACGTGGTGGAAAACGCAGGAATTTATTTTTATACAACTACAGCTGTTCTGTTATCACAATTATTCACTTGTTATATATTTTTAATACTACATGTATTTACTCAAAGCATATCAGAATGTGAAGAGTGGTAATTCTTTCCTCGTCAGTGTAGGTAATAACAATTCTTTAAATATTTTTACGTAAACCGTTACGTTTACTTCCCACGCATTTTTAACTTTACTCAATAGAATCGAGATTACTATAAAATATACAAAGTCGACCTACTTCCATTGATTCAGAATTTTCATTACCCAAAAAGCATATATATCCATAGAAGTGCTTGCAGTTTTTAAATAAAGAATCTTTAAAAAATTCACATTACTTAATTAAAAATTGAGCTCCATTACAAAGCACACTGATATAATATTCAGATTTTTATTATTACACATAGGTATGTGTGTGTATGAGGTCATAACAACACCTTTTGTAAATTATAGCGATACAGTTTAAGACTCCGCTAATAATTTGCATACATTTCGTGCAAGGGCTCTTGAAATTCAGAATTAACGGTAAGTTAATTCTTAGTAAGTTAGTTATCCGCGAGAATGTGGAACACCTAGGCGCCTAGTTTTGTCTCCTTGTTGGCGGTTGTACATCAAACAACTTCCTCAGTCGAAGTACTTAGCAACTTTGGTCCGTTAAGTAAAGTCAAATGTTCGGATCAGGGGCCTTAGTATCTGTAGGTAGTTCGGTAGTATAGCACACCGTGGTTTTACACGACATACTTAATTAATCTGTCTTCTTGCGGTTTCTTGGAGAACATTTCCGAGCATTATCTTAGTGTTTTTGCTTCGCCTACAATTAAAGCTGAGACAATGCAATTCCTTAGTTCAAGGTCGACCTTTTCTGGACTTTATGTAGACGCAGCGGGAATGGTTAACGTTGTTGTTCTATTACGAATTATTAAATCATGTCAGGTAACTGCAGATTAAACTTTTCAACACGAAGAAATAATTATAATTATGATAATGGATACTCTGTATACTTTGATATTTTCTTGTAATTGTAATATGATATTTATAACTAGGTACTTGAAAATTCCTTTGACTATGTATAAAACAGAATCTCGTAGTACCTAATAATTTTATGACCAAAAACAAGATCCTTAACTAAATACCACTTTGGTTTTACCTAACCTAACTTTGCCGACCTCTAGTTACAAGTAAAGGCTGCTCATATTAAATTTCAATTAGGTACGAACTAACTAGGAGGGTAATTATGCAACCCGTTTCGTACAATTTGTTGAGAGGTCGGTTGGAAACGTTTTGTATCAATCAGTAACAGCAGAAGACTATTTTTAATTACGCCAGTGTGTCTGTGAAAATAAATGTTACGTAGTTTGTGGTTTTACATTGTCGTATGTTAGAATTAGTGATGACGCTAGAGGCGGACCGTGGCGGGTGATATTACACTGCCGAGCTAAATGAAGCTAAAATACGTCTGGATTAAGACACCACTGGATATGTCTAATCTAAAAGTAGTGCCTTGGAATATAGAGATAAATTCTAAATGTAAGATTAAACAGTATTTATTCAGACCATAAAGTTTAATATTCCAGACAGTGGAGTAATATCTCGAGAGATAATTTATGCTTGCATCTGCGTAGACATGACACGGTAGTAAAGTAGTGAGAGTATCGACGTAGATGTTTATCGCTGTGACCCGCTATAAATTCATAATATAAAGTTTTATGAACGTCCGAAATTCGAAAGAAGGATACTCGATCACTTCTAGTTATTTGATAGAGGTAGATCCATGTAGACATCGTAACTGTCATTATTGAATGAGGACGTTCGTTTTTTGTTCTTACTAGTTGGGGCTAGTGAGACTAAAGTATTTTTATCCCAATCACTAGCTATCGAATTTTAGTGACCAATGGTCTACCATTAGACCGTGAAACCTTATCCAATTGGTTTATAAGACGAAGGGATCTAATGAAATTCAACCCTCTGTGGAAAATGAAATAAACAGGTCATAATTTTTAGATGGTAGGTACACAAAATCAATATGACCGATTTTTATCGATTCTTTTATGAGTACTTGGTGACTGTTTATTTTTTATGTACTAGTAATAATAATAATAACATTTTTATAAAATTGAAACGTAAAATCCTTGAAATGACGTGCAATATGGCTGTTTCTCTTGCTAACGAAATGACATAAAAGCTTTCTAAAAGCTGTAACAACGTCGACGGCTTTCAAGTCTGTAAATGTGTGGTTCTACCGCGAAATATTACTTCATACCCAGCAGCTGCAGTTTTATTAAGTATAAGTAGTACTATTTTTGGGTAGTTGGTTATGACAACTTCCTTAGTAAAGTACCTACCCATACAGCTACAAATGCGACTCTTATAGAAAACGTCGTTCCCGGGACGAAAATAGTTGGGACATACGTACAGATATTATAAGAAGTTAGCATTTGTGGTAAAATACCTTGAGTTGACTTTTATAAACTTTTATTTGTAAGTTGAATAACTCATAATAACTATCGTGAGACATACTAAATTAAATAAAAACGCGGGTTACCCACGTGAATATGCTGAGAAAAGCTCTACTAGTTTCGTCGCGCAGCTCACTCGAGAGTGAGCTGCGCGATGTCGCCGCGACCGCGCACGCTGCTCATGAGGAAGAACCCCTCTGTGGTTCGAAACTAGTAGAGCTTTTCTCAGTATATTCACGTGAGTAACCCGCGTTTTTACTTAATTGAATAACTCATGTTTATATTATAACTCACGTACCTGTTTGACGGGGAATTCGGCTAGTTTCTTGGCCGTCGCGTGTCGCGGGATGCTGCTAATGAATATGAGCTTCTAGCATGGCTTGAAACTAGTCGAGTAAGCTGAGAACATAACAATTAATTGAATGAATCATAAGCTAATTACGAAAAGTTATCTTTATAATATAATCATCTCATAATTCAAGGACAAACTATGCCATGTTACAAGTAATGAGTACGTATACATATAAAATCGTTTATTTCAATAAAAAACGTAAATTACAACTATTACTTAAATTAAATTTAAACTAAATATTACTAAATTAAATATATACAACTTAAGATTAAAATTAATATTAAGGGACACATATAGGCCTACCTATAGGTACTAAGCTACTTGTATATAAAGCCAGTTAAATAACAGCACTGTTTTAATTAGGTACTTCACAGGCATCGATTGGAAAATCGTTTTCCTTTTGCTGTGTAATCTCGCTCCGTTTATTATCTTTGTTAACATGAATGAAATTAACAGATCTTTTTGATTACAAAAATTATTTTGTTCATTACATTCTTAATTTGTACATCAAATTAAATTAAGTCAATTAGCACTTGATTTATTTCATATAATTGGCGGGTTTGCGGTTCATTGAGCTTATATGTAAGTTTCAGTGAGTTTGCGCTTTCGTTTCTTTCAAGTTATGCTCATATGTCAGCTCCATTTGATTCATTTGACTTAGGAATTAGGAGTTAGTATTAAAAGAAGTCGGTTTGATGAGTGGCGTAGTTTGAAATAATTTTTAATTTTATGCCATTTTCTTTTTCTTTAAAGTTTGCAAGCAAACGTGAAGCCGTTGCACGTTATGAGGCTAATAGAATTTCATAGTAAATAGGTATACTGATCCAAAAATTTAACCACCAGTACATAAGCAAACCAAATTATTAAACAATGTATGAACAAATTAAACAAACATCTGTCACCGCTAATAGTACGATTATACACACAGGTGTGACCACTACCTCGGTTGCCATAATTAATTAATTCGTAAGTGATTCTAATTGAAACGCAGTAAGGGCTGTATTTGACACGTTAAACCATAACACCAAATCATATTAATTAAATGCTTCAGTTTTCATTTAGTGCACTCAATCGAATTAGTTTGAAACCCAGTCATTTGAGACTGATTTTTTGTAACATCTGTGGCGATTTTCTTGAAAACAATGGCTTTTGAGAGTATAGAATTTTGTATTTAATTTGGGCGTTGGAGGAGCTTGAGGTTTCAGTTTTGATTTGTCATCCGTGTAATTTCATTTGTGTATGACAGTGGACTTGAACTTGTAAATATTGTTGAGACTCATAAGTTGAGTTCTGAATGATGTACAGAATAACCTCAGTAGAAGAGGAATCACTATTATCATTAGTAAAAGAGTATGCCAGGGACATGTATACGTTTTAAAAAATTTAAATACTTTTCTATGACATGTAGGATAAGACGACATTAACTTACAACAAGTTGAGAATACTACTTTTATTATGATGAACTACGCTACAATGTTCTCGTGGACCAAGCGAACCATATGTTTTTCAATTTCGAAAAGCTTATGTTACTCCATGTCACAAAAATCACGTCGAGTCACTGCTCTGGTACTGCGTGAAACGACAAATAGACGACCATTTTGTCGTTTCTCTTTGTAGTAAATATTAAAAGGAACATTCTTTTCGCTGTTAGGTCCATTTTTGTGTTGTACCTTCAAAATAATGGTAGATAATGAAATCAGTTTTATATCTCGTTATTGAATTGTATAGGATTAACGTATGCTTTCGAAAAATCGTGTGGTCGAGTATGACAAAATTCAAACATCAATATTTTTTATTGTAATTTTTAAGTCATTTAATCTCGTTTAAGCCATAAGTAGGCACTTCTCAAGGCACTGAGATACGTTTTTCCTCAAAAATTATTAATACTGAGTAAAAATAAAAATAATCACTCTACTATTTCCCTATTTTTTTAGGGTTTGAATCCCAAATATGTTCCGGAAATTATTTAAATTCTATACGCCAAATGATAGGTTCATAAAGACCTCGTTAATATGTGGCGCTAGCGACCATACTCTGGTGAAACTGCAGTTTGGCAATATATACGCTGTAAACCTGGACTACACATTCTCTTTTTAATGGCAACGTAAAACTTCAATGTTTTTCAACGAGAATGCACGTAAAAGAACATCGATATTGACGGTACAGGGTGTTCACACATTTTACCTATAACAATATTCACTGGGTGAGACTTCGACGCTGTATTCATACCGACTTTATTTTATAAACAAATATTTTTCCACAATTTCAAATTCGGTGCTCGTACTCTAAACCCGTTTCGCATTTTGAATACAATATCGAAACATAATATTCATATTTCATATTTCTTATTGCGCGCTTGTCCTGTTATTGGTTTTTCACCTTTCTGCATCGAGTTCACATTTTTATTCACTGTTTATAGAGATCGAAATTCGAACGCATTCTGTAACTTAATGTGTGTTTTTAATTAAATTAAGCATTGATTGGTTTTCTGTGTTTTATTATTTACACTTTGATGTGAGTATTGAAAAGCCTTAAATAAGCACTAATGAGTGATCCACATACTTTGGAATAGGTACATAATTGTGTCAGGGTGAATTACATTCCCGAGTCGGAGGTGTGCGCTGTGTCCATGAGCGCCTCCGAGACGTTGCACGGAGAAGACAAACACCTCACTCCTCTGTGCATATTGAGGTGGGGCCTGGCAAGGCAGGCCGCCACGAATTCGGGGGCTGCGGAAGAATTTGACTCCTGCACCCTCGTACCCACGTAAGATATGGGACAACGGGGTGGGTTTTAGTTAGTAAGAGTCTGACAGTCCCTTTCGTCCTCCCCAGATTGGGGTCAAAAAAAAGTTGTGTCATTACATTACTTACTACCCTGGTGTCGATTAATAGAACAAATAATAATTAAAACACCAAGTAGTCGTGATTATTTTATTTTAAATTTTATTCCATCTTAATATGATTAGTTTACTAATTGTAAACCACAGACAACATTTTGTAATGTGACACTTCATTAATAACTGCCAATGTAACTCTGTTCACTTGTATTGTCTATGCTGCACTCTTGAACATCAGACCTGTTTCGTTAATATAGTCTTGTCGCTGAGTCTAACATTTCTATTAAAATAAGGCTTAGTTCAGGAACTGCCTTTCACCATTCTACCAAAAATTACATCTTTAATGTTCTAAAGTTACGCATAGCGGATAGTACCGTAAAACGGGGTGGATAGGGATCGAGAGGTGAATAGAGACAGAAGAGGGGTTAATCGATATTGGGAAATTTTTCATAGTATTTATTCACCCCTATTCTGTCCCTATTTACATCTAAATCCCTATCCACCCCATTTTACCGTACCTACCTACATATATTACTGCCATACTGTTCAAGGGTATAAAATACGCTTAAAGCTATGGTCCATTTGAGTGAAGCCTAATAGTTTAGCAAACGCAGTTAATTCCGCTTTGCTGGCACTTAGGTAACCATCCGTAGCTACATGCATGTAACCAGGGTAAGATATATTTTCAAGCTTACCTACAATGAAGAGATTCTACACTATTAGCTGAATAATAACCATAATGTTCTCTTTCCTTTGCTTGTTACTGGTACTTACTGGAAACTACTGCAACTCCTGTAAAATTAGACTCAAGTCGCAATGAACCAAGAAGTCAACAAAATATTTGCTGTTGATATACCTACTCATTTAGTTAACTTCACTTATAATTTAGTTTTCATTTCATAAAGAGAGGATCGCCTTGAACTTAACTACGCACTCCGTAAACGAAAATGACACTAATCACTCATAACAAATAGATACATTATCCCATAACACGAATCGTTAAAATAATCCGGCCATTACAAGATAATTTTCTATAAGCGATTCGTTAACGCGCACTATTAATTTCGTCAGTTTATAGAGCTCTCAAGGTTTAATACTTAGCTTTATGGGGAAATCACTTTACATTGTACTCTTACGATTCATTTAGCACTTAGTCGAGTTAGATAGTAACTGTATTTGTGTACATGGTGTACTATTGATAACCTACACGTTTGGAACGTGATTATTATGACTTTATACTTATTGACACCGCGCGCGCCTCAAAGAGCCATCAGACCACCACAGATTGGGCCCAACAGGGCCGATGCCGATTTGGAGTCGCGGAGAACCTAACGGGTAACCGGGGCTCCGGCTCGACGTGCAGGAGAAGGATCGGGGTGGTTTTTAGTCAGTAAGAGTCTTACACTCCCGCCTCACCCAGGCGGGAGCAGTCATTTGATGATTTTCCCCCCTTAAAAAAATACTTATTGACACGAAGGGTAGTGTATTGAAGATCCGTTTTATGGTATTGTAATTGGTTCCTTCTTTTCGGATTATAATTATGTAAACGGCAATAAATAAATTACATATCTTCGTTGTAAATCTTAATATACATACATATGTAGATTTTTAATATCAGAATTCAGATAACAAAGTTATATAAAACTTGCAGAAATGGGCATAACAATTTAATCTTTCTTACTTTTATAAAAATAGCCATGCTTGATTTGATAGCAAAACAACAACGTTTTTGTTATCAACATCGAACAGATTTATTTATGTACTAGGATCTCATAAAAACGTTATCGGCTAGCGGCAAATGTCCATCGAAAAACGACGCTATAAATACAACGATTAATGTATTTACGGATAATCATCTGTAATACCGAAGCAGAAGGCTCTAAGGGACTAACAAATCTACCGTTCCCACAAAGCGTTGAACATTATTTATTACTTTCAGTAAATTTTCCTTGCTTCATTATTCAAGCTGGACTCTTCACAAAACTCATTGCTCCACCGTTGTGCAGATTCCTGCGTTTTGTAAAAACATGGCGGACAGGCATAGCTTATGGCCTTTTCTAGAATGTTGTGAACTATTTAAGACCTTGTCAAAATGCTCTCTTAAGTTTAAAGAATAATTGAGCTGTATATTGATGAAATGCAAGTCATTTCTGAAAAGAAGCTGTATTGAAGACCGTACCTTAAATAATTGCAATACATATATTCAAACGGTTACGTTGTTACATATTCCAATGATTTATTAACAGTAAATATTCGTTTCGTCTCTTGCGTCTTTCGTATTTCTTTTTTTTTTTGGAACAGTTAATGACAACTTCATTAAATTTGAGAACATGATGAAATCACCATACGAAACAATTTTTCTAAATATGAATATTTAAAAAAATATTCGAGTATTTGCATGTGTGTTGGAAACTAAAGTACAGATTATAAATTGATTTAAAAATATGTAAATACTCTGTGCTTTTATTCATATCTACTAACGTGTATGTGAATGTATGAAACTATGTACTGCTAACTAACTGTAAAAAGTTTCAATAGTTGTATTTGTGTTAATTGTGTTTTAAATATTGTGTTTAAAATATGGCACTGTTGGGGCAGAGACTTTGCATGAGATCCGCAGCTTCAAAACTGAATCTGGAACAAATATTGAATTTTACCTTATAAAGAACATAGTCTTTATAAGAACTGGGCTTATTGAGAAAGATGGTGGTAACTAAATCAATATAATTATTTTCATAGATAATTTTATTGTTTTATATCTTAAGTTTATTTACAAATTTCGTAGTCACAGAACAATTTGGAGTCGTGGCCTATAAGATGGATTGTGGTTCGCCACCATTACCATTTCATGTATGAACTGATAATGTAATTTATGGAAATTACGTACTCAGGTATTATAAGCAACTCAACTGTCTCATCATCGGTAAACATGCAATACACCTATTACTTTAACTTTCACTCTTCCCGTTTGATCTTATATACCCGATGTAATCCTAGAGGTATATACTATATGTCAATATTTCAGGAAGATTGGTTGAGTGAAAAATTGAATATATTAAACAAGAAAAACTAACATTTTGCATTTAGAACGCGAGTATTTTATGTACTAAATAAATCTTGTTATTAAAAGAGGTAGTATTACTAAGTATGTTGTAGAAACTCAAGGAATAGTTAAGCTGAGTGGTTTCTATCTAAGAATAGACCACCCTATGTCATCGTGTGTTATATACATACTGGGTAACTAGGTACCTATATGTTTAGTTGGTTGAAACAGTTTTCCTCAATAACATGGTTATAAGTCTATTACAATACCGTGGGTTAATGTAAATAAATTGGATATTACCTCTAAATTCATTATTATGTCAAACTAAGTAAGGGGTCTAAATTAATAACATTATTAAATTCAAGTTTTCCTCTATTAAGTCACAGTTCTGTAGGAATCTTATTTATTTATTTTATTTATTTATCTATTTATGCACAACACACAGACAGTACACAGGAGAACACATATATAAATATTTTGGAGGTACATAGGTACTACATATTCCCGAAGGAATCTCTTCCTGCAGTCCTTCGACAGGAAAAACGGTAAAAACAGAGACACTGTGCGTAACATGACATGAAATGTATTAAATAAATAGATCACAATAAAATACATAAACCTATACATACATATGATAGATACACATCAAATAATACACATATTAGAGTATATAACAAATAAACATATTATACATAATCTTAATGTGTTATATCTAAGAGGTTTCCTTTAATTCAGTGGTTATAGCATAATTATTAATAGTCTGCTGCTAAATTTAGAAAAAGAATGCAGTATATTTCTTTCTTTGTCATTTTGGGTGTGACGTCATTGAGATGTCATTTATTTACTTTTTGTTGTGAATTATTTTTGTGCTGGATGTAACAGGAGAAAATTGTTGCATTTAGTAGGAGAATGTGATATATATAGTTCCTTGTCACTTCACATATAATTATCGTCATTGACGTGTAATTTTTTTATGAATTGGATACAATAAATTTTGTTATATGGCAGTTTTTCTTCTGCTCGCATTTCTCCGAAAAGGTACAGCCAAATCAGACCAAGTAACTATATTAATTATTTAATTCATCAATAAAGTTAATTATCAAAGTGCGTTCTTAATAGGTAACAAAGCCAGAGTCTTGTTTCATGTAATTGAAGGGGACACGTCAGTAACAGTCAGTTGTTTACCAAACTTTTGTTCAATATTGTTCGAAAGTAGCTCCATTCAACGACGAACAATCTTTAAACAAATTATCAGTTTAAGTGCCAAGTTACGTTTAGTTTAAAAGCCATTTAGCAACGTATCGTGCCTATAAATATAAAGAAAACTGTTGATACATTAACCAACATTGTTTATTTCTAGACATTTGTTGATGTAACACAAGTCTCCACTCAAACTATTTTACAATCAATTTTATAACACTAGCAACACTTAAGTCTTGCCATTATAAATCATTATGTAATTTATGGCGTCTATTTGTAATTAATGGCGCCATTATACGCGGTCTACCCGAAATAATGTGCTGACGTAGCGATTGATCTTTTTTCCTTTAACCTGAATGTTCAGTGTTCGGATTGAGAGCGGGTCTGGTTTCCGGAGGTCAGTGGTACTGGTACCCTGCGGTCTTGTGGTCACTATCATGCAACTACCGCTAGTTGTCTCTAACCAGAAACATTTCCATATTTCGCCCAAATCTAAATTCACAATTGAATGTGTTATTCAAAATTTAACAAACGGTGTATGTCACTGCCTATCCACGCATTCCCAGCTCTTTGTTCATTATTTTAAAACTAGTTTGGTATTATAATTTTCTATAAAAACCTTACCTACCTATCCAAAACGTACTCATACTTTTTTAACTGTTAAAAACATAAAATGTATGATTCTTATTTACTCTAGAACTGATTTGCAGAAGAATATTAATTCAAGCAACCGTACTATAGACTAATATTGTTATACTATTTACATAATATACATACACAGTAGATAGTTGTTCACCACTTCAGAATACTAAATCACTTCGCTGTCAATTCTCAAGATCATAATTTAAAAATATGTTTGATGTTACAAGTCTATTTTAAGGTACGTAATGTAGAAGGAAGTGTGATTAAAATTGAAATACCTACATACTAGAGTAGAGCAGTGCACTCGAGAGTTCTGGAGTATCGTATCGATATTTAATATATTCACTTTGTATCGAACGTGCGACACTTCATGCCTTCACGTCACTATTTGAATTAATTACGACCAAGCAGTTTTAATATTAGTTCTGTTTATTATAGAAGTTTTATGAGATTCCTATCATGTTTTCTCAATAAAATTCTTCATTTTGTCATATAAATATATAACGGTTTTTTGCTCTCGAAGGTCCAAGTTGGTTTTTGGGAGTTTAACAAGTTTTTACTTTTTGGTCATTGTGACTACAAAGTCCTTTTTTCGTTTAAACTAATTTTAGAACCCTGACTTATGAACAATCATACATTTGTGGATAGGCTAAAGTTTATTGCAGAGCTGTAGGTATTTCTGATACAAAATATACCTTAGACCAACCTTCAAGCGTCCTATGAGATCGACACATTTTTTCTAATTAACCTCGAAATAAATTAATTTACCTGCCTCTTGATTCATTGGAAATTTTCAGAATTTTCTCAATACCATCCCTTTGTTTGTATTGAAGCCTTTCAATTCTGTTTATGCGGGACGTAATGATTTATGTTTTTACTCGGCCCTTTATCTTACAGACTATAGCGTTATTCGCTTAAAATGATTACTGTTTAAAAGTTGCTAAAGTTGGTTATAAAAGCCGTCCATGAAAAGTTCAGATAAAATAATTTATCCGCTTGGATATTAAAATTTGTGGGAAACGCTCCGAACGTTATTTACGGTTTGTTTATTTGTATAAAAATTTGTGATATACCTAACCTGTTTTTTGTATATGTTTAATGGGAAATGAACATCCATACTTTTAATTATAATGGTGATAACATTTTTTTTGTCATTGTGTACCTGTTTGATAAGTGAATTGTGATTCACGGGCACGTCGGTATCTCTCGAATCTTTTGAATTAGAGTTATATCTAATGGAAATAAATAGTATTCGAAACTTTTTTTTTAATTTGCTTAAAGTGGTATCTATGCTTTTATTCTCCGTTAAAGTAACATCACGCGAGTGAAGTCACAGGTTAGACAAGTACATTGCAAGTAAATAATTGGTTTTTTAAAAACGTTGCCCCTCAGTAGCATTTTCTCTTGTGTTGTGGGTGCGTTTACAAACATACAAGTTCACATACACAATGACACCCAGACCTGCAACAACAATTTGTGGATAACACAAAGTGTTGTTCCGCGCGGGAATCGAACCCGCGACACGTTGCACGGCAGCCAGGTGCCCAGCCACCGCACCAACCGTGCAGTCTTAGTCAATTGCCTCTATAACATGCCACTGATAGACATTCATACGATAAACTGGACCAAAGCTGACAAATGAAAATCCTTCAATCACAACTAAGTAATGTCGAGATGTTGAAATGATTCCAAGAAACAGTTGGAAGTGAAAAATATAGCTTTATATTGAAATACATTCTTGAGATGGTAACTTTACGCTAATTACACTATTTCATTAACACTACTGTTAGCACTTTAACCAGAATACCAAATAAAAGGTTTAATTCTTTACTTTGTAAAGAATGCCTTTAAATTGAAACACGTTTCATTCACCAGCCGTTTAATCGAGTTAATTAAAATGTCTCGATAAATAGCTGAGTAATGCTGAGTCGTCAAACTCCCCACAGTTTTCCCAGCTTCGTTTAGAACTCGCGTTTCGCAGAATGCAATGTAAAGTGGGGTACAAAAGGGACCGTACCGCACAAACTTTGTCACACTCTGTTTTGTTAGGTTGCCACTTTAGGACAAGCTTTGCTATATAATAACATTTGTTACAATAATTATTGTGCTTTAGTGAAAGTTGGGGATTATTAGAGGATTGGAAATTTAGTTTAAATATTTTTTTATGAAAAGTCACGTCAGTTGTTGGTCAGTTTTTAGGTATCTTATTTCATAGTGAATATGGTTCGTGATCTTGTCACCTTTCATAAAGTATAAAAGAATAGCAAAGTGAATAAATTAAAAATTTCTTACATTATTTAGTGAAATTTTTAGATCTTCCGCTTATAAATACAACAAGATATTTTTACTTCAGAGAGACATAGAGGCATTATTACTGTAATTTTAATATTGTAAGTACGCTACACATTCCACATTTAATTAAAATTTTACCGTACGTTTAAAAAAATATTTTAAAGGAAAATTTACACTGACTTTAAAAAGTCATAAATATGCTTACTTGTTGAACTTGTTCTACGAGGAACTTTATACATACTTATATGTATGACGTATGCACTAAACTAACAAGAAATTTGACGAGTTAACGCTGCAACATTTTACTTAAGAGGAAACTTAGAATTTATTATTAATAACTCTTTTACGGAGTTTCAATTACACTGTTAATGCAAGCGGACGAAATACTTCCCTTGGAGCTATTTTTTGTTTTTATTAAAATTGCAATTTCCTCGAAACTCGTAGAATGTTGTAACAATAAGCAATAGCTCAGCAAGTTACTTCATTTTAACATTTGCTTTAGAGAAATATGTACCAAGTACTGCGGTATCTACGTAATGAACAATTTTCTAGAAACGTATTCATGCGACTTGCGAGTTGAAGTCAAAAAGGTTTTATTCGAATTGAAATGAACTGCATCGTCAAGAGTCTTGTTGTCGAGAATAACTGTAATGAGGTGTGTCACCTCCTTTATATTGTGGTTTTTAACATGACGCTTATATAGAAAGCGCTAGAGTATTTAGGTTGTACATTCCTTAAGTTACTAATTTGATTAAAAACCCCGTTTATTAAATATCGATAACGATAATGTCATAGTCAAAGTCAAAGCATTTATTTTTGGTATTTTGAATCGTCAACAAACACAAAATAAATAATAGTCTGCCAGTCTGACCGTCAATGAAGCTAGGTGCTCGTTTCAAAATGTAGATTCGAATGGAAATGAACGAGCAAGAAATCCAATCGCTACTCTTTAAAAAAATATGTTTTACAATCTCTCTGATGCATTATCCAAGATTATATGCATATGTGAAAAACATTTAAAGACACGCTTCACTCATCATATACTTACTAATGTCCCCAAGTTACCAAGTTAGTTTACTTACCTAATAATATGATCTTTGAGTGTAAAATTTTACTTTTAAAAATACCCTTTTATAACCACCGTATACGACATCCATGAGTTTGTGTGTCCACAGAAACGTCAACACACCTTGAACATTTTCTTTTTAAATTCTCTCCTTATTATACGCCAAGGTATTATCACAAGCAAGATCAGATATTCATAAAGCAAGCCGTTCTTGTCTTAATTAGTTTAGAGTAGTTTAGTCAAGAGTTTAGTTTTGTAAAATGTCCAATAAATCTATGAAGGAATTTGATTTGATGAATTGGTATTTAATACCAGGAAGGTGAAATTCACGGGGTCTAATAAACCAATGTTAGCTGAGGAATGTCGGTTTCTTTACTTAAAGTAAATCGTTCTTAACTGTATATATTTAATGAGAGAAAAGAATTAGATATCTTGTATGATGATAGGACAACGATCCACAATACACATATCAATTCTCTTTGTCTTCACAGAATACCCACTAAAACGTCTAAAGTATTTTAACCTAAACTTTTACAAAACTTTAACTTATTTTCAGACAATCAGCGAAAGAGGTGCAAAGTTATAAAGCAAGTCATTATTATATAAAAGTATAAAAGGTCAAATATGAATAACACACTTCCAAAGCAATTGTGAAAACTTAACCAGAGTCGTCTTGAAACAAGAACTGGTCTGGAGGACTTGCTCCGTAACCAAATACTTGTTTTCCGTCTGTGATTCGAAGAACATCTTCAACTCATTAGCACCAACCTCTAGTTTACGTAGACTAAACAGCCGTTTGATAACTCCCAAAGACCAAAGATAACAAAGTTTTAATTATTCTTTGAAATTAGTTTGCAAAGTCTCAGATTGATTTCTAGAGGTAAGTCGATTGTTAGTCACTGACAATATTTGCCTGGTGTAAAGTTACTCTATTCATTTCTGTTGGATAAGAAATAATTGCGGTTGATTATCTTAACTTTATCACTTAAAATGGAGTCTGACCCATCGGTTTCTCTGAGACGTCGACGATCAAACGCAATTCATTTCTTACAGAGTTGACTCAACCTTATTTATTTCATCCGCTTCTGCGTATTTTCCGGAATCAAAGTTTATTGAAACGAATGTCCTCATTGTTCTATTGGCTTACTCGGTAATCTCTTCAATGCCTATGTCACCATGGTTCAGCTTTGACGTGATTCAAACCCTTAACCAGAGGAAAATAGCCCTTGTCTTAGGTAAGTATATGGAGTCAAATTGCTTGCGGAATATTTTATGACGTATCAAATACATACTTGCAACTTTACTTCGAAAGTGTTTTTTTTATGACATTTTTTTTAAGGGGGGAAAATCATCGAATGACTGCTCCCGCCTGGGTGAGGCGGGAGGGAGTGTCAGACTCTTACTGACTAAAAACCACCCCGTTCCTTCTCCTGCACGTCGAGTCGGAGCCCCGGTTACCCGTTAGGTTCTCCGCGACTCCGAATTAGCATCGGCCCTATTGGGCCCCATCTGTGGTGGTCTGATGGCCCTTTGAGGCGCGCGCGGAACGCGACGCGCCGTACGCTCGGGTCTGTTTCTGGTCGGACGGGGAGCCACCCATGCTCGCCGTCCGCAGGCCCGCGCTTACGGTGGCCGGAGATCGTCCCGCGATCCCCGACGCCCAGTGTGTCCTTCGCGATAGCTGGGTTGCAAGGAGGCAGCGCTTCGCAGGCCTCCTCCTTAGCTAGCATGACTGCTTCGCAAAAGGAGGACACTGCATCCCAGTCCCCCTCGCTCCGCATCATGACCTGGACTAGGCCCGGACGTGATTTTTTATGGCATAAGCCGGTAACCGAGCCGACGGATCACCTGATGGTAAGCAATCGGCGTCGCCCATGGACACCTGGAACACCAGGGGCGTTAAAAGTGTGTTACCGGCCTTTTGGGTTGTTTGTTGTGGTGCTTGTATTCTTTAATTTTAATATATAGTTATTAAATAATAAGAGACAAGAATGTTTCGTTGTTTATTTAATATTAATTAATGTACTATATCACAGTTTCTAACTAGAATAATACTATAATAATATTTTAGTTGAATTACCAAACATATTACAATTAATTTGGGCGAACATCCTATTAATGTAATATTAATAGAACCAATATTAATTAAGGTTCTAGTTTGAGAACTAAATTCATAACTATGCTTTATTAGAACACAACGTAATGTCATTGAAACATAAACAAATTGTATCTTAGTGGGCGTTTCTGACTCGTTTGTCTGAGAGTTTCTTAGGCCCTGTTTTATTATCAACTGATTATTAAATGTTATGAGTCCCATGTAATAGGGGGTGAGCCTATTGCCATATACCGGGCACAATTCCAGACTCCGAGTTACTACTGAGAATTTTTTTTAAAACCCAGTAATACTTTGCCCTTCTCGGGAATCGAACCCGAGACCCCTTGCCCGGCAGTCTCACTTGCGACCATTCGACCAACGAGGCAGTATTACATGGGACCCATAACTTAAATAGTGAAAATTGGGTCTTACATTGTACAGTGGCATAATGTTCACCTCTGCCTACCCCTTCGGGGATAAAAGGCGTGATGTTATGTTATGCTATGTTACGATTATTAGATAATATAATTTCATGGATAATTTGACGTTTAGTCCATATATTAAATTAAAGTAGTCCATATATATTCTCGATTAAATGTAAATTGTATCAGACAACAAAAACTCAGATAGGAGTGGTTTCATTGATACTAGTTTCAAATCCGTAATATAAGTTCTTTTTTCATATATAAATTTATAATACAGATATTAATTTCCTGAATAATTGGTTTAATTTTAATAATTATTTTCGTATTGAATAGTCAATTTATCGAGGAAGGTTATAAAACATCACGCTACTGGTAAAAGAAGCCGAATAGCGAGTAAAACCTTAAGGGAGTAGATAGCCCTTTGTAAGTTCATGGTTGGTATCATACGCACTCAAATTGTAATACAACTATAGTTTAAGAAGGCATGAATTACCTACTTACTAAAAATACTTTTTTTAAGGGGAGAAAATCATCGAATGACTGCTCCCGCCTGGGTGAGGCGGGAGGGAGTGTCAGACTCTTACTGACTAAAAACCACCCCGTTCCTTTTCCTGCACGTCGAGCCGGAGCCCCGATAACCCGTTAGGATCTCCGCGACTACTAAAAAGGCTAAGATATCAGTGAGATTGTATATCTTCGCGTCATTGGATAACAATTCTACTAAACGTTTCCCATTTCATTATTAATTGGTCAACAGATTCTCATTATCTGGATCATTACGGTTGAATAGATTTCGTTATCGGATACGATGTGGGTGCAATTGATATCCGTACGATACTGGATAATATGCACTGATAGATAAACTTCGGTGCGGGTTGGTTATCTGCAGTGAGATGTTGGGTGCATTTAAGTTATGAATGCAGCAAAATTGATTGGTGATTTTTATATTATTGTGAATAATTTATAGGAGCTGTTTGGTAACGGCAGAGTAATAATACATTTACCACTATGCACTTTTCCAACCCAAACTTTTACAAACCAAATAATCACCATTCGAAACCAAATTCCACCTGATTAGGTGTATAACTACAAACAAAATATTATTACGATTAAAATGTCTGGAATTTGTCCATTATTTACCATTTTAGTTATAAACTATTTGTTGCCCGCGACGTCGATTGCGTAGAAATGACTTCTGGCAGAACTAGGGTTTTGGAATTAGTCTATTCCAAGGTATTTTTATTCGCGTAGTTATAAATGATTCCTGTCCCGTAATTAGCGGCACATTTCCTGTTTGTATAGGTACATATATACCTGTACTGTACCAAGCAATGAACACTAGCAAACCTGAATACGTAGAAAATTGATTGTTGTTTTAACACACCTTTATTAGCTTTAACTAACTGTGTGATGAAATAATGGACGGTATATTTGGGAATAATATCATAAACACTGCCATTAATAATACGACAGTGGTTCCATTTCTACCTAGGTAACTATGTTAGATTAAACAGTCGTTTTTACTTGGTATGCATTATAAAGTCTATTTGAAAATTAGAAAACTCGTGACATCAGGACAATCACTAGTTTGGTCCATTATCGTCCATATCGTATCCTTTTTTATTTATGCTGCACTTTAAAAACGTTTGCAAGATATCCTTGCAAATAAGAAAACAATAAGTGCAAGTAGTTGTGTCAAATATTCTCTCCATGTGCCCTTTAAGTTCTTCAACAGTCATTTATAGGTCAAATCTCAAACGCAGAGTAAACTTTACAATTGAGTTAAAAACTTTGCTTTGAAAGTAATTTTAATTTATAAATTCTTCAACAAAAGCTGTCACCTTATCTAAAATAGTCAAATTCATTTCCTTCATTCCATCATTTGCACTCGTTTATTGAGTTCCACTCCGTTCTGTCATTTTCCGATTTTCAGACTTCCTTTGACGTCACGATTTCGTTTACCACTGATTTAGGTGAAGTAGCTTCAAGACGACTTCGCGCCCCTTAGGTACTCCTCGACTTTATTTGTTTGTGATATTATGAAACTTACCCCTCAAGACGGGGTAAGTCGATATCATTGAATTACAAGTTTTAGCTATCGTACAGATCTGCTCTATGGATCCATTACTGTTTTTCTTATACAAAATATTAATAATATTTTTTTTTATTTCTGAGTTAAAGTCAAACTCACAATAATTTATTTCGATTAGACCAAGAAGGCACTTTGAATGTGAAGTAAAATCTATGCCAACCCAATAACTGAGCACCTATTTGGAAACGTAGTACCTATTCATCTTGTTTTTTTTTTGCGTACTACCTATGTCACTCTTTATCGTTTATACCTCTAATATAATTGAGCAGTAAGAATAACAATACACCTCATTGTACAAAATAGAATCACATCGTCACTCTTAGGTACCCATATAATATTCTTATACATTATGTTGTCTTCGAAGATACCTGGGTGAATGATCGTGTTTTTTCTCTTGAGACTCCATTTTATTTACCAAACCTACAAAAGACAATGTTGATAGAACCGTGACATTACTCCGCAATGCGTTTATTTAAATCAACTGCCACGGGACGGACCACAAAAAAAAATAAAAATGCAAATTACTTTGAATTCAATTTCACTTAGATACTTAGGTACTTATATTTAAACGAAATCCTCTGAATTTTACTACATATTTAAAGCGGTCTTTAGTTGGATTATGAAAGTGTGGTGAATATTTTTGGGGCTAGTTACAGTTTTAATTGAATTGTCAGACCTTTGCATAACCTGATAGTTTCTGCTAGGGAGTCTGGCACGTCGCCAGGACAATCACGTTTTCTGATTGTGTTCACTTTCCACTCTCAGCTAATTTTTAACTTTGAAATAAGGAAGTAATGTACCTACGGTATCAGCGGTCGCAGCGATATTTTTCTTTCTACAGCTCCTAAAGGAGGTAAAGGTTTGCCAAAATAACATTAAGCTCGCGACCACTTGTAACCTGCTTCGTTAGGATCGTTATGTTTTTTAACCTTTCGTTTACTTTCTTTCATATTAACGTTAATGTTTGCAAAATGCAAGTAATGGGGTATTATTAGTTTGTACAATATCGAAATTACTATATCTATAATAATCGAATAAAGGCGGTGGAACGCAATAACCTTCCGATCTCCCATAACCATTTGCAAAAACCATTTTATATTTATAAATCAAATGTAGCAAGACGTCATGCGACACCAACACCTAGAAAATGCGAATAAAATACGCATATACTTCTATAAAAAAGAAATCTGGTAGATATACTTACGGGGTTAAACAAATTTCCATCAGTTTGTTTATAAAAGATCTGAAACATTGTAGAGGTATGGTCGCGAATCGAACATCCAAATAGGCATGGAAAAAAATGTTAAGGATCGTAAACATTTATTGAATGGGCCATCACCTCCTTTTTAAACCAATTGGATGTCATTTATTCTTATGGGGTTTGGGCGTCGTCAGCGGTACAATTTTAAAGGCACCCGAGGTCAAATGTTAAATTCGATATGTTTCGATCCTAACTTTCTTTATTGGGTCCATCATGAATAATGGTAATCGATTTATTATGCCATTTTTTGTAAATTTTATAAAATTCATTAGACAGTTATAAACTTTCCCCGTTCCATGAATAAAAAGAGTGATGACTAGTGAAATCAGATCATATTGAAAGTGTCCTTGTAACACTATTCATCAAAAGTAAACGAATCTATAAGGAAAGAGTTTGATATAAAAAGACTACTATTAATATCACTTGAAAGTAAAGAGCAGTTTTATAATTTTATTAAAAAGACTGCCTCGTTGGTCGAATGGTCGCAAGTGCGACTGCCGGGCAAGGGGTCTCGGGTTCAAATCCCGGGTCGGGCAAAGTATTACCGGGTTTTTAAAAAATTCTCAGTAGTAGCACGGAGTCTGGAATTGTGCCCGGTATATGGCAATAGGCTCATCCCCTATTACATGGGACTCATAACCATCATAATCATTTACCATATATGTCGAAAAGCAGCACATTGAAGCAGCAATAGTGATAATATATTATTATGGAGGATAACAATTATGATATCAGGAAATTTATAAGTTTTAACTGTAAATCAGTGAAACGGTCTGTTGATGCAGTTAAACTTTTATGCCAGTCAGCCGACTTAGTTGCCCTCCAAGAAACATGGCTGCTACCTCAAGATATACCATACCTGGGTCAAATACATCAAGACTTTGAGTACACAGGAAAGTCAGCTGTTGATACGTCGAGTGAACTTCTTAGAGGTCGACCTTATGGAGGTGTAGCGATCCTGTGGCGTAAACGTGTTTTTGAATCAGTGTCGGTAATCAGCTGTGTGAGTGCGCGATTTACAGCGGTAAAACTGTCGCTCGGAGATAAATGCATAATTGTGTTTAGTGTGTACATGCCAACTGACTCGAGTGATAACTTGGCGGAATTTACCGACTGTCTCAGCGAAATCAGTGCAATAATCGAAACCAGTAATATTGAGACCATTTATATACTCGGAGATTTCAACGCGCACCCGGGTGAGTTGTTTTGTTGTGAACTTTTGGATTTTTGTACTGAACAAAAGTGGATATGTGCGGACATTGAGCGGATGGGACTGAATTCGGACAGTTACACCTTTATCAGTGACGCGCACGGTTGTCGACGGTGGCTTGACCACTGTGTCGTTACGCAATCGGCCTGGCTTACAGTTTGTGATATAGGTGTTGTTTACGATGTCTTCTGGTCTGATCACTTTCCCATATTTGTTGAATGTCGTTTAGATAAAATTAAACCAAGGAATGTAGATGATAAAACACCTCGTAGTAAGGTTATATGGGGCGAGAGGGACTGTGAACAAATTAGTGCATATTATAACATGTGTAACAGTAAATTGAGACTGATTGATTATCCTCAGGAGTTTGGTTTATGTAGTAATGTCCACTGTAATAATATTTCACATAGACTTACTCTGGACAAGATGTACGCGAATATTGTTTCTATTCTGTCAAATGCGGCTGTTCAGAGTCAGGTTGATACTCGGTCGAGTGAACATGGAAGTCGTGTTGTCGGGTGGAACAGACATGTACGGGACGCCCACGCGAGGGCCAGGCTTAAATACCAGCAGTGGTTGTGGTACAATAAGCCTACGGCCGGTGAGGTTTACAATGACATGTGTCTTACTCGCAAGATATTTAAAAGCAAACTAAGATGGTGTCAAAATCACCAAGAACAGATCAAGCTCGATATATTGGCTTCTCATCGTAAGGCTAAAAATTTTAAAAAATTCTGGAAGGGGACCAAAAAGTTGGATGTTAAGCCTGGCCTTCCGGTGAGTGTTGGGGGTGCTGATCGGCCGGACGGCATTGCTAATATGTTTGTAAACCACTTCAACGTGGAGTCGCCGCTGGGTGCATCGTTGCGGGTGCTTGATGATGGACATTTTTCTGACTCGGATTTAGTGCGTTTCTCTGCGAAACAAGTGTCTAACACAATCAATAAAATGACGAGAGGAAATCCCCGGGTCATGATGGTCTGAGCGTTGAGCACCTGCAGCATGCTGGACCGCATATGGCTAGGGTATTGGCTATGTTTTACTCCTTGTGCATGTCTCATTCGTACCTCCCTCATAATCTCATGCGGACCATTGTTGTGCCTATTATAAAGAACAAAACGGGTGACATATCAGATAAGTGCAACTATCGACCCATCTCTCTAGCTACTATTATCGCGAAGGTGCTTGACAGTCAGCTGGACACAAAATCTTGTGTCCAGCTGACTGGCAGAAAATTATCCAATCGGATAATTTTCTGCAGCTGCACGATGCTCAGTTCGGGTTCCGCCATGATCTATGCACTGAAAGTGCGATTCTCGGGCTGAAACATACCGTACAATATTATACAAGGCGTCGAACTCCAGTTTATGCGTGTTTTCTAGACCTTTCCCGTGCCTTTGACCTCGTCTCTTATGATGCCATGTGGGATAAGCTGCGGGAGAGAAAAGTTCCGGCTGAACTGTTACGTATTTTTCAGTACTGGTACTATAACCAGATAAATAATGTGAGATGGGCCGACAAGTTATCGGTGCCGTATGGCTTGGAGTGCGGTGTAAGGCAGGGAGGAATAACCTCACCAAAACTGTTCAACCTCTATATTAACGACCTGATCGTTGAGCTCAGCAGTAAGAAAATCGGCTGTCGCATTGATGACTGCAGTATTAATAACATCAGTTATGCCGACGACATGGTGCTGCTGGGCCCAACGGTCAGGTCGCTCAGAGAGTTACTTGCGTGTTGTGAGTCCTATGCACAGACTCATGGCCTACTGTACAATGTTGCTAAGAGCGAATTCATGGTCTTTAAGGCGAGTGGTGGTAAATGTCCAGATTCTGTACCTGCAATTAGGCTTAATGGTAATGAACTAAATCGTGTTTACCAGTTCAAATACCTGGGTCATTACGTGACCGACGACCTTAGGGACCATGTAGACATTGAGCGGGAACGTAGGGCGCTGGCAGTTCGGTGTAATATGCTGGTGCGCAGGTTTGCGCGTTGTAGCAAGGAGGTTAAAGTAACGCTTTTTAAAGCATATTGTCAAGTGTTCTACACGTGCAGCTTGTGGGCCGGCTATACTTTGCGGACTATCAGCGCCCTGCGAGTCCAATATAATAATGGGTTCAGAATGTTGATGGGACTGCCCGGTTTCTGCAGTGCATCTGGCATGTTCGCTCAAGCACACGTTGATGACTTTCATGCCATTATCAGACAGAAGTCTGCATCGCTGCTCTGCAGGGTGCGGGCCAGTTCCAACTCCATCTTGAAAACCATTGCAGGGAGGTACGATTCACCTATAATACGAAGATGTATTCCCAACAGTAGGCTTGTAACAATATCTCTATAGGTACTAACATAGTTTTTAAGATTTTAAATGTTTTCTTACTAACCCCTATGGATGCTTCACTTGTCCGAAATAAACATTATTTTATTTTATTTATTTATTTATAACATAAATAGTGAAAAGTGGGTGTTACATTGTACAGTGGCATAATGTGCACATCTGCCTACCCCTTCGGGGATAAAAGGCGTTATGATGTAGAAAGTATTTCTCAATCCGCAAAGTTTTCACTTCTTTTGCCACTCTTAAACCCATCCTGTCAAGTTTTATTAAAACGTTGCAATAACTAGAAAACATCCAGCTACTATTACATACAGAGATTCCAGTTAATATTAATCCCTAGGTAGAGCAAAGCGCAAAAAGCAATGCAAGAAAGTAATAAATGCGAGAGTGGAAATACTGAAATACCAGCGTTATTTGAATACTTGTATCTACAGATAAGTAGTTTAGTGAATGTGAATAAACTCGATCCATAATTCTCACGTAGACACGATAGGTAATACATTTTCAATTCGTATTCATAAATCTGTATCTTGGGGAGATGTAATGCTTAGCGTCCGACGCATACGGAACGCTGGGAGCAGTTGAAAGAGTTTGGAGAATCGCCAGTGCATTCAGGTGGAAACTGAGCCTCGCATTGGCCCAATAATACTTCCACTACGATACACTTACGTGGTTTTAGTACAATCAGATTTATTTGTTGTATTACCTACACGTGGTATCTTCTGTGAATTGTTCATTTGATCGTCTTCCGACGCATGGGCAATTCAGCACGTGCGCTGTTTTTACGGGCCTGTCTAGATCTCTGGATATTCGATTTTTTTTTTTTGGATTTGTATTTCGTTTTTCCCAATTTTTTTTCGCTTTTGGCCATCAATGTCTGGTTAATAGACGGATTTTATACCTAGGCACTAAATATTGATCTGGACACCAAATTAATATTTTTTCTAGAATTTTCGTTCTTGTACTGTCCGGTTTTGGCAACATAGCAATAATTTGAACAAGACTGGCAATCGTTAAAGTACAGAGGTGGTTTATTTTATAACATTCTAAAATCCAAGCTGAGTGAGTGTAATAAAACATTGAGCTAACATTACACACTCGTATCTCACATCTTTATTCAAATTTAAAGAAAAAAGCTTTCATACTTTTCAAATTATTTATGTAATTTCTCTTTTCCTTCTATAAATATTCTTAGTAAAGTTTATTGATACTGCGAAGTTGTAAACGAAGTTGTAGAGGGGTGTGGACCAATAATGTTTGAAACAATTCAAATTTATTACCAGCTTCAAACGGCCAACGAAAACATTGTGAGGAAGTTCACAGCCATAAAGACTTTATGCAAATACTCTTTATATTAATGGCAAATAGATCATGACTTCGAAGAATCCTCAGAGTTGACAACTGGCTAGTGAAAATTTACTTTTATTTGTACACAACTATCATGATACCATTAAGAAAACTTGTTCTTGTTCAAAATGATTGTATCATATTTTGTCATTTTTTCTTTAATTATAACCAAGACTTTACTTGAGAGGACAATTCACTTAACAAGTGTAAGAAAGCAAAATTAATGCATAATGCATTTACTGTGTTTTATGTTTACCCATCCAGAATCTCAGCCAGAAGCTTGCACGTGACGCCGAAGACAATGTTCTAGCAATGTGCTATTAGGTTATTTAGTTCCCAGTGATTCAGTTCCTGATTTAACGACCGAAGTTCGGGGATAAAATAACTGTGAAACAGCAAGTGCATATACATATGATATAGATAGCACCTCTATGAAAGATATACATTATTATTAAGTTGTTCATTTTATTTAAAGCTAGCATAAACTGTATATAATATGTATCTCTAAATAAACTAAATTCTGTCTTTAGTGAGTGACGCGACTGTAAACACACAGTGTTTTAATATAACTATCTCTAACAACATCAACCAATCAAAACAATTGACTTGGGACTCAACGGAATGAATTGGAACAAATTCAATTCTCCTTGATTTCTAAGAACCGCTTAGTGACGAACAAAAAAGACGAACATCATTTACGTTTGTATGATCACAGGGGGATATTTAGTAATTAAGCTACGTTGATCCATTAGAACAAGTATCAATCTACGTCATGAAAGATAGAATACAGACATAATAATAGAAGGTTGGAAATCCGCCAGTGTGTTCAGACGGAAATATTCCAAATTGTTTACATGCCTAATAATATAAATGGGGTACTTATTGTACCTATCTTGAGCACTGTTTAGCCTCATAGTTTGTGTTGTGAATTCGAGTCGACCCTAACAGGCAATGGTTTTTACTAAGTCAAAATAAATATGGAAGACCTTTCTAATTTTTCGAATTTTTAACGAGAAAATGAATATTTCCTTTCTTATTTTTTTCTCTTATTGGTGCGTCATGCTACACAATATGTCAGTCAGTTCCTATTAATTGAAATCAGAAATACATTTCAGACAATCCTAATAACACCATCCAGGAACAGCGAACATGAATGAAAAAATACTCAAAGAGAACGAATAGTAGAAATATTAAGCAATAATCCGTAAAAGTTAGAGCCGTATTCGACAGGGGTGGCACAAATGGATTAAAAAACTGATGTAATAAAGAACGGTGTAACTGTACCATTCTCCATAAACAAAGATAACAAATGTTTGTTTGAGACAACAATTCAGTTCGCCAATAGCAAAAATAATAACCTCAAATGTTGGGCAAAATTTATTTCTTTGTTTGTCTGCACTTTACGATGGTTAAGCTGTGAGTTCCTTTGCAAATTTTTCGGTGTTATCCGAATACATTTTTAACATTGTTGCTGTGTATAACAACATATGTACCTATTTATTACGTGCGGTACAGAAAACATTTTCTACATTCTCTCGGGCTGGCTCTGAGACCCAAATCCGCTTCGATATGTTAATATGAGATTTTCAATGACATATAAATCGCTATGTGCCTCCGCATGTTTGCGTAAAAGCACAGAACATATATTATATGTTCTGTGCGTAAAAGTATAATTTTAAAATAAATATAAACTAAGATATTTAGTATTTATCATGATCACATTCACTTTTGAAACTGTTTGCAAAATATCCGTATTGAATTAAATGTTTAATTTATTTCAAGAACAACATCAAAGTAATTCTTCGTTTTAATAGCTTCAAAACTTTTTCGATTGTAGAATTTTCAGTTTGCCTTGTGAAGGCAAGTACACTTTTATTTCTCTTTACTTTGCGAAGTGCATAACGATCCGCGTACCGTACGAGTTAATGACGAACTCTTTTCCTTGAACATTCTTTAATATTAAGCTTAGATGATGAAGAATGTTTATATTCAATGTTATACAAATTCAATTTCAATCCGAGAAAACAATCTAAACAAAATAACCGTATACCCCGCAAGTATTACAGAAACTTGGCAAACTTTCTTAAACGCAAGATTTGTCATTTGCATGAGAAAAACTTTTGTATTTCATAACAAGACGAACAATAAGTCTATATGTAAAATACTTATAAGTATTCACAACTACGAACAGATACAAAAAAAATACTTTTAATTGGAACAAAACTTCAGCTACTTAATTAACAGATTTCGAACAGGAAACTTTTTTGTAACAACCTCTTTTAATGAATCTCGAATTTCTTCGAATCCTTTATTAATGGCAAGTGGAATTCCTTTGAGGGAAAATAAAAATGTAATAAAGTTTATTAAATATGAATGTCTAATACTTTTAAGCGTTCCCGAAGTGGGAGTTTTAACGGCCATCCTTCGTCAAAATTAGCTGGCACCGCCGAATTAGGGCGACGACGTTCGCTCCTTATTTGTTTAGGACCATCATTTAACTGGTTAGTGAACTTTGAACACAGCTCTGCAATGGAATCATTGAGTGTTAAACTGCTAATGCGTGTTTAACAATGTGATCCTGTTTTGGAATTGAATTATTTCAGTTTAGGTTTTCGTGTTGTTTTTGAAATTTTGCGTAGTACAAATGTATGGCAGGGGTGGAGCCTTTCTGGTCTAAAAGGTACTAAGTAATACTTACTTTCTACTAGTGTTTTTATTCTATAAATTCTATAATATACTCAATATTGTAATTTGTTTCGACGAATGGATTGTCGTTGTAATATACTCTGTATGTCTAAGTACATCAGATATTGATTTTGAATAAGCAGCATACCTATATTGTTCGGAACAAAAATATAAAAGCTCCCTTTTCTGACATGGACCGAACTCTGGTCCCATAGAGAAAGTTTGATATTTTTATAAATGAGTTTTTGGGATCGTGTTGTCTTATCGCAACAATAACTTACCTCTTTTGTAATTTGATGAAATTAAAATTATGTGTATAATATGCGTTTATGACGTGTGAATATAGGCATTTTGCCTTTATATAAATTTAAACCGTAACTACCTAATATGATTTTCTGTACCTGCCCATGTTATTCACAAGTGTAATGTTGTGTTCAAATCGAAGACCTCAATATTGTAATCGTAACACCCCTAGAGCATAGAACCTCAAACAACCAGTAAATTAAAATCACAATTCCGTCGTATACGAGTACTTACTACGATACCTACTCGAATGTATTTTCCTTATTAGATCGAGTTATTCCTGTGTGACTCGTAGGTCAACTACCTTACCGACCTTTGGTCAATTCCAAGTTACCTGAGTAGGTACGTACCTTCCAGTGTAGCTGTTAGCGGATGGTACCCACTGTGTAGGGTGTGACCCCTGCAATTTCCGTCCCAGATTCACCTGTGTTGTAACTATGGTTAAGCCGTGCTTATGGTTGTTCGCAGTTCGCCAGGAGAACGAGCGCATGATACACGACGTCCTCCAGGCGGGAGTCTTAAATCGCACCCAGTCGTCGGCGTTGCGCTGACGCCGCGCTACTCGCCGCGGCCACGCCTCGACAACGTGCGGCCGGCCGCCGCGCCGCCGGAGGAGCCGGCCGAACCGGACCCGGAGCCGTCGAGCACGGCGGAGCCGCCCGAGCCGGCCGCGCTCCGCCAGTCGGTGAGCGCAGCGACCGCGGGCCCCACGTGAGCCTCTATCGCGCCTGCGTCACGCCGCTCGCGCCCGCGCCACCTCGCACTGACTGCCGACAGGCGCACCCGCAGCTGTGACGCTACGGTATGTGAACTGAGAGAATAAACATAGACATAGATAAGTTACTCGTTCGCGAATTGAATAGAGAGTGACGAAAAGGACGTGTAGGTAGCCAATGTGAAATTGTGAACAAATAGAAAAGAATGAAAATGTTATTGTTGAATCGTATCGGATAGGGTGTAAAAGACAGAAAGTCAATAATCCACGATAGTTATTAAATATGCAATTGTCTTATATGTTAAGACTACATTATATGGAAATAGAGGAAGAAATATAATTTGCAATTTTGACTTCACCTGTATTTCGCACATCGATGTTGAATAAATTATAAATCTAAGATATTCGTAATGAATATGTGTCTCAGAGAGCTGTGAAAGAGGCTGCGGTTAGAATGTTGGATGTTTGTAGATTTGATAGCATATTAACTGTGTAATGCGACACATAATGATAAAGTACCAACATCAAACGGGAACAATCATCAATACAATAAGGTCAAATTAGATTTCTTTCTTTATTTGAATCAAATTATAAATTAATGTTAATATTTGGTGGTGTGGAAATAGTGCCATTATATGCACAATGAAGTAATATAAAACCCGCATGTATAGATAACTCCTCTAGCTGTGAAACCTGTCAATGAATGTAATAGGCACCTTTATCGACGTACTTATTAATTAAAAGCCTATAATTAACTCAATGAGCACAGATTAGTGTTATTTTATTGGTCACAACACAATACACTGTTTCTATATTCTTACCGTTTACCATACGACTTTGTATATCACTAAGTGAATCTTAACTGAACTTGAGCACAATAATTTTGAGTTAATACTATTATACTGAAGTCCTGATGTTGAACTCTAATCGAGAGCTTTTGAAACTGCGCTTAAAATAATGATATAAAAATCTGTTAAAAAATAAGAGCTTTTTGTATAGTAGTTGTTGTAGTATAATTCTTACGACGAGAACATTCTTGTAAGTCAAAATAGAGATGCAAATTCAGTGTCGTTCGCCCCGATGGGTCTGTCATGTTTAAGAATTGACTTCGATGCGGTGATGTGAGCAGTTAGAATGTATTATTAAATATGTTAGCGTTCTCCGGCTCGGCCTTGTGTTCGCTTGCACACTGAGCACGGCTTCACGCTTCAGCCTGTATAGCCCCCGCCACGATTTAGCAGCAATTTGAAGTGTTAACAGCCTATATATACGGGCGGAGCGCGCAACACGTAATGTAACACCATCGCCTTTATTACATTATGGATGGCTCCACCTCCCAGTAATGACGTACGACGTAAATTAAATTAATTTCCGCGAAACAATTCAATTAATTTCGCGTATTAATGCAAATTGTATATAACTTTGCTTATTATTTTCAAACTTCTATATGTATTTAAATGGGATGGAAATACAGACGAGCTTCAATAATGGTTTGTTGGGCTTTTGACTAATTACAAAGTTATCGCTTGACGCCTTCCCGATCCCCGTTTTACAGGCTAAAGGGTGAAGCGAGCCGTAGCTGCCTACTTAGTGTTTTCCTTCTACCAACAGAAAGGTTTAAATAAGACTATTTACCCAACTAAAAATAACTTGGTATAAAATAATCTACAGAGCTTAAAGGCTCTCATATATTTATATATACCTATTGTGTATACATACATATATTTCAGTATTCTATTAAGATCCTCAAGGGATTTTGTAAATACTAAATAGTTTGGAACAGTTTTCTGTTCACATTGACATGTTAATTAATAGATGGTATAATAAAAATATGCATAGGTATCTGTGACAAAACATAGCTGCAATCCCCAGCTTCGTTGAAAACGTCAACCAAATTACAAAGGCAACTTGATAATTTTCTCACACTTATATTGATTACACAGCCCTATGGATCAATGTAAAGTCCCTCTGAGATCCGTCCAGTAGCTTTTCTGCGCCTTTGGAAATTACATCTAAAATTGTGGAAATTATTCTGAACTAGAATTGACATATAAAGGTGCGAACACTTTATCCTAAAAAGCTTTTCATTTACGGCATAAGTAGCTTGTTATTAATTTCGAATAAGCTAATCCATAAACAATTTACATAACATTAGACAAGAATTTGCAAAATTCCGGACTGTAAATAACAATTTAGATATCAATTTAGCTGTTGGAGATACGGATAACGGTTATTTTATTAACATCCCCTACGCGGAGCTGGGGCGGCCTGCAAGCGAACATAATCCGGATTTATATACTACAACTATCTGCGATATTGAACATGATTTTAATCTTAAACTATTTCGGCCCGGGTCGAATCTAATTTATTATCCAATAATAATTAAACTTCCACTCTGTGTATCTAAATTATACGAACTTAACATACCAATTTATGTTGAGCAAATAAGTCTTGAATTGTGAACGGTTGATGTAGAAGAAAAATGCTGGTAGCGAGAAAACACTGAGTGACCATTACTATTCCATATTACGAATATAAAATTTAATGTGAGCTAAGCGTACATGTGTGCCACATATTGCTAATTTTCAGCATGTCGCAAATCTGTCAGTTGGCAAGAATATAATTTAATGAATCTAGATGATAGTTTCGTATATCCGGCACGTAACCGACGCCGACGAGGCAGTACGGCTGAGCGGCATGCCGGTGTGCCGGTACATTTACAATGGGAATCCCGAGATTGCGGCAGGCTGCAAATCCGCTGTATGCCGGCAGTAAGGCTAACGCTATGCAACTACAAGTTACGAATATGTGTATCGACAATTAAATGTATGTATTAGTTTAATTGCGATCCGCATCCCCTCCCATCCTCGTGTGATACGATATGCTACGTGTTCAAATGTTATCGTTTGATTATCTCTAAGAAATCGCCACTGAGCGAGAACTGTCAATGCATACATTCGGCTATACTAAAGATCAATTCCAAACCTAAACAGGACCTATTAACGTAATTAGTGTTAGAAGAAGATACAAAGAATTTTATAGTTGTTTGTTGTAAATGTCAGTTTTAATTAATCTATTTTACAGAACAAAATGTTTAATAAAATATCTTTATAAAATAAGCGGTCGTTTTATTGGTCACTGATACGTATTATATTTATGGAGCGCTGGGCTCTTCTGCGAGGCGTCGAAGGGTTGTGTTAAGTTGATGTGTGCACAAAGCGTGCATGTATACCTACAAGTTGTGTAGAGGAAAGGTAGGGTTTGGAAAGGTAGGGCAGAGAGAGAGTGGCATTCCTCCCGGGGCGACCTCTCAACTATGTGACCGCTCATGAGCCCGTGTTGCCACCATGCAGCCTCCCAAACAATTTGTACTCAAACATGCTACGCTCGGCTTTAAATTAAACTGTTCACACTCAAGTTTGACAGCACAAAGCAGTTGTTAATACGTTCACATTAAATAATATTTTAACAGCTCTGTGGACAGTCGAAGTTGACAGTCGCGTCATCTAATTAAAGAAAACTTTAAACGCAGTTATGAATGAAATAAAAATTAAAAATGTATAATGGAAAGTCGGTGAAGATGGTAAGTAAACGAAGTTAATAAGCAGCATTTATTTTGGTGGATAGCTAACTAAGCTTGTTGAATTTGTGGGATTAAATACATCGTCCACCGTTAGTGTATCTATCTAGAATATTAGATAAATATAAAATGCATTTTTCTGGAATCATGGTGAAATGTCATAAGAGTTTATTTAAGTATATAAAGTAAGTCTAATTGGCATTGAAAATAAATGTGTTTGGAAATCTGTGTAATACATTACATGTTAAATAAACATGTATAAAGAAGGCTAAAGTGTTATAAAATGTGAGTGAATACAGCAGCAAAGATTAAAGCCTTTACATTTACGATGTATGAGTCAACGGGAACATTTATTTCATGTAATAAAGTACAAACATTCTTCATGAAATAATCCATGTAACATGGTTGGGTATGATTATATTCTGTGTAGATATGTGTATTTTTAAACTATACACAGGGTATGTATACTCATCTTATAACTTATATTATTATACTTATACTTACTTATACTATTATTTAATGCTGAAGAGTTTGTTAGCTTGTTTGTTTGTTTGAATGCGCTTATCTCAGAGACTACTAGTCCGATTTCAAAAATTCTTATTGTATTGAATAGTCCGTTTATCGAGGAAGGCTAAAGGCTATAAAACATCATGCTACGATCAATAGGAGCCGAGTAGAACGGGTGAAACCGTGGGGAAGTAGCTAGTATATAAATGAAACAGATTTTCAGCAGTTTTTAAGTCATTTCAGAAGTTTGAATTGACTTAAAAAGCGCCGAAATTATTTTCAATTAAATTGTTAGTAAAGAAAACTTTAAATAATTTGATCCCAAAAATAGGCAGTTAAAAATAAATAATGGATTAAGAGCTAATCCCTGATGCCTTCAATTCAATTTAAAACTAGAATTGGAAACGTCAGAACGTAAATGATTATGGAAAATGTATCTTAGTTTCGAATACAAAAATTAAAATTTGTAATATCAATTAAACTGTTTCTGATGTTTGTATGCGATTACAATTATATAGTAGTACCTATGTTCAACGTTCCACAAAAGTTTGACATTGTCAAAAACTAAAATTTCAAATCGGATTAAACGTGAAATGAACGTCAGTTACAGTTCATTGTTTTAAGAACTATTCCACAACGGAGCCTAGAGTTTGTTCCAACTTCTGTTTACATTAACAAAAAGAAAATTACATGTTCATCATAAAAGTTTTTCGATTAAAATAATGTTATACGCTTCTAGCTTAATGATTCTGCATTGTAATTAGACTTTTAGTTCATCAATTCAGCTAATTGCGAGCGTTTATCATAAGTATGCTAGTCCCAAGGATTTTCTCAAACAAAGCTTTGTTGCAAATGCAACGTCTGCTAGCATCATTGGTCGGTACTTCATATGTAGGGGTCTGACTTTCTCTAGAACCAAAATAGGATTTCGAATTATGTGCATTGCATTTCAAAGCACTTTCAGATTTTATAGGGGTGGAAGCTTGTGATTCACTAAGTATAAGATAGTGATCATTGATTTATTATTGTTATAGACAGTTGATGGCGTCTTAGGTAACTGTTTGACTGTGTCTGTTTAGTCTAGAATTGGAATGCAAAAGTACACAATATACGCAATGTTACACCCAATTTTCTGCAGTTTTGTTATAAGTCCCATATATTAAGTAGAGGGTTGTAAATAAAACATGGTGATAGGTACAGACATCGATGCATGCATAACACACATATAAAATTAAGCCTTTTATACCAGAAGGGGTAAGCAGAGGTACACATTACGGCACTTAATGCCACTGTACAAAGTAGCACCCATTTTTCCCTATTTATGTTAGGAGTCCCATGTAGGGGTGAGCCTATTAACATATACCAGGGACATTTTCAGACTCCGTGCTTCTACTAAGGTTTTTTAAAAATTCAGTAAAACTTTGCCCGACCCGGGAATCGAACCCGTGCAGTTCGCACTTCCGACCACTCGGCCAACGAGGCAGTGATATATTGATATTACATAAATTGATAACTACATTATATGCACTTTTCCTTATCTTTTCAAGGAATGAAATAACAAAGAACAAGATTTGGATTTTATCGGTAACTTTCACGTCTTTATTTACTTACATAATTTTCAAAGTAGTCTTTGTCTAGAACAGTTGTAGGAAATTCCCAAGTAATAACCACTTACCTACATATATGTTGGAAAAGTTTCAATCCTCATAACTTCCATACCTCCTAGACTTTTACGAAGTGGCATTCGTACTACATAATAGTTCTAGCTAAAACGGAAGCGACGACGTTAAGTTGTGACAACTTAAAAGTATGGTCCTAATGCAGTCTTTGGTGTTAAAAGGAAAAATCATAATGTTACATTCTGGTGAAATTAGATGAATGAAATGAAATCTTTATTTGTGATACATATAGTTGGTCATTTTTAAATTAAAGTGCGCTATGATCAGCCTATTTAGGCATACAAATAATCGTTTAAGAGTTTAAATCAATGAGTCCATTAATTAGTAAGGTAAGTAAATATGAATTTGTCGTATTTTAATAAATTACATGTCAGTATTGTTCGTCAAAAAGTCTATTAGTAGGTATTAGTAAAGAAGCAATCGTTTATACAGTCTACAAACCTACATAGGTACATTTAAGTGTGTTTAAAAGAGATACAATAAACAAAAATATTTAAACAGTGCGCCGCTTCCACCAAAAACAGTTGTTTATGTTTTTACTACGAAACGTTCTTAATTTAAATTGCATGATGTTACAAGTTAAACAAAATAGAGATGACATTTCTGTATTAAAATAAAAAAATACGAAGTTGTTTAAATATGTATACAGCCGTAGCAGTATTACACGCGACGTCGATGCAACGCGAACGCAGCGATGCAAACTTGGATATTCCACCACAAAATAAGTACCTACGTCAGACAGTACTCAATTACGTTAATGGATATCTAAATATAAGTGCTCTCTCGTAAAATCATAAATCTAAATACACTCTTGAGTCTGTCTTCAAATGATTTTATTTTATTGCTTGAAGCACCGTCGCACGTCTTGTTATTTAGAGTATCGATGTTTCCTGATCAATCTTCCTGTTTTACTATCGATAGGTATTATCGGGAGGAATTATTTACTTATAATGTTTATAAGTAAGTGGGTGTATTTGTGCCAGTGATGGTCGACTACAATAAGCGGCCAATTAGAAAGGAGCCCAATTACGGCAACCCCTTCAAGGGTATTGAAATAAGCCTCGGGCGTTTGTGGGTTTTTGGAGTAAATTCAAATATCTCGCGAAATATTCAAGTATATCTCCGATGGGTGTATAAAACAGTACAGCTTTGAATATAATAGTTTATATGAACAGTTTATATGATATATCATATTTTCTCGCACTATACTTAAGAGAAACCCTTCCCTTAAGGACCATTACATTGTGCGCTCTCAAGAGAGCATTGTTATGATTTCCTCGCTTCGGTAACGGATTTATGTTGCCCATCTTAAAGATATAATCCCCGAGTATCGTTTTCTGTACTCACAAGATTTAGAGGAATTCTAGCCTTTTCGAAATATTATTTTAGGTAAGATTTATCCTTTTAAGATTGGCAAATACTATTATACCAGTTACCTAGAAAGAGCGAGAGAGAGAGCCTTTGAAATCATTGGCAAAAGTTGTAGACATCGAAAGTGATCTCTCGAGACTTCAACAAATCAAGAAACACTGATAGCTGAAATTACTCAATCAGCAATGTTCTGTGCAAATATGAATTCTAATCACTTGCAATACGGGTAACATAAGTTTAATTTTTGAAATGTAAACAACGAAGCAACAATCAGGGCTTACATAAGCACGTATCGAGGTTGATACCGAGGGTGGTTCACACTCGACTGATACATAAATTCCGCTCCGCCGATCATCTATTGTACATCGTTAATGAGTCTAATCGGGGACCATAAGCCACTTTATTATATCATTAATCATCAGCCCAAATTATTTAATTAGTCGGCAGTGTTTAACGATACTTGAAATATTCGGGGTCGGTGAAAACTAGGCTACTTTTTTTAAGTACAAATTGGCAAACAGGTCGGTCCACCTGACGGAACATTGTACCAGGTGCCTGCACTTTGAACATCAATTAAATTTTTTGTGGGACAAGCCCGCCACAACCTCCCAAAACCGCTGCAACTCCTGTAAGCCAGGATCTACAGTAGATACAACCATGAAAACACCGGAACACTGAAGTCCGGCGCGTCCCAGGGACATGAGTAACTGTCTTGGTTCCCGCAACGAAGTGAATCAGAAGATATTATAAGAGGAGAAGAAGAAAAAACTATGGTTTTCACTTCCCTCGGTGAATTACTGCAGGAGACAGAATGAATTAAGCCTAAAGGCACAAAGAAGAGACTGTACAACTGGGTGAAGCCCAGTCGCCAAGCACCACGGAAATTTGACTAAAAACTAAGTGGGTCCTATGTGTGAGCTGTTATACTTGCTTCCAATAATAGGTATGGCAAAAACGCCTAAACGCACGGAAATTCGTTCTAGATTCCACAAGGCCCGTATAATAAACAACACCTGACGAAACAATTAAATTATTTAACATAGTGTTACGTTCATATTGCCAGAGATCACACTCCCAGAGTATGTGATGGGCCGACTGCTCGTATCGCAACTCCTCTGTCGAACATTGGCACCATGGTGAATCAATAAGTTTAAATGAGAACAATTTGCTTTTAAAGTTGCCGTGGCCAGTAAGAAATTGGGCAACACAGTGATCCACCTCCAACCATGTCCTCTCCAGCCGCTCATGCACGGATGGGAAGAACTGATACAGGTGGCGGCCCTTAATAGAAGATGCCCATCTACACTGCCATTCGGTTATAAGCTCGCCCCAAACGTCCGTCACTGGCTTAAACAATCTATCAATTTTATTTCTATCACGTTGTGCTAGAAAGCTTGCTGACAAATTAGGCCTCGCACTGTAGTACATAGCAGCACGTCGCTGCACCTCAAGATCTACCAGAAGGACGCCTGCGAGCACAGGTAGGGCCTCAGTGCTAACCGTCCTATAGGCCTTACACAGGAAAATCAAGGCTAGACGCTGGCCTTGGAGAAGTTTTCGCCGTACCGCGCCTATTGTGGCCCTATCAGCCCAGACAGGTGCCCCGTAGCACACGCATCCTAGGTAGGTTGCTCCGTATATGATCCTAAGCGTAAGAAAAGAGAGACCCCAGGTGGCTTTGGAAATTCGCGTCAGCGCATAGAAGTTATTTTTGGCTTTCTGACTAATAGCCTTAATATGTTCAATAAAAGAAAAGTTTTTTTCCAATACTAGACCAAGGTAACAAACAGACTCCTTTCGTTTTATGGAAACATTGTTAAATTTAATAGACGGCCATGACTTTAGATTTCCTTTAAGCAATAGCTGGTAAGTTTTATGGGGTGCAAAAGTCAAGCGATTTCGTTCGCCCCATCGCGAGATCCTACTGAGACAGTCTTTAGCCAAATACTCCAGTCCGGCGCGGGTATTTGATTGTACTAGCAAAAGGCCATCATCCGCATATCCAGTCAAAGTACAGCCACAAGGAAGGGGAATCGCGAGCAAATATCAAATCCTAAATTCCACAAATACGGGCCAATAACGGAGCCCTGAGGACATCCCATTGATAACGACTTCGACCGAGAACAATGACCAAGCTTCAGTTTAACGGAACCGTGAAGGAAATAAGTGTATATTAATTTATATATGTTACTAAAACAGCCACGACCTTTCAGTTTTAAGAGTAACATTGGCCACCATGCGTTATCAAAGGCACCGGAAATGTCCAGAAAAATGCCTACTATATACTTGTGTTCAGACGAATTTACCATGGATCGGACAGAAAGAGCCGCGTCGACAGTAGACTTTCCTACAGTGAAACCAAATTGATTGTTGTGGAATTTTGGTCCACCTGGCAGTAAACGAGGAACGATAAGTCGCTCAAGTAGTTTCCCTAAAGATGGTAAAAGCGTGATAGGCCGGTATGACTTGGGGTCATCGGGGGGTTTATTTCCATTTTTAGGGATTATGCGAATGAATCCACGTCGCCATACACGAGGAAAGACACCTTCCGCGATACAACGGTTGAACACAGTTAGGATCGCATCAGCCGCGGATTTACATGCTTCTATTATCATTTTATTTGAGACTTTGTCTTCACCAGATGATTTATTTAAAGGCAAAGTTTTAACAATAGTTACGAGCTCATTGATGGACGGTAGATCAGACACAGGTGACTCCGGCGGTATAGCTGCCCACGACCTAATCTGTTGATGGTAATCATTGTCTGTCTCGAGCACATCGTCAGGGACAAGTTCGTCGAGTAGAACTTCCGTTGTCTCCTCAATACCAGTGGTGTGAACATTGTTGACTTTTATGTTCTGTACGAATGCCAGATCGACGGATCTATTGGCTTTGAACTCATGGTATAGAGGCGACCACGGGCCCTCCTTATCTAATTTCTGTACAACCCTCCGTAGCAAATCACCCTTGGCTTTCTCCACCGAAGCCCTATAACGTGACCTGGCAACTCTAAACGCAATCAGTGCTTCATCAAAAACGGTACCGGTTACCTGACGTTTCTTTAGTCTATTTAACTGTTTGCGCGCTTTACGAAAGCATTTACGTTGTTCGACTAGATAGTTATTCCACCAGTCGCATCTACGCGTACTAGTCACGGACCCGCGACCAAAAGCAACGTCGGCACAGTAAGTAAAGGCATCTGACATGATTTCAGCGCCCTCCTCGGCCGAGAGATCTCTGCGAGTGAAGTCTCTGGCTTGGGATGCAAATAATGAACTAAAAAAGTTCCAATCCGCACCCTTAGTCTTGTACCTAAAGCTGTCATTGCAATATGTTGGACCCTGGCGATGATCACTACACGACGCATCTGGTAGGACACGCCACCTATCCAAGCTAACGTCCGCACTAGAAAGTGTGACGTCAATACAAGATTCGCCCATTTGGCTGCAAAAAGTAGGTGGTGCATCAGGGGTGTTATGAATGGAGAGATTCATTTCAGCAATGAATTCCTCAACAGCACAGCGCCGTTCCATGTCAGTAGCCCTAACCTTGCCATACCACAAGGATGAAGACGCGTTAACGTCGGCACCAATGATAATTTTGGAGCCCGCAAGTGATTGTAAGACGTGACGGAGGTGGTGAATATGAGGAGTAACTGAATCAGAATATTGAAAGTAACAGCTCACAACGTAAAGTTTACAATTTCCCGAAGCAATCTCCGCGACAGCACAGTGTGACGTCATTAAATTAGCTATGGATGTTACTGCGAAATTAGGTGATCTCGTGACATAAATTCCAGCCCGCGACCTGCCATCCAGCTGCACTACCCTGTGCCGTAAGTGGGTATTTTGATATTGTTCTTGAATAAGAACTATGTCAAGTTGATAATCGACAATTAATTTATCTAACTCAGACGTCGCAACCCTATCGTTATGGAGATTCAACTGCCCTATGGTTAACTTATCCATACTTTTATTTAATAGGTTGTATTGAGAATAAGTTGTTCAAGTTTTGTTTTATAGGTTCCACAGTCTGGCGAGCCACAACGGTGATCATGAGGTTTCTTAAAACGTTTACACGCCACACAAGTAGGAATAAAATTTGTTTCCTTCAATGAGGGCAGTTGTCGCTCTCGTGCGCTTCGGCGCAATTACCGCAAGTAGGCGTCTTTGCAACACAATGCTTTCTCACGTGTCCGAACTGCTGACACAGATGGCACCTGACTACCTCGACGTCATCGATAAAACGGCAGGTAGCCCAATCAATAAACAATTTCTCCTTAGTTGACACGAGATGCTTCCGCACGCTAGTATCGATTTCAAGACCGATCCATTTACGACCGTTTTGCATAGTACGTCGGCGGGTAATTTTACATGACTTGATAAAATCCTCCTCTTCTATTTTGAGTTCGCCGTTAATATTTTGCCGATATAATGAGGTCAAAAACGCGCTGTCCTCCATCGAACCCGGGACGTCTTTGACCAAGATACGCGGTCTACGGCCCTTTGGTTTTTCCAAGCGCAAACCGGCGGAACGAATCGCAGACACGGACTCGAGCTTCTTAATTTGTTGTTAGTTAGCTACACGCAGTACGACACCCGACTTTGCTGTTTTCTTGACCCCTACGATTTGGAAACCGTCGTCGCACGGTTTGATAGCTTTCATGAGCGCTTTCTTAGTCGCTGACGATGACGTAAAATCAGCTGAGCGCTCGGACGTGGGGTAGGCGACAACACACGGAAGCGGCGCGCGGGAGGATTCCATCGCGGGCACGACCTTGGGTAATCGAAGTTTCAAAGTTTCGGCGTAGGACACTTTATTGTCCTGGTTGTTTACTAGTTGGTTAGTTTTGACAAGGGAGGGTGTAGATTTTATTTTGTCCAATTCGCGTTCGGTGTTTGACAATTGTGTTTCTGTACAAGAAGATTTTACTGCTAGTATCGCGACAATACCGGTGACTCGCTGAGTCAGTTCCATAATAACGGATTTACCCGACGTGGTTAGGCGGGACTCAAGCACGACCTCATTTATTTTTGACAGCAATGTCGATGCCTCGGTCATTAAATCTACATACTCGGCACTAGATGCGGTTGGGGATGCAATTGGCGAGCCACATTGCAAACGTTTAGACCTGTCTTCGTCAGGGGTCGCGTACGCAGGCGACATTTCACTAAATAGTCGCTTCGAGCTAGTCGAGGGTGGTGACCGCGGGGTTAACTGACTTTTGCGGAACCCACCGCGATCCGGTGGATCACTTCGCGATGCCATTGTTCAATGAATATAACTAGTACTTATCGTTAAACACTTTCGAGCAACACGAAAATAAGTAAAACAAAAAAAAAACGCGACCTCAATCTGCTACCCGCAATAAAAATAAATAAATTGACTAACCGAAACTATGATGAATATTACTTTACTAAGTGGATTAATCCCGTTAATTACTCACGTATACCACACTCAGACACAGGGCACACAACAAAAAAGCCACACGAACCGGAATAGATCACGTAAATATCAAAGAAAAACAATAATAATATAACAGCGATAAGAACACCACTGCACCGTGCGCGCGCGCGGAGGGAAGTCGATTAAATTGTATAATAATTACAAATCAAGGTTCAGTAATGCTAATTGAAGGTACTGGACTTCTTCCATTCTGACTTTATTATTATTACAAACTCCCTTTTTTTATAATAATATATATGTACATAAAAAATTTACGTCGACAATCCACTTCATTCATATCTTATAAGCTACTTCAGAGGTAACCAGGAAAACACAAAAAGAATCAAAAGCTTTAAATACACCAAAAGAATCGTACATCGTACCGAAAAGGACAGCCGGTATCCAACCAATAAAATCAAAGAGAAATCATAAAAGATCAACTATGTACCTTTATCCCAAACCAACTTCCAGATTACACTCGTCAGCCAAAATTATCCACGTAAGATGGCCGTCTCCGGGGATTTTCCAAAATGATGGATTGGAACGGACTATTGATATTGGACTAAGTGCGGAACAGTCACGTAATCACGAACTAATTATATGATGATCCTTCCACACGTGCCAACTGTTTGTCTTACAAATGGACGAAAACAATAATAATATTTGCATTCTATTTATAGTTAATCTCTTAGGAAGGCATAAAATTATTATTGCTTCATGTCATTTGGCTTCTAATTTCTAATACGTAGGTTGGGGTTTGATGCATTTATATTTCAGGGTTAAATTATTATGTTTTCGGCTTACTCACGTAATAGTTTGACGAGGAACTCGACTAGTTACAAGTCATGCTAGAGGCTCATATTCATGAGCAGCATTTCGCGACCCGCGACGCGGCGACTGTCGCGCTGCTATGACATGGTTATTGCAGGGATTTTTTTATTACTGCTAGGTAATTAGAGTGTCTACGTAGGTATGGTATTACACTTCTCACTTACGGCTCCTGAACTCCAAAAAATATAGAGACATGCGCATTCAACGTAACACAAACTTGCACTGAGAATTTTGAAATCAGAAAACAAATAATTCTGACCAGAAGAGTGACCTTAGAAGTTTGGCATCATGATTTAGATGGGATGTGAACATACAGCTTCCGTGTTACAACTTAATAACTAGAATAGTGTACGAGTGAGGCCGTAATTGGCTAACGACTGTGTCGCAGGACGAATTTTGTGCCATTCGGACATCTGTCACGAAAACCCCACAAGTTTATTAATGGTTCCCACATCCCGTTTATGGTGTGGTTCAACTATAGGTAGGTAGGTAGTCTGTCTGAAGAGAAAAAAATCATTTTCATTTGTATAAAAATCAACACGAGAATAAAACAGTTTCGATACGAAAACTGCTAATGTTATATTATTATAGTATTGTAAAACACAAATGAACGTAAATTCATGCACATATCGCACTTTTATTCTTTGAAAAGTATATTTAACCTAGAAAATGAACTTTTATACTCAGCAGTTATACTTTTAATCGCAGCACTAAAAAGAAAAATCGGAAAGTACTCAATGCTTCTATAAAGCTGAATATTAAGGCAAAAATACAGGGTGTTCGTGTTCAGCAGTACGCAAGGAGACTAAATGACATTATCAGTAATACGGCAATCTGCTACACATGATAACATCGTGATACGGAAAACCTGATTTCCGCGTCTATATTCCTTCCGGAGCGTTTAAAGTCGGAGATAAGACGCCATAGCCGTTTCTACGATTATTTTCTTCGTACTCTAAGCTAGTAAGGAAATGCCTAGTTATAAAATACAACTCCAGCAGTTTCTAATCAACTTACACGTGGTAAGAAAGGCTATGGTTATTTTTTTTTTAATTTTTGAAAATTTTAGAAGTTCAAACCCCAACGGTTTGATGCATTTATATTTCAGGGTTAAATTATTATGTTTTCGGCTTACTCACGTAATAGTTTGACGAGGAACTCGACTAGTTACAAGTCATGCTAGAGGCTCATATTCATGAGCAGCATTTCGCGACCCGCGACGCGGCGACTGTCGCGCTGCTATGACATGGTTATTGCAGGGATTTTTTTATTACTGCTAGGTAATTAGAGTGTCTACGTAGGTATGGTATTACACTTCTCACTTACGGCTCCTGAACTCCAAAAAATATAGAGACATGCGCATTCAACGTAACACAAACTTGCACTGAGAATTTTGAAATCAGAAAACAAATAATTCTGACCAGAAGAGTGACCTTAGAAGTTTGGCATCATGATTTAGATGGGATGTGAACATACAGCTTCCGTGTTACAACTTAATAACTAGAATAGTGTACGAGTGAGGCCGTAATTGGCTAACGACTGTGTCGCAGGACGAATTTTGTGCCATTCGGACATCTGTCACGAAAACCCCACAAGTTTATTAATGGTTCCCACATCCCGTTTATGGTGTGGTTCAACTATAGGTAGGTAGGTAGTCTGCCTGAAGAGAAAAAAATCATTTTCATTTGTATAAAAATCAACACGAGAATAAAACAGTTTCGATACGAAAACTGCTAATGTTATATTATTATAGTATTGTAAAACACAAATGAACGTAAATTCATGCACATATCGCACTTTTATTCTTTGAAAAGTATATTTAACCTAGAAAATGAACTTTTATACTCAGCAGTTATACTTTTAATCGCAGCACTAAAAAGAAAAATCGGAAAGTACTCAATGCTTCTATAAAGCTGAATATTAAGGCAAAAATACAGGGTGTTCGTGTTCAGCAGTACGCAAGGAGACTAAATGACATTATCAGTAATACGGCAATCTGCTACACATGATAACATCGTGATACGGAAAACCTGATTTCCGCGTCTATATTCCTTCCGGAGCGTTTAAAGTCGGAGATAAGACGCCATAGCCGTTTCTACGATTATTTTCTTCGTACTCTAAGCTAGTAAGGAAATGCCTAGTTATAAAATACAACTCCAGCAGTTTCTAATCAACTTACACGTGGTAAGAAAGGCTATGGTTATTTTTTTTTTAATTTTTGAAAATTTTAGAAGTTATGGATTCAGAGGGCTCATTTTACGTTTAAAATAATCTAAACTAGACCATATTCGGCGGGCGCTCTGATTGGTTGATTTATTGCAGCCGGCCAATCAGAGCGTGTGCTTGTTTCGATTACTTTAAACGTAAAACAAACTCGTACTAAGACCTCAAACAATAAGAAAGGATAGGAGCACAAAGACCATGTATGCAAAGCTAATGTCACGTCATAACGATGGGTCTAAGTAAAATGATCTGGCACAAAGAGTTGAGTAGGTGCTAAAAATTCGATAGAAACTAGACATACTTACATTCATAATATAAAGCTTTGAAAATTAAAAATATTCCTTCATACCTTGTTATAAAACCTATATTTGAACTTGTAGCCAGCAGTAATCCTAGTTTAATAAAAAGGAAAGATCCTCTGTTTACTGCAGCGGTTTGTACAAAAGAAAATGCGGAGACACCGATCATTGTAGAGGACTCACTTGATAACAGCTGGGAGGACAGCCCAGCCAAATATCAGACAAGTATCTGAGACTATAAGCTGGTATAAAATCATTGAGCCTTTAAGGCAATGAGTAACCATGATAAGTAAAAAGATGTAGATAGGCCACCTATACAACATTCCATTAAAAAATTAAATTAAATAGAAATGGCACATTAACGCAGACATGAATACGTTGCTGCCTCGTTGGCCGAGTGATCGCAAGTGCGACTGCCGGGCAAGGGGTCCCGGGTTCGATTCCCGGGTGGGGCAAAATATTACTGGGTTTGTTAAAAATCTCAATAGTAGCACGGAGTCTGGAAATGTGCCCGGTATATGGCAATAGGCTGACCCCCTATTACATGGGACTTACAAAATAAATAGTGAAAAGTGGGTGTTACATTGTACAGCGGCATTAAGTGCCGAAATGTGCACCTCTGCCTACCCCTTCGGGGATAAAAAGGCGTGATGTTATGTTATGTTATGTTATGAATACGTTGGCGGCGCAACGCGACTATGAGGTAAGATGAGACATAAAGATGAGTAAACCACATTTTAACTCGCCTCTTACTAAACGTGTGTAACATATTATTTATATTTATCATTGAATTAAAGGTTTATTGCTATCATGAATTAATGATCGCAATGGTATTTAATTAAGCAAATATTATTTTTTAAGTTTGTATTAAAATACTATATAGGATATAAAGGTTTAACTACTACAATACAATTCATATTTGTATTCTTATACAAATTATGAATTGTATTTTATTCATATTTGTATTGCATAGTACCGAAGTTAGGCGATACAAACTTGTTAAAGGTAAACAAATTTGAATTGTATTTTATTCATATAAATAATGTGGATATAGCTAGGTACATATTATTATTTTGTTAGAAAGATTTTATCTAGTTTAAACTGATCCACACACACTGATAATTGAATTAACTGTTAATTCAAATCTATTTTGGTAGGTTAGGTATTATCCTCATAAAAACAGATTTGAAGAGCTTCAATCGAATTGTCATTACTTCGGAAATACATCGATGTCAAAATATTCAATTTCAACCAATCAGGAGCAAATAAATGTGCCGACATTCTGACAACTTTTATAGACGGTAAGTGAAAAGGAAAAACATTTTTTTTTTATAACAAGAAACGACTTATTTTTAGATAGAAACTGGACCCGTTGATTTTTTTTTTATAGACCAGAGTTTTATTTTAAGCACAAAGGTATAGGGAGATTAAATTTTCTTTCATAGAGTTCGTAAATTTTGAAACCTGACACCAAAATATTGAAGGTAAATAGTATTTGAACTTAAGTACCTACAGTTTTCATTTATTACCATTGACAAATTAATATGATATCACTTACATATCCACATATTATTCACCTCTAACACGGGTAAGCAAAGACAATGGAGCGGCACGAGTATCCAAAAACTTCACTTTTTCCTTATTCATCAATCTTTTCGAGAACATTCGCCAGATGTGATTACTTATAAAACTATTTACTTTACAAAATTACGTAAAGCCTACCTTTTTGTTGGTACAGTCATTGGTACATTACTATGTATTTTAAAAACAAATTTAATTAATTAATCTAATAGAAAGGCAATATTTCAAAGATCACATTGGTCTTGTCCTCTCTCGGTCGTGCCACGTGTCTGATTGGCGTTTAATTGGATTAAGGCGAATCAGAGAACAGTGAGTGAACCTGTAATTGGGCATATATTTTGATATAAATTTGGACACTAGGTATAATAATGATATACATATTTCCAAGTAGTTTGCACTAACAAACTCAGAAGACAGCAAGATCAGAAGACATTTTTTGCTTATAAAATATCCGATACAATGAAATGTAATAATAGTGAATTGAATGTGAACCTCAGTTGACTTTCCAAACATAATATAGATGGTATGAGTATTTTATGTAGCAGAGTACACTAAAAAAAGAAGGTCCCTTTTACGCAGACACTTTTTGAACTAGACAAGCCTTGCCTTGTTTAAAATTGGTATTGACTATGAAGCGAAGCCACAGGCAAAAATGTATGCAAATAAACCGATCACAATGCGCTTTTGTTTTCGTTTTGAGCCTCTATCGGTGGTTCACTAACAATATCGGTACATACAAATATTTTAGCCTATATGCGTGTTTTAAGTCATGAATGTTATATCGCATAAATGTATTTTAGTAGCAAAATGTAGGTAATGTAAGAAGTGATATTGGAGAAAATTCTGTAATACCTACTAATACAGTGAAACCTGGTTAAGTGAGACATCAAGGGACCTGCAATGTCGTTTCACTTAAAGAGGTATTCCACTTACCCAGTGTCGATATACAGGTATAAATAAATATCTGTCTCATTTACAGAGGGTTCGATTAATAGAGGTGGACTTGGAATTACGTGTGGAATTTGTGGGTAGAATAAGAATGAGTAAACAAACAATGTTGTCTCAGTTACAGAGGTTTATGCATATAAAATTTACTCGCTGTCTCAGTTATAGAGGTAACTATGATGATAAATCGAAAGAACAAATCCCAGATATAGAGGTTTACCTCGGCCCACTAACAGAGGTAATTCAGTGCCAAAGTGTTGGGACCTCAGCATGAGTTCCAGTTATGGAGGTTTCTCACTTATCCAGGTCCCACTTAACCAAGTTTCACTGTACTAAGACATTCGCTAATTTTCTCACCTTAAATAAAAGTTACCAGTTAAGCATTAGGACGAAACTCATGTGTTCAAGTGAATCAGATGCATGACCATAATGATAATGAAGTAAACCAATTCATTATTCAAACAAACATTTTTGTATATATGATATTGGTATGGACGACAGTTTTATTCCATTTTGCGTTTGTCTGGCATATTAAATTAGCCATATGATGCGATCACTGATCATGCCACGTCAGAATGTAAGTAAAATTTATTATCAGAAGATCTCGGTTGCTTCTCATCCGCAGTTTCAGCCTCGTTTAATACCCATACAATAAGGATTAACATAATCCCAAAGCATCCAATGAATATTAACGGTAACTGTGTACTTGTATGGTTTCGTACCTAGTACAATATGTTGGTACTAAGACTCGGATTACTATTTACACAGTATCGTACCTGTTAATCCACGAAGCGATAGGCAGTTTATCTGTTAGTACCAAAAACAGATTTTTTGCCCATGGTGTACGGGAAGGGCTGCGGCTAGATAAGCGTCAACAATAGAATGAGTGACACAAACTGTTCCTGATTGTGACGACTTCACGAGTCGTAAAAAAAGAAACAATGATTCAATTAATGAGAATTTCCAAATCAATTAATGTAATACTACTTTAATAGAACCAGAGAACTTGAGACCAGTTGTAGAGGTTATCACTGTTTTTACAAAAGTAAATATTGGAAAAATTCACAACAAAACTTCTGCAGTTCCGTGTAAAATAAAAATACGTGCATTTACGTTTGACGAAGGTCTGACGACTGGACGGAAGCTGGATGACGTGATAAATATCAAACTTGTCACACCAAATATTCCGAGCCGTTAACTTTCATGTTGTACGGAGGAGAATCATTGAAAAAGTGGAATTCAGGGATGGACCATAAAGTCCAAATAATACCAAGCGGTTACTAGTCATAAATATTACTCAACTTAGAATCTTCTCGGAGTCTAGAAGTATTGCCTTTTACAATATTCTTGAGTATTTCTTTTTGATCTTCTGTTGGTAAGGTAAAATATTTGCATACTATTTTCTATACTCGTCTTCTACTCTCTCGTAATTAATTAGCAATTTGGTTTATGAAAAGGTACCAAATATTATCCCTTTATTTTGATTATAATTTAAAACGACACTTCATGATGATTTTTAGTGAAATCAATGATGATTCATCATACTAAAAGTCACTAATATCAACCGAATAATCATGTAAACTGAATTAAAAACAAAAGATAACTTGGACTTTCAAAATTCAGAATGGTTCGTGAGGAATTGAACAACAATTCGACACGACTGAAATCAACGAATGATCCTTGTCAAAGTTTTGAATGTTGCTAATGGAGAATGCCTTAACGTTTTAACCCCTTTATTTCTAAATTAAAACATGGGAACAAATTCATTTGCTTTGTGCCACCAACGTGTAAATTTTTACGAAATTTAAGTGCTTTATGAGTGTGTCGAAAATTGGTTTCCATTAATATTTTAACCAAAAGTACGAAAGGTATGTGTCGTCATAATTATAGACAAACCTTTCGTACTACCAATATTGTACCTCGTGATTACCGACTTTAGTATATATATATATATATATATATATTATATTATTTCATAAGCTATTTTAACATGACGAGTTATCACAGTTCTTATCTATCTGGCACTAAAACTTAATTTTTTTGCTTAGAAGAATTAATTACTTAACCTTTTCGCTAATTGGCTTCATCAAAATCGTTATACGGAGTATTTTACACTCGTGCCAGCTAATATTACCACCTGTTCTGAGTAGTTCAATTCTCGTTTAATCTCTCTGTCTTCCGCTTGCAAGGAGGTTGGAAATGCTTTTTCTACGAATGCCATTTTTTTCCTCCGTTGCATTCCTAAAAACCCCGCCGAGATTTTTCTAGAAAATTCCAGGAAGTAATTGTGACTTTCTAGTCAAATAGAATATCTTTGTTTGTTTGTCTTATTTAGTTCTGTATTTGTTAAGGACTATGGTGTTACTATTTTGAGAGCGGCGGTGCGCCGGATGGGCGCCAAGAACACCGCCCCAGGACCCGACGGCTTGCATGGCAAAGCATGGGTCCTGGCCTCAGAGGCTCTAGGGCCTCGATTAATCGGTCTCTACAGCGCATGCTTGGAGAGAGGCCAGTTCCCGCTTCTCTGGAAAGCGGGCAAACTGGTCCTCGTGCGGAAGACGGGGCGCCCTGCGGACTCTCCGTCCGCATACCGGCCCATAGTGCTGCTCGACGAGGTGGGGAAAGTCTTCGAAAGAATCATTTCGAACCGCGCTTCCGCAAAGGGCGCTCCACGGTGGACGCCATCATGCGCATTAGGGACCTCACGACGGGGACTGCAGTGTCCGGGGGTAAGGTGGCGGTGTCTTTAGACATCGCCAACGCCTTCAACTCCCTGCCCTGGAGCTGCATCTTGGAGGCACTCCGATATCATGGGGTGCCTACCTACCTCCGTCGTGTGATCGAGGCTTACCTGACGGACAGGTCCGTCAGCTACCCCGGTCACCGGGGCGAGTGGAACCGGCGAGAAATGTCACGCGGTGTTCCGCAGGGTTCGGTTCTGGGGCCGCTCCTGTGGAACATCGGCTATGACTGGGTGCTGTGCACCGACCTCCCGAACGGCGATAGCACAATATGCTACGCCGACGACACGCTGGTGCTAGCGCACGGGAGGTCGCACCAGGCGGCGGCCGATTTAATGGCGACAGCGGTTGCGACAGTCGTTGAAAAAATCCGGCAGTTGGGACTCGAGGTGGCGCTCCACAAGTCCGAGGCCATATGTTTTCATGGCCGCGGGAACGCGCCACCTCCGGGTGGGTCCCAAATAATGGCGGGAGGGGTTACCATCGGCGTCGAGACGACGATGAAGTACCTGGGACTCGTCCTCGACAGTCGGTCCTGCTCGGTCGGCGTCCTGCTCGGACGCTGCTCATGTCACAGAGGGTCATGGCGATCCGAATGATCCGCGGATACCGCACGATCTCTGGGGAGTCGGCGAACCTCCTTGCCGGATTACCGCCGTGGGATCTGGAGGCGAAGGTGCTCGCGCGCGTGTATAACATGCGCGCGGAGGCACGTCGCCGGGGCGAAACTCCGCTGCCGCGCCAGATAAGTGCGTGGCGGGATGAGCTCCGGCGCGATCTCATGGCGGAATGGCAGCAACGACTGTCGCAACCGGGGGCTGGGCTCGCTGCCATTGCAGCGGTAAGTCCCCTCTTTGAGGAGTGGCTTGAGAGACGCTACGGCGTCCTCACCTACCGCCTGACGCAGGTCCTCACCGGACATGGAAGTTTCGGGAGGTACCTGTGTCTGATGGAGCGGGAGGAAACGCCCGGGTGTCATCACTGCGAGGACCGCCCTGAGGACACGGTGGAACACACAGTGGGAGAATGCCCTGCGTAGGCTGAGCACCGCCGTGCCCTCAGGGAAGTGATCGGCGATGGCGACCTCTCGCGTCCGGGCCTAGTGCGGGCCATGATGCGGAGCGAGGGGGATTGGGATGCCGTCTTCTCCTTTTGCGAAGCAGTCATGCTAGCTAAGGAGGAGGCGGGACGCGTGAGGCAGCGAAGCGCTGCCTCCTCGCAACCCAGCCATCGCGAAGGACACACCGGGCGTCGGGGATCGCGAGACGATCTCCGGCCACCGTAAGCGCGGGCCTGCGGACGGCGAGCATGGGTGGCTCCCCGTCCGACCAGAAACAGACCCGAGAGTACGGCGCGTCGCGTTCCGCGCGCGCCTCAAAGAACCATCAGACCACCACAGATGGGGCCCACTAGGGCCGATGCCGATTCGGAGTTGCGGAGAACCTAACGGGTAACCGGGGCTCCGGCTCGACGTGCAGGAGAAGGAACGGGGTGGTTTTTAGTCAGTAAGAGTCTGACACTCCCTTCCGCCTCACCCAGGCGGGAGCAGTCATTCGATGATTTTCCCCCCTTAAAAAAAAAAAATAAATAAATAAATAAAAAAATGGTGTTACTATTAGATTAGTACTTACAAATAAAAAATACAAAAGCTGATCTTTTTGGAGAGATACTGGTAAAAGGTGACATGCTTTACAGATCTCTTCTATAACCGTAGAACAAGCGTGGGAGTAAGTGTATACATATTATATAAGCAATTAAGCATGTATAACATCTAATAGGTCCAAAATACCAAAGAAAAAGCAAATACACTTATAAAATTAACCACTCGGCCATCAGTGAAGGGAACTTTGTAACTGTAATCCGGTAATCCATTGCGATGTGAGCGCGTTAAGTTGTTATCACACTTGAACCTCGAATGTGCTGGGAAAATCTTCAACAAGAACGTGATCTTAATACTTCTCAGATACTTAGGATAGATACCAAATACTTTTGTCGTGTACTCTATGTAGGTGGTTTAATGGATATTTTTACCTATGTATGATTGTATGTACAGAGAGAAAATAAAGCTTGAGTTATTTGTTGCTTCAAAATACAGTCAGAGAGCACTGTTTTTGTTTTATTACAATAAATAATGAATTCGGCTTTGTTCTTTAACTAACGCGTTAGTACCTGCTAAACATCTAAACAGTTCAGTTCATAAACTACAAATAAAATACTAAATATAAATAGTATAGCCTAATACTAACTGTATAAAACTGTACAATGCATAATCACAGTCGCTAATTGTGAGAATAGAACAATTACAAGCATCTTAAAGTTGTACAGAACAGCAGCTGTATAAAGACAATTTGTAAAGTAAATGAGCTGGTTAGAAAACAACATTCCCGTGATAATATTAATGCATCCATTAAAGATACTAAACAAGCTTGTTGTATAGAGTTCCACCGAGTCGCAGTGGGCCCAGTGGTGAATTACCAACATGTCTCCTTTACAAGGAACAGATACGAGTCTCGCTTGTGGGACCTCTGTAGGCTGATTATGTTACCAGTTTTATACTTTTATTGTTTCATACATTATTATCTGTAATAATACGTAATTAAAGATTAAAAGAAAAAATATGTGTTTTTCTAGTATAACAGCTTCGAGAATTTAAAGCCGTGCCGTGCAGCCTGTAATTATATTGCCAACAGTTATTACAATTCTAAATTGATTATTAAACTAATGGAAAATAATTATTGGAAATGCACTGTGATCTCATCATAAACAATCGTTAATATTCATCCATGGTTTATTTGGTCTGTTTCTACCTTCCCATCCATCGCTCATTCAGTTATGTTAATATACAAATGACCATAACTACATGTTAATTTATTAATATCAATCGAGTCTCAACAACCACTAGTTCCATTAGTATCCCGACAATTTTCGTTGTACCCTTAATTCCAGATTCCAAATAACAGATATTGCAATTCCTGAATATTGCGAATATCTTACATACTTCGAGCTGTCAACAGCAATCTCAGGCCGGAGACACTGCGCTGCAGCTATAACCCCTATTAAACTCGCTATAAAGCCGCTAATCGCATCAATTTACGAAGGCGCATTAGGCAATTATTGCAAGAACGTGCTGAAACCGACCACGTCGCATACTGCGCTCGTTTGACGAAGGAATTATAAAGTTTGAACATTTTTGCAATGTTACATACTTAACGAGCAGATTCACAATTTGTGGAATGACGAGACTTAGACATCGCGGGGGTAAAGTTTCGGCTTATATTCACTGAAAAATGTCAGTTATTCGACATTTTCTCTTCCACAAAATCTGCTGTACTAACCGATAACAATGATAATTTGACATTCCTTTTATGCCCTTTTTCGTGATCAAATCCGCTGTTATATTATGTAGTGAATACTTTCGGTAAGTAAAAGATACGGGATCCGAATCAAGGGTAGCGTAGCCTTATGTAAGGCGAACGACATTTCTTCGAAAACTTAATTTGTGTGGTATTGATTTACGTACTAGAGGTAAAGATTCCTGTATTATTCAATAAGTAAAAGGTAAGTAGGAATTGTATTCCGCAGATATGAGCCCGGTACTTATTACAATATGATTTAGAATTCGATTTTACATTCCCTTATATGTATTAGTTACCTACCATTATAAATATTTTTATTTTCAGTACCTAGAAAACAGCTAAGAAAGGTTGCACCAAAGCGAGTTAGTAACTTACTCAGTGTTTGCACTGCACCAAAATTAAATTACATACACAACACATACAGCAAACAAATATACTTACAAAGTTAGTGGAATTAAAAATGATAGGAACTCACACATACGCGGCTGTTGCAAATAAATGTAGCTCCCATCTTACAAGAACAATGGACAACGAGCAACACTCTGAAAGCTTTGCGACAATAATAGTAAAAATAAACAAATGTCGTGCGCCGCGGCCCGCGTTACTCTACAACCATTGTCGTCTACCCAACCAACTACACCAGATAAACGGACCGAAACACACCAAACACGAAGGATACGAATAGGTACATTGAAATTAATTAAATAACCTTGGTGTTTAAACAACCTCACCACGAGGTGAGGTTGTTTATACGAATAATTAACACACGTAACAAACGAGCCCACGGACCCGGATTGGATGGACGGATAGACTGGTTAAACATTAGCAATTGTATGGTTATTTACTCGAAGGTTTGATTTACTAATGGTTTTGTTCGTTTAAAACTAATTGCATTGATTAAAGTTGTTCTTTGTTTTGTTTAAGCTACAGAAAATTCCGGAATAAAGCCTTTTGAGAGGTATCGAAGGTATTGCGTAGACTTTGCAAGATTGCTCAAGGGAAATTGGTTATAATGTTGAAGTAGGTGCACTTTGAAGTTGTGAACACTCTACCATATCTTTTAAATATTATGAGTTTCTCGTAGGTATTTCCTGATGGCGTAGTACTTAGTCGTACGGTCTCCACTTACAAAGACGAACGGTTTAATCCCAACGGTGCCATGAAAACATTATATGCTGATTATATATGGATAATAAAGCAATAAGTATCTCCCAGCACCCCATTTCTTGGAGAAAGCAATGTAAAAAGACACGAAATGTCATTTCTCAAGTATGTTTTCTGGCGACGACGACAACTTCCCGCCGAATTTTAAAGCATGTTATTTGTTCAGCAGCTCATAAATATTCTTTATTTGCTATCATACCTAGTTGTAAATATTTACGTCTGAACTTACTAATAAAGTTGAAACCATGTAAAGCAATATACTGACGCAATTTGTTAGTAACATTCGAGTATGTCATCTGAGATACAGAGTACTTTGAATTAAGATTGATAAAGTTACCGAAATTCGTCGTGGAACGTTCTCATATTGTCAATTTGGTGAGACGCTCGCTCGAGTAGGTACGATTCTCGTATTGGTACCCGCTTTGGTACAAAGGACCCCAAGCTTTAATATAAACCTACTTCTTTGTGCACATACGACTAAGAAAAGAATTTCGCATAAAGATAAACGTTTTGTCAATACTTCCTGAGGTTTTAAATAATACATATTTTAAGCTGTCTCAAAAGAGATCAGGTAAAGGCCTCGCTCCTCAAATAACCACACATAATATGGATTGACGATTGCAGACTTCATGTGCACATTTTATTGTACAACGATTATAATTTTTAATGTCTTCTTTTAAGTTATTTTTTATATAAAAACGTTGTCCCTCTCTAAGATTTTCTCCTGGGTCGTGGGTGCGGTTACAAACATACCTACAAATTCACAAACACATGACACCCAGACAGTCAAAGAACTTTGTATCTTATTTATTTACGTTTATATTTACTTACTTCTTAATTAAAGCTAAGCAATGAAAGACTCCTTGCTAAGCAACGAAAGACACTTAATAACACATTTTATGAATAATTAATAATTACGAAGATGAATAATTGATTAGGAATCCTCATTTTCTGGTGATAATGCTAATGCTACCATGTCTTAATAAGTTATTTATCAGTCTAATTATACTGAGCTACGTATATGTAGCAATGGAATATTTTCCGTGAACTAGTTGTAGGGTTGTAGACAAGCGAAGTGTGCACGTCCCTATAATCGGCTGTTCCAATAATCGCATCATTAACCACGTACAAATAGTTTGTTTACCCTCCACACTAGGCATTTGAGTCGGGAACGTTCGCCAAACTCTCGAAACTAGGATAATGGTATGCCGACACTCATAAAATTGCATGATTTCTGTTCTAGTAAACAAATCGCGATAATATTGATATGTTCCTAATGTAAATGTTTACTCGATTTCAAAATATAACGAAGGTAAATATGATAGGTGTTGTGTGAATGTCGATGTAGGACTTACATTTGGTCAGTATCAAGAATGATAGGTGAGGTACGAAATCTTTCAATCTGTTTCCTCTACGTGTTTATTTATCTACTCCGCTTTTACGGTACATACCTAATATTCTATTCTGTTAACAAAGCGGTAATGAACATCGTACCTGTTTCTCATTTTGTCAAAGTAATAAAAGTAACATAGCTTGCATAAATGTGCAGGTACAAAGGAATGTTTTGCAAGACTTTATAATTAGTTTCACCAACACAACAAAAAAATGAACAAAGGTGAAGCGAAAGGGGAATGAAAGAACATATTTTAATTTCATCCATAATAGTAAAGTCTGGTACAATTTTCGTTTAACCTACATTAATTATATCAGTCAGTATATTAACATCAACGATTTCACTAATTAATGGGAAATAAGAAATAAGAACCGAGCCAGGTTCGCAAAATTTCAAAGGCTGAGAAAAAGGAATTTTCTTTTTAAATTTCATCTTTATCTTAGGCGTAGTATTTTTCATTACGGTGGTTGTAATATTGTGGGTTAGGGAAGCGATAGGAGCAAGAGTTCCTTTTCTAATATTCGTGACCCGAAGAATCGTGCATATAGAAGTAGTATCATATAAAACAGGTAAGGAATATTTCACGTCGTGATCCTGCGTGACGGGTATATTTGCGACATCCTCTCAAGGGACAGCTGTATCGAGTACGCAGTCTGCCTTAGCTAAATTTTGTAGCGTAAGCGGAATGCAACATGGCAATACGTGTAAACCTCAAAAATTACGCAATGTCGCCAGAGACCGAAATATTTATGACGCAGTAGCAAATTGTTTTGGCTTATAATAGTTTTGTTTCTCTTATATATTTAATGGTTAATGTAGGGGTTGGCGGTGTGTTAGATGAACCCTAGTTTTTAAAACGTATATCTGTATGTGTATATATAAATTTACCTGTGAGTTTAATCCGGTGAGCGCAAAATGTAATCCTAGAATCTAAAATAGAATGGAGCTTCAAAAATATAAAACTTTTTAAAATGTAGATACAGGAATACCTACTAAAGATTAGTGTACACGATACATGTGAAGCGATTAAATAGAAATATCAACATTGAAATCCGTGTTTGTCTGTTATTTTTTGTTGTGACTTCCTTCACCCTGTCTTTTTTAAAGGGACCGGTCCAAAGGGACTTAGCATACATCGAATGTGAGTTACCGTTATGCAAAACCAAACCTATCTCTAGTTTCCCGCGTGAAACCAAGATAAAGCTTCGTAGAAGGTAATGTAACACAGTAATTTTCTCATCTTATGTATAAAACAACCACTCTATCTGCTTGCTTGTTATTTTTTCATGGAACAAACTCATCACAACCTCCTAAACCCGATACAACTCCTGTAAGTCAGGTTCTACAGTAGATACTACCATGAAAACACCGGACCACTGGAGATCGGCGCGTCCCAGGAACATGAATAACTGTCTTGAATTTCTCAACGAAATAAATCGGAAGATATTAATAGAAGAGAAAAAAAAAACTATACTTTTCACTTTCCTCGGTAATTTATGCAGGAGTCAGAATAGTCCACAAAACAGACTGCACGACTATGAGAAGCCCAGTCGCCAAGCACCACGGACAATTTGACTATAAACTAAATGGGTCCTATGTGTCAGCTGTTATACTTGTTTCCAATAATATGTATGACCAAAACGCCAAAGCGCACATATGCTTGTCTGGTAAATGACATTAGGCTCTCTTCCTTCTAAATGGTATATGGTTATATAGCTGGTAAAAAGTGGGTTCATCATTCAACATTTCTTCCTAACTCCTCAAGGGATTAAAGGTACCTATAGTGATAGTGTTATGTTATGTAGTTTGCCGAATAGAGCGATCAATTTTAACGGCTTAAAAGTTAAAACATCACATATACAACTATCAGTAACGTTTTTAGACATGGGGCAACATCAATGAATACAGAACTACAATGGTAGGTACTTTGAATCAGTATTTGATTTATATGCTTCAAAACTTAATGTTATTTTTTTCTCCACCCGAAAAGAGGTTGGTAAATCCCTGCTCCCATTTAAGCTTAGTAAAAACCTCATACCTAAGCATGAAAAAGAAATAATTTACATTAAGAGTTCACCAAACCCGTAGCTTATAACCTCGCCATCAAGATCAAGTAAAACATGTATGTATAATGTGTATTTACTTATACCAGTAGCGTTCCTTACTAACTCAATTAATTGCCTTCACTCACACAAATACGTACAAAGTTCAAAGCACCTAAATAATAATGTAATTTTATCTTTTCGTTACAATAAGCCTTTTCAACAAGTTTTGGGAAATTCACTCCGACTTTACTCTAGTTAGGGTCTATGCATTGTTTTGATTCACTGGTTTCAAATCCTCATAAGTATTATGTTTGTAGTTATGAGTTGGGACGATGTCTTTTTGTAATAATAATAATATATCCTTATTTCAGACGTAAGTCCTTAAAATTTTACACAATTCTAGCGTTCTTAGGGTTGTTAGCGTTAGTAGTACATACATACACAAATACAAGTGTTAATAATTTGTTAGTTAACAAACCGAAAGTAACAGTTTTACAGTATATTAGGATTATGTAAAAAATATGTAGATGCTTCTTATTTCTGATAAGTACTTTTTTAGGTTTTTTTAAGGGGTAAATTCATCGAATGATTGCTCTCGCCTGGGAGAGGCAGGAAGGAGTGTCAGACTCTTACTGACTAAAAACCACCCTGTTCCTTCTCCTGCACGTCGAGTCGGAGCGTTGGTAACCCAAAAGGTTCTCCGCGACATTTTTTATAGAATAGGGGCTCATTTGCCCCTATGATGATCTGTCTACTCATTAGTAAACAGATCACCTGATGGTAAGTCATCAGCGGCACCTATGGACACCCTCAACAACTCCACACTGAAGTTTATTAATGTATATGAATTTGTGTAAGTTATACACCGGTAAACAATTTGTATCTAATGGGATTCATTTTTTTTTTTGGTAGTCAAATGTTTAGTTTATGCTTATCTTGATGTTTAACTTAGGTTTAGCAATTAAAATATACGAAAATATCATTACTACAGATAAAACCAAAACGAATCAATAGAGCACCAAATAATACTTCGTGGTTAACTTTGAGCATTTATTATATAAAGGAGACCCAAACGCTTGTAACTTGGGCTTCCTTTGTACCGTTTTTTTCTCGTCAGATACCTACCTATAAAATATCCTAAGGACTATCTTGACGTTGACGTCTGAGCTAAATTGATCAAATGGTCACGGGTTCGATTCCCGCACGGAACAACTCTTTGTGTGAATCACAGATTGTTATTCCGGGTCTGGGCGTCATGTGTATGTGAACTTGTGTGTTTGTAAACACACCCTCGACACAAGTTCCTAGTGTAAAAAGAATGTTGTTGTCGTTGTTTTTTAGTCAAAAAGAAAACATAAGACACAATTTGGTCCGTTATTCGTCATCACCATCGAATACAGAGGCCTTAGTACGAGTTTGATTAACGTTTAAAGTAATCGTAACGAGTACGCGTTCGGCGCTCTGATTGGTTGCTTCATTGGCGCCGGCCAATTAGAGTGCACAACGCGTACTCGTTACGAATACTTTTAACGTAAATCAAACTCGTACTAAGGCCTCAGACCTCCCTGTTAAGAGGAGCTTACGCTTGGCAGGCTCAGTGTTCATAGTTAGGCTATTAAAATTTTAGGTCATACTACTACATTTCTTTAGTCACTGGTAACACTTTTAGGACTTTAAACTAGCTTAACTTACTTAGTTACTACTTCTAATGTAATTTGCAATTTACCTAAAATTTAAGTGGATCCTAAATCACGAATAAATAAACCCCTTAGTTTATTCGAAGAACTTAGCTTAAATTCAAATGTTCGAATAAAACGTGATAGTTCGGCTATTTGAGCGCCAATCATGCTTACAAGGCTGAGGGAATTTAGAGTAAAGAATTTCTACTCTGTGGAATACATAATATCAAATTGACGTGCACTGCCATCTATTAATCAACACTAGACATTAAATATTCTTACGATTTCTAAGTACAGACATAAACTAATAATAATTTGCCCGTTCTGGAAATCGATCTCTTGACCATATGTTTAAGAACTGGACTTACAATTGTTCAGCCGATAAGATAGTCACAATTAAGAATAAATTATTAGCACGATATACCAATAGCTAATAATTTCGCTCTGTAGCATAAAATCGAACCTCCTGAACCGTAAGTATCAGATAATAACAAAACGTTTACTGCCGTCACGAGTTGTACAATCTACATACATTGTCACGAACACAATGGCATGCCGACCGAGCGAAATGGTCCCTAATGTGGCACTTGTTGATCATTCTCCGTGAACGCTTTATTTATACCTAACAGAAACTACCGTTCAGCCCTAACAGGGGTAGAAATGTGTCAATTGATAGCACGCCTGACACGTGCAACAGTTGGGAATAATGACGCAAGAAATAGAGCAAAATGCAAGGACGTCTATTTATAATTTTATGCACCATTTTACTTGTATTTATCTAATAGAAAAAATCTACTATAATACTTGGCTGTAGTTAGCATAAGCAACTACGTAGATAAATGAATTTCAAGTTGCCAAAACGTGACATAGTATAATAATACTATATCATACTATGACTAATAAGTCATAGTTATAGGGTATAAAATAGGATGATTATAGAATATATTCCATTATTAGATTAATAGACATGACGTACGTAAGAGAAAACACTGCGTCCTAAACTAAGGACGCCCTGAAGTTTGGTAGTGGTCAATGATTTCTATTATTCCTCTGAGACTAAGGGACTATCGGTTGCCGTCATACGAATAACTATGACAGTTGTGGGTAGACAAACCCAGAAACCGAAAGTTTATTGACAGTTTTAACCAAGGTTGTCATTTCACCCTTATCGAGTTGTGGCCGCTCGGTGACAGCAGGGACGAGACGAGGACGACGGACTTTCGCAAGGTAATTATTTAATTGTACCTACCCTATTATTTTTTTATTTGAAATGATTTTGTTAAAACGTAAGTATTGTTTATTCTTTCATTATTGAGAGTTCATCGCGCAATTCAGCAGCAAATGAATAAAACTCATCTTCTTTCAAAATTGATGAGGGTGTCATTTTAATTATATTTTAAGGATCATCGAAATTATGAATTTGGCCCGAAATACATATATAAGAGGGCTTTTTTGTTTCGATATTTGTGGTAGGTACTCTGATTCTGTCATTTTATTAGCTAATTTTAACTACGACGTTTAACAGCAAAAGGGTTATTTGTTTTCTTGGTTTCTTTGGAAATAATTGTACCTTAAAGGGCGCTGTTGGCTTATCTGTTGTAGAAATACGACAGATATGTACAATATGCAAGTCCCATATCCTTTTACAAAACTACAACCGTAATTGCTCTCTATTTGAGCAGTGCTTCTAATCTGTGGCTAATGTAGTGGCTGCAATAGAGACAAAAGTGTTCTCCATTCGTACATCTACATATTATGTATGTATGTGTACCTACGTTTATCTACCTCTATCTACAGCTTGCATCACATCACTCTCTCTTTTGTTTGCACCAGTAAAAGCACTAACATCCCTCTTGAGACGAGTAGTAATACCGAGTTAGCTTTACGTCGAATACGAACCACTGACGTAACGCCGACTGCTCTACTTTATCTGAATTAGCTAATGTTAATTTTTCATATTGTGATCGATTTCTATGGTTTGATTTTACTAAGGTCTACATTATTAGGGAATGAAGACGGGCTGGTCAAGCTTATTTCGGGTTTTCGCTGTTTATGTTAATCGTTGGGAGTTCTATTTCTTGTAATAAGTAGAATATAGTACAGTTCTAGTTGTAGATTTTTGTAATGATATAGCAATTGTCATATTATTTTTTACAAGCTTTCGTTAACGTTATAGCGTGGTACAATACATTATTAACGTATCGTACCCTATGTGGTTACTCTATTTACAAAGCAAATAATTTAAATTAATGAACAAGACTCGCAAAACAATGTTAACCAAAAACGTAGCAGGTGTAAAGTAATGTCGGTTCGCCGCATATTTAAAGGAGTATTTTGACTCCTTTGCGAGACCCACAATTATCCTCTTGGGAATGTGTATTTAAAACTCGGGTTTTGAGCCTTTCGTTCTTCGTCGTGTTTGTATTTTAGGGACCGCCGGGCGTCGGGTACAATCTATTTATCGTTGAGTTGAAAATAATGATCACTCGTGAATTTTACTTTTGACCGTTTCGTTTTTTTTTTTGTTTCGTGATGGTGGTTAAAACCAGCGATTACAAAGCACATGATTTGAGATTTAGTCGAAATTATTTTTATGAAATTTTGTTTTAACTCGTCGAGTACCGGTTTTGTAGACACAATTATAGAACAATAGGTTGCGGTCATCGGTGACCGCTTGGTGTTTGACAGTTTAATAATTAATTTTTATTACCACATGAACCCCCAGAGGGTCAATGGCCGGTAGCCACTGATCTTAGCGAAGGATTTGCTTTCAACAGTTTGCTGTTGTCAGTCATAGATTTAATGTCTCGAAATCAAAAATTGAGTACGCTGTTTGATAAGATTGTGTTATTAGTTTTGCTACATTATTGATAAAAACTAATTGTACTATAATACGTACTAGCTGAGCCCGCGACTTCGTGCGCGTGGAATAGTGATTGACTGCTCCTCCCTCGTAGTTGATAGCATGATAATATGTACTTAGCCTATATGTTACCAAGTAATATTCATGGAATATTTTAAGCAAATCCATGCGGCACTTTTTGAGTTCATCCCGGACATACATACACAGACAAACAGGCAAAAATTCTAAAATCCATATTTTTGGTTTGGTTTCGACTGTAGAACACGCCACAAGCATTCTTTTAAAAAAATAGATGTACAATTTTCACTTTCCTACAATTTCATTAAATGTATAGGTAGATAGATAACCCTGCCTCTAATAAAAAATAAGGTTTTAATCAAGTTAAAAGTATCGATCACCCATATTTCTAAGTTCAATGACTTTGAGGTCCAGATAATTACCTAAGGTACCTAACAAAAGAGTCAGCATTTTATCTCAAAGGTCTAAAGTACTAAGAGACAGGTTTCCGAAAAGTTTTCTTTTGTAAAAAATGAGCCAAGGACGCTTGGCTCGGAACAATCAATCTTTCTAAACATTTGTGCATGTGTGTACTCTCTAAGTTTCTCAATTACTATTTGAATATAGGTACTAATAGTAGGGGAGCCCATGATGCTAAATTGGGATTTACTTGAGCGTCCTTGGGACCTACTGGATTTTGAAGATATGCTGATAGAAAGAAGAAATGGTTTAGTGACAATTTCTTCCACCAGTGGGGGAAGGGGGAATCTACAGATCTTTGAAATTGTTAAGCGTAACTTTTGTTCTAGTGGTCGAGCGTGTCAGATATTGATAATGTACATGCTCCATGTGTATTTAATAATAAAAAACTCTTAATCTGCCAGTTTGCATGGTGGGGTTGAATGTTCTGGAGAGTACAAACGAGAACCCTTCAAAATCCCCCCACTCTTGCAAATCAAGTTGGAATGGGCAGATTTTTTAAACGCACTTCCTTTAGCACGGTATTGACCTACCTTCCCTTAATCTGACGAAACTGACTTTATTTAGTCAGACTTTTTTTTTAATTTTCAGTCCCCCCCTTCTAATCAGATCAATTTAATAAGAAAAGGGTTCAACAGCGGCTGCACTCCCTCTCCCTCAAAGTGCACCTCTCAAATATTCGAGGTTTGCACTCTAATGTCAATGCGGTCCATCACCACCTCGAGACCGAGAACCCTACACTCTTGTTTCTCTCGGAGACCCAGATCAGGTGCCCGTCGGACGTATCCTACCTGAACTATCCTGGTTTTTCCCTGGAGCACAATTTTGTTCCGCATGCAGGTGTATGCGTATACGTCCGAGACGGCATCTGTTACCGGCGTCTCCGAAACCTTGAGGACCCTAGTTTTTCTGCCCTTTGGATACTGGTAGACATAGGCATGGAGAAAATTCTTTATGCCTGTGTCTATCGGTCGCACAGCGGAGATTTGGAGGCGACCAGATTAGCGCAATATCTCGGTGAAGCGGCGGATGCGGCTCGACAGGCGTACCCTTCGGCCCAGTTGGTGTTACTGGGGGATTTTAACGCTCATCATCAGGAGTGGTTATTCCCATACCAGTGCACCGACCATGCTGGAAGGGAAATGCGTAAACATGCGCTTTCGTACCACAAGGGTACCCGAGTAACGAGAGTAACAAGCCACAAGGGTACCCGATGTCGATACGCACACTGCCAATTGCTTAGACCTTCTGCTGACAACTGATCCAGATCGCTACTCGGTGACAGTCTCATCACCTCTAGGTAGCTCCGACCACTGTCTGGTGAAATCTGTATCCACACACTCCCCACCAGATCCGAGTCCCAGAGGACCTCGACGGATGTGGCGATACAAGTCAGCGGACTGGGATGGGATGCGATCTTTTTTCGCATCCTATCCTTGGCGGCCCGTCTGCTTCTCTTCTGATGACCCGTCAACTTGTGCGGAAGCCGTAACGGGGGTGCTGCGCCAGGGCATGGAATACTACATTCCATTCTCGGACGTGACATCCTTTGGTGGGTCCCGTCCTTGGTTCGATGCCGACTGCGGACGTGCCGAAGCGCAAAAGCAGGCGGCATACTTGGCATGGGCGGATGCCAGGCGCCGTAGGGCTGATGACATTCATCAAAAGAAGAGAGCCTTTAATCGGGCTGCCAAGTCATGCAAAAAGGCATTACGGATGGCTCGATTTAACCACATTGGCCGTATAGGGAACAAACTAGCTTCCTACCCAGCGGGAAGTAAAGCTTTTTGGTCCCTGGCCAAGGCGGTTGAATCGAACTTCTGTCGCTCGTCACTTCCTCCGCTCCTGAGGTCTGACGGGACGCTGGCTCACACTGCGGTAGAGAAAGCGAATCTATTTGCTTCTCTATTTGCGGAATCTTCGCGTCTTGACACTGGTGGCGCCTTGCCTCCTTCTCTTAATAGCGTATGCAAGACGAATTTGTCGCAAATTCGCATTCGACAGAAGGAGGTATATAGGACGCTACGCGATCTGGACGTGAACAAGGCCAGTGATCCCGACGGAATCCCAGCCCTGGTTTTAAAAACCTGTGCGCCTGAGTTGTCTCCAATCTTGACACGTCTGTTTCGCCTTTCCTTGGAGACGGGTCTAGTACTGGTTGCATGGAAGCTGGCCAACGTACAGCCTGTGCCTAAAAAAGGTAGTCGTGCTGACCCTAATAATTACCGTCCTATTTCGGTCACGTCCATACTCTGCAAGAGCATGGAACGTGTACTCAACAATAGACTCCTGGCATACCTTGAAGGTAACGATCTCCTCAGCGATCGGCAATACGGGTTTCGACGTACCCGATCGACTGGGGACCTTCTTGCGTATGCCACTCACATATGGAGCGAGGCCATAGAGGGGCACGGGGAGGCATTAGCAGTCTCCCTCGATGTCTCGAAGGCCTTTGACAGGGTTTGGCACGACAGTCTAATCGGCAAGCTTCCTGCATATGGACTTCCTACTGGTCTGTGCAGATGGATAGCAGACTTTCTGAGGGATCGGTCAATACGAGTAGTCATCGATGGCTGCTCGTCTGACCAATTTGGTATTAATGCCGGCGTCCCTCAGGGGTCAGTACTTTCAGCGACGCTCTTTTTGCTGCACATAAACGACCAGCTTAAGCCCGGTATCTTTGGGTATGCAGATGACAGCACAGCTGTTGAAAGGTATGTGTCCAGTGCGCGGATTAGCGGAACACAGATCCAGTCTTTAAGAGAATCCATGGTCGATCGTTTGAACTCGACCTTGAAGGCGGTCTCCGACTGGGGTGACGCCAACTTGGTTAGGTTCAACGCTAGCAAAACCCAGGCGTGTCTATTCTCCGCCAAACGGAGTCAATTTCCGCTGACTCCTACTTTCCGGAATGTGTCCGTACCGATGATCGATCATCTTGAGCTTCTTGGTGTAACTCTGACGCCCACACTCAACTTTGGCTCCTATATAGAGTCAAAAGCGCAACTGGCTGGTAGGAAGTTGGGTATCCTATGGAGGGTGAGACGATACTTCACGCCGAAACAATTGCTGAGCCTGTACCAGGCACAGGTTCGGTCCTGTATGGAGTACTGCTCTCATCTTTGGGACGGCTCGGCAAAATATCAGCTGGACGCGTTAGAGCACATTAAGAGGCGTGCCAAGAGGCTCATCGACGATGATGCGCTTGTGAAGGCTCGGCTTCAAAGCCTCGAGCACAGGCGTAAGGTTCCAAGCCTTTCGGTTTTCTACCGGATACATTTCGGTGAGTGTGCAGGGTAATTGCACAACTTGTTTCCCCCTAGTCCTTTCCATCATCGTACCACAAAACAATCGGCGAAGCGTCACCGATTCATGGTAGATGTTCCGCCCACACGCACGAAGCGCTTCGCTTCAAGCTTCCTTGTGCGTACTGCTAAAGAGTGGAATTCTTTGCCAGAGTCTGTATTTCCTGAAGGGTACAACCTGGGAGTCTTCAAGGCCCGAGTGAATAGGTTGCTTATGGGACGACGTGCTACATCGTAGACCGCATCATCGCTTACCACCAGGCGAGATAGTGGTCAAACGTCGCCCCATCATCATCAATATAAAAAAAAAAAAAAGATCGGATATATGTTGGGTATATTCAACATGACACTAGGTTTTCCCCATATGTTAATCTGACGCGCTCGAGTAACTACCGAAATCCCTTCATGGGCTCCCCTACTATAAGTTTTATCAATGTTTATATGAATATTCATAATCTTTATATATATAATTCTTCTGTGAGTGTGTATGTCATTGAACTCCTCCTAAACGGCTTGACCGATTTAAATGATTTTTTCTGTACGCGTTTGAGTGGCGCCCTGGATGGTTTAGATTCACAAATCAGCCCGGCAGATGGCACCGCAGTCTAGGTTAGTTATCCTAAACGGCTGAATGAATATTTGTTTATACATTCAAGTGGATATGCAGGACAACGTCTATCGGGTAGTATCTTCATATATATATTCATATAATACGTATATTCATTATTAATCGTAATGGTCATAATGGCAACAGTCAGGTACAATCTCGAACAGTTCATCGATGTAGGTACATTTTAAATGTTGACCCTTACGTCTTGTCTTGCCAGCTATGATGTTACTCCCGTTTAATAAGGGGTAAATCTATTGCCATACATTTCCCATGATTTCAAACTTAATTTAAAAATCACAGCACAAATAGCATTTTAATTATAATAATGCTGACTACAAAGTCAAAATAATGATATCTTATCATGAAACTCAAAAATTATATTCATCTAGGTACACACGGCTACACATCGAGCTTTACATAACCAGTATAAACTGAATGTTAAATGTGCGGAAAGATGATGCGACGCGAGGCCAGGATAAACTGGTTATGTATGTGTGGCCGTGTGTACGAGTTCGATCCGAACACGGTAGGTTTTGTAACTTTTTTCATTTTTCCTTTCGTAATATTCTGCAATAGTGTTGTGAACAGTTCTTATATGAATACCCGACAAATACCGCCAAAATGGAAGGAAAATACGGGGACAAATTTACACTGAGTGTAAGCCATTTGCCAAACATGGCCGTGTTGCCGGCAAAACTGTATCTTTTGCTAACTTTTATTAAAGTACCTCAGTTGTAGTTGTTTTATGTAAAGAAAAAACTAAAAGCAATGTTGTAAAACGACGTATTGTTCACATATTTCAATTCTTTGTAGTAGCAATACAAATTATGCGAACTATATATAAGTTTACGTAGATTTATGTGATTATTTTATATACGGATATAAAGTATTACCTACTGGGCTTTTTAAAAAAAAACTCAGTGGTAGCGCGGAGTCTGGAGTTGTGCCCGGTATATGGCAATAGGCTCACCCCCTATTACATGGGACTCATAACATAAATAGTGAAAAGTGGGTGTTACATTGTACAGTGGCATAATGTACACCTCTGCCTAACCCTTCGGGGGTAAAAGACGTGATATTATGTTATGTTATATAAAGTATCTCTTTTAAAAATAAGTTCCTTATGAAACTTAGATACTTTCTGTATCACAGTTTCGAATCTGGCAGTCACCCAGACATACAGCAATAAACTCATATCACCTGGACAAGTGGACAATTGTGACATAACGAGGCCATTAAATTCCCCGTACTAAAAGTTCACGTAGGACCACCTCTTCTCAAAATATCCATAATAAGTACTCATGTCCTTTTCATCCCCTAACACAGTCCATGTTGCGGGCAAGGGCCATACAAATCTTAATGAGATTCCCATCACACGCAGTCTTGACTACACTTAGACCCCCGAAAATAGCATAGGTACCTAGAATGTTATAAATATGCAAATAGAAATTTCAAACTTTGTTTAACAAGTACCTACCGTTGTAAGGTTCAGCGATTTCACGATTTTAAGCCTTAAAAGATTGTGATTTTTGGATAATAAATATATTATTAAAAAGCTGATTATATAATAGTAGGTGTGGGTATACATAAGAATTTGGTTTTCATGTAGGAAAATGATGACTAATTAATACCCCGAGCTTACGACGCGTCGCGTTCCGCGCGCACCTCGATGAGCCATCAGGCCAACACGGATGGGGCCCAATAGGGCTGATGCCGATACGGAGTCGCGGAGACCCTAACGGGTTACCGGGGCTCCAGATCGAAGTGCAGGAGTAGGAACGGGGTGGTTTTTAGTAAGTAAGAGTCTGACACTCCCTTCCACTTCACCCAGGCGGGAGCAGTCATACGAAGATTTTCCTCCATTAAAAAAAAAGTAAAAATCTATATCTATATAAATAAAAATGAATTTCTGTTCGTTAGTCTCGCTAAAACTCGAGAACAGCTGAACTGATTTGGTTAATTTTGGTCTTGAAATGTTTGTGGAAGTCCAGGGAAGGTTTAAAAGGTGAGAAAAAAAATTGAGGCGAGACGAAGTTTGCCGGGTCAGCTAGTATATAAGTAAAAATGAATTTCCATTCGTTACTGTCGCTAAAACTCGAGAACGGCTGAACCGATATGGCTAGTTTTGGTGTTCAAATGTTAGCCCAGGGAAAGTTTAAAAGGTGAGAACAATTTGTTTAGTCGGTACGAAATTTGACGGATCAGCTGGTTTGGTATAAAAGTAGTTATTTCAAATCCAACTATGTGTTTTATGAGTCGGTAAGCGAAAGGTTAGCTAGGACCAATTGTTACAATACAAATGTTTTTCTTTTCTTTTGAAAGCAGATGGAGCCACAAGCAGAAAACTACTGAAGTTTATAAATACAGACTGTTATTAGTTATATATACAACAACACTGAAGTAACAACAATACAATATCAGCCACATCAAGCAGTATCTCTGACGTAAAGTGATTTCAATGGGCAAACCTACTCTGATTCAGAACATGTCCAATACGACGACAATGCGACCCTTGTCACGCAGATCCATAGCATAAAAATGTTCGCTACTTACTTGTAGATATCTCACACTGGTTTTAGTCTAGAGGTAGTTTACACTGACTGGCTGACAACAAATTTAAAAATGTTACTTATTGCGAAGATTTAAGAATTATATTTGGAATTGTTTATGTATTTGGAACAATAAAGTATAAATACTAAGTAGATAATAACAGTAACTGTTATAGTTATATACCTATGTCAAGCCAAACCGAAGAATGCGCTTTTGGCAGTAGCACTTGGATCCATTAGACCTACATAATAAGGTATGTATGAGGTAATATGTGTGTCATTTACATTACATTTGTAGTATCAACGTTTCCTACATTTAGGAAATGCTAATAAAACATCCAAATGTTTCGAAATGATGTTTAATAAGTTTATAATATTTATTCGTCGAGTAACTAATTTAGTTCTCAACAACAAGGGGCTTTGTAGGATCATTATTTATACATGAGGGACTGTTCCAAGTCATTATTCGTAGTATTATTTAGTGAAATAATTTGTCAGTACCACTGAACTAGTAGCTTACCAAATTGCGTAGGCGTTCTACACTTCTATCAATTTATTTTACGTTTGTAATTGTACCGTCATGGTTGATTTCTCGAAATGAAGCATAATATCACTACATAGTACTTATAAAAAGAAAGTCGCTATATCCGCCGTCTGTTTGTCCCTATGTATGATTTTTTTTAAGGGGGGAAAATCATCGAATGACTGCTCCCGCCTGGGTGAGGCGGGAGGGAGTGTCAGACTCTTACTGACTAAAACCACCCCGTTCCTTCTCCTGCACGTCGAGCCGGAGCCCCGGTTACCCGTTAGGTTCTCCGCGACCGTTAGGTTCTCCGCGACGTCCCTATGTATGCTTAGATCTTTAAAACTACGCAACGAATTTTGATGCGGTTTTTTTTAATAGATAGAGTGATTCTTAACAAAGGTTTATATGTTTGTAGAGGTATAATACATGCATATTGCACCCGTGCGAAGCCGGTTATCTATAATAGCATTTTTCGTCTATTAGTTTAGTCTAAGTTTTTAAGGCAAAACGATGGAATATAGATAAAATTTTCTCAGAAATCAAGTAGATAAATATGGACTATTTATACAGCAGCGAGGTAAGACGCGACTAAGGAACTACACATTTGAAATAGCCCGGGCAGTAGCACTCTCTGATAAACCTGAACATCTTAAAGTATTTTTTTCTATTTTTAACGTTGCCCCACACTAGGATTTTCTTGATGTCGTGGTTTCGTTTACAAACATACAAGTTCCCACACAGACCCGGAACAACAATCTGTGGATCACACAAAGAGTGGTTCCGTGCGGGAAACAACCCGCGACCGCGACAATCAGTTGCCCAGCCACCGCGCCAAACGTGCAGTCCAACTCCAACTCACTTGCCAAGCGTGGAGAAAGAGGTAACCAGGAGACCTTGTCCAGATTAAGCAGAACAGTTAGATAATAAATACAGGTCCACAACATTTTGTAGGTATTTTATTTCGAATTTGGTAAAATTGAACATATTATGTAAATTATAAATGTACAGAATAGTACAAATATTAATAGAGACATTATTTATTCTTTTTGTCAGTAGTTTCAATTTTTTTTTTTTTTTTTTTATATTTTAGTATGTTCTGTTATTTGTATGTTGCGTCAGGTATGTCTTTACATTATTCTCACATGTGTGTACAATATTGGAATATGTATCAGAGCAATGTAAAACAGACTTTTTTTAAAAGAGTAACGAATGGAGTTTCTTGCTCGTTCTTCTCCACTCGAATCGACATTTTGGAACGAGCGCCTAGCTTCACTGACGGACAGACTGACAGACTATTATATATCTCATATTTGTTGACGTTTCAAAAGTACCAAATTATGGTTTAATTGAAATAAATGCTTTTGAGTTTGAGTTTGAGTTTTAAAATATTTTGCATTTTATTTTTTTGTATTATGTACCACGCTCCTCCCGCTAGGTGGACCGACGACATCGCCAGTGTTGCGGAGAGCTGGTGGATGCAGGTGGCGAGTTGTCGTTCGACGTGGAGGACTTAAGGGGAGACCTTTGTCCAGCAGTGGACGTCTTTCGACAGTTGATAATGATCACGATCGTATACTATGGATATAATATTACATCTACAGTCCGTGACAGACCATTACTGGACCATGGGCCTCTACATAGGAGGTCCTCTACTTACCTCTACTTAGTCGACTTCTATGACACCTGCAGAAGAACAGGATTAGGGGGGAAAAGGGACAAAATTTTTTATAAAGAGATTTTACCTACTTGGTATAAATCTTTTGAAATCAATAAAGACGTTAACACATTTGCGCCCGTACCGATCGGTTCCTTTTATTAAAAGAATATCATAATAACCGCTTACAAATATGTGGAGAGGAGACGTAATCACAGAATAATATCACATTTTCTTTTAAAAGGTGACGTCAGACTCGTTATCAATGGAGAAAGTGAAAACGGATCCCGCATATCCATTCGCTTAAGGCTTTGACTGCCAATAAAAACTGTTGAAGGCAAATCCTCCGCTAACGTCGGTCACCGGTGACTGCCATGGCGTTTAACGTGTTAAACCACATTGATATATTATAGATGTCACGTTACTTCACGTATTTTGGGATACAAATGATCTGTAAGGGATCACTTCACGTTACAAATAGGAACATAGAGGTAGTGTGAAGAATTATTCAGCTGGCATTTTTCTTCAACATAGATAACTTATTAGGGTACTTATAGCCTATAGGGGTTGTATTCTATAAAGGTCTATTAGAGGGAATCGTGTTATTAATTGCATGTATAACTATCTTTTTGATTGAGAGGCAATATTTTTTTTGCAATAAATCTAATAATTTAGATAAACGCTGAGTCTGGAATCTAATCCATTGGCTAGCCCCAGTTTGTCATGTAATTTAGATTGATAAATATTGAAAAACTGCCTCATTGGCCGAGTGGTCGCAAGTGCGACTGCCGGGCAAGGGGTCTCGGGTTCGATTCCCGGGTCGGGCAAAGTATTACTGGGTTTGTAAAAACCTCAGTAGTAGCACGGAGTCTGGAAATGTGCCCGGTATATGGCAATAGGCTCACCCCCTATTACATGGGACTCATAACATAAATAGTGAAAAGTGGGTGTTACATTGTACAGTGGCATTAAGTGCCATAATGTGCACCTCTGCCTACCCCTTCGGGGATAAAAGGCGTGATGTTATGTTATGAAATATTGAAAAACAAATGGAGTTATTGTGTATTGTTATGTCATGTAAACCAACTAATAAATAACCATATATTCATGTCAAAAAGGTTCACATTTGTGTCAATACTGAACATTAATAAAGACTTATAAATCATACCTGTCGATTAATCAGGTGCGCTAACAAATAGGTAAGTATTTAATAAAAGCATCTATTGTTTTACTTGATATTAAAAAATGTAGAACATTTTTATTTAAACAAAAACATTGATAAACAAGATAGAAAACGAAACGAAACAGCAAAACAGAATACTTTAAGTCGAACCGAAATTTAATTTTAATTACATTCTAAACTAGAATTGAGTCCGAATTCGTTTGGCGAAATTCGTATTTTTAATGTATATTTTGAAGCAGAATTTAACAGAAGTTACTTTATAATTCGACCTTGTATAAAATATCTTACTAGAAAACATTTATCTGATATGAATTGAGATATGCAAGAGAGGTAAGTATGTGCATCTAAGGTTGGAGTATCAAGATTCCTTAGGGGTGAGCTGGAGCGGTACAACATAATGTTACATGTTACATATTTGCAAGCGTACGAGTACGAGTAACGTAGGGAAGTTCAGTTAGACATTTCCGACATCTCGTCTATACTTCGACAAATACTATAGTTGCATTTTAGTTACGAGTTTAACAATGTCATGTTTCCTCTTTCAATTTTTTTTTGTGAACGGAACTGTTTGGTGACGACGTTTGAGTAATTAAATGTTTGGTTGTATGTACAACCTGTATGTACAACATCTTAATGCACTTACTTACTTACATATGTATGTAAGTAAGTAAGTGCATTAAGATGTTTCATCATCATCAAAAACCTGTGAAAGTCTTTTATAAATAAGGTTCAACATTATCACTATAAAGTCATGTGGAGATCGCATTTTAAACATTCCAGTTTTTATAATCTGTGTATAAACTGTGAATAAAATGCCGCGACCACGTACGCTGCTCATGAGGAAGAACCCCTCTGTGGTTCGAAACTAGTAGAGCTTTTCTCAGTATATTCACGTGAGTAACCCGAGATTTTAGTTAATTCCAGTTTTATCATTCTTATTATTCAATTCATCGATGCGTTAGTTAGTATTTCTCCTGTTAAAGCCAAGCGGAATCACGGGTAAAAGCTACTGTTTTAATAACAATTTCTATAAGATTTACAACATTTTTTGTTTATTTTTACGGACAGCTTTATCTTACTTACCTCGTCTTTAATTAGTCTTGAGAAATAGCCTCATTTAAGTACCTGTCTTTATATTATAAGATTTTATTGTGTTAAATAAATAGAGATTGTTTTTTTATTTATAGGTAACTGTGAAATTTGTTAATACTAGTTTTTGATGTTAACTATGTTTTATTTACCTACATGATAATAGGTATGCTGTTTAAATCACGCATGATCTTTTTTTAATTTTTGGCTATGGAACCTTTTACTTGTCCATGGGTCAATTGGCGGCGCCAATTGCTTACCACCAGGTAATCCGTGTGCTCGATTGCCGGCTCAAACTACAGAAAGAAACTTGAGGAGCAGAATATAATAAAAAATATTATAAGGAAAATATTTTTTTTAATTAGATACCATCCGTGAAATATGCTTAAGAATAAAAAATAAAATACATTTTTTTACAATCAAGTACTTATTTGTCCGTCTAATAAGACAAACCCATAAATAGGTAACTAATAGGTAACAAGGAGAGAGATTACTATTACTAATTTTACCAAATACCATTCTAGATAATATACATGAACTACAATTAACAACAGATAGTAGATGTATTAACGGGGACCACCACTACTTCATATGATTTAAAATATTAGGTACTATATATATAAAAAACCTTCCACGAAAAGCCTTTACGAAAAGAGATTTCGAATGAAACAAAAAGTTGTTGGCAGTTGGCAGCCTACCTCAACGTACCTCTATATTATGTTAACGACTAGTTTTCCGCTTCGTGGCCTCACCCGCGGCTCAACCTTTTGCGGGTTCAGTTGAGTTAATACCGTTTTTGTCTGACACCTTCATAACAAACACAATTTTCGACCCCGTCAAAGTCGAATTACTGGATACGGTATCCAAAATAAATAATAAAAAGGTTGTATACTGAAAAAATGATTTCTTTATACTAATTTATTTAAAATGGGATATAATATTAAACATATTTGTACTGAATTACATACATAACATCACGCCTTTTATCCCCGAAGGGGTAGGCAGAGGTGCACATTCTACCACAGTACAATGTAACACCCACTTTTCACTAGTTGTTATGAGTCCCATGTAATAGGGGGTGAGCCTATTGCCATATACCGGGCACATTTCCAGACTCCGTGCTACTACTGAGAATTTTAAAAAACCTAGTAATACTTTGCCCGACCCGGGAATCGAACCCGAGACCCCTTGCCCGGCAGTCGCACTTGCGACTACTCGGCCAACGAGGCAGTACTGAATTAATACAGCACATAATTCGATGTGTGATGAGTATTTACAAAATGAGCTCAAGGTTGTTATGACGTAAAGTAACATGGTATTTCAAATAATATTTGAACGGACTCTGAGATTGATCTAGTACCTACTACACAGCAATCGTTCTTTAGATGTATAGGTACTAATTAAAACATAAATAATTTATAAACAAATACAACTATCCATAAACGCCAAAAATGTATCTACAACTAAGTTTTTATAAGGAAAATAACGAAAATCGCCAAAGAACTAGAGTTACCGACAAAGCTTGCAAAATCTGTAGACTGAAGTGGCAATGGGTAGGCTACGTCGCTCGCCGGACTGATGGCAGATGGGCCAGGAAAATCCTTGAGTACCTACCACAGCCTGGAAGAGGAAGCATGGGCAGGCCTCCTGCTAGGTGGACCAACGACATCGCCAGAATTGCGGGGAGCCAGTGGATTCAAGTGGCGAGTTTTCCTTCGACCGACGTGGAGAACCAACGGGAGGCGTTTGTCTTGTCCAGCAGTGGCCATCTTTCGGCTGTTGATGAAAATGATGATGATGATGTTTTATAGCCCCCAAACATGTAAAAAAGAATGAAAAAGTTAACACTATTGCGGCACACATCGGTATATTATCCAGACACTGTTTTGATCCATTTCTATCAGTTGAAAACAGTAATTTAATTAAACCATGCATGACGTAAAATGTTCAGAGAGTTTATTTTGATTTCGTCAGATGATTACAAAGATTCCGATCTCGTTTTTACAACATGATGGTTTTGCGTAAACAAGAAATAATTCGACTTTAGTATAAACATGAAAACATAGTAAATACTTTCAATGTTGATAAGCACCTACATTTACATAGAGTTTATTGGCTTATTTTACTTTTTATTGGAGTAGATGCCACATATATCTTTATATATATATTTCTGTTGTTTTATTTATTTATTTTTTTTATGTTTAAAAAAAACGTTGCCCCACACTAGGATTTTCTCCTGTGTCGTGGGTGCGTTTACAAACATACAAGTTCACATACACAATGACACCCGGAACAACAATTTGTGGATCACACAAAGTGTTGTCCCGTGCGGGAATCGAACCCGCGACACGTTGCACGGCAGCCGGTTGCCCAGCCACCGCACCAACCGTGCAGTCAAACAAACTATGTTACATTTTGTAGTAAATCTAATATGACACCCCTTAGTACCAACTGTCTGGTTAAGAATAATAATAATAATAATAATAATTGCCCGCAGGGCACCTTGAGGCGAGGTGACGGGCATTAGCGATCCCGCGGGCTACCATCATCCCGAGTGCTCCAGGGAGAAGTCACCGTTCCTTCTTCTCCGGCTTGCCTTAATTGGCTGGCTGGAGTGAACGATGACAAGGAACAGGTCTCCCACCTCTGGCTTGCCTTCATTGGCCGTCCAGAGTGGAGTCGCGAGAGCAGTGATCCTGCTCGGAGGGTAAGAAACTATTCGTAAGTCGCGAGTGGGCCAGGGATGCAGGAGGCTTCGGCTGGAGCAGATGATCTGAGTAGAAAGCGGTGGTAGTTTCTTAACCCTTCAGCCACTCACATTCTCGTTGCCCCTTTGTTGCTATATCTAGCAACCATTCCCGGGGCCCGGTTGGTGAGTTGGCGAGTCTCCGCCTGCCATTTTTACGTGTAAAAATTACATTGTTTCGGCAGGTGTCATAGTCATCCATAGTTCCCAATTTACCAGTCCACAGCAACCCATCCATAGCCCTACCTTTTTTTTTCCATTATTCACAATAGTCCTACACTAACCGGGGACTGTCCTTGGGTGCATTTCCATAGTGCATAAAGGGATAGTCGCCGGTTTGTGTCTCCATTACATTTAGATTAAAGTTGTCTAAAGGGCCTCTGCACAGTTGGCTTAGGCCCCTCGTACGCCTCCCAAATGACCGGGACCCTGTGGTCCCGTGAATGGTAAAGACATACAATAATAATAATAGCCTTTATTTAACAATCTTTCTTACAATTGTAGTACATAACAATAATCTTATTTAATTATTTGACACCGGTACATGAAGATTGTCTTGCTGTCCAGCATAGGCCTCCCCTAGAGCTCGCCATCGGATGCGATTCTGCGCTTGTCTCATCCAATTATGTCCCGCTATTGTTTTGAAATCGTCTTCCCATCTACGACGCTGTCTCCCTTTCCTTCGTTTGTATTGTCTTGGGCACCACTCTGTTACGTCCTTACCCCATTTATCCCTATTACTCCTCATCATATGGCCTGCCCACCTCCATTTTAGTTTTTTAACACAGTAAGTAACATCCGTGATTCTAGTTTTCCCTCTTATACCTCTAAGTTTTATTTTATCTTTTAATTTAATGTTAAGTATGCTCCGTTCCATATTGTGTTGACAAGTTTCTAACTTATGTATGTTATGGTTAGTTAAGCTCCAGGTTTGGCAACCATATGTCATAACCGGCAGAATACACGTATCAAATATTTTGCTCTTTGCTTTCAGTGGCACGAGTGGGTTTTTCATGATCTCCTTGAGGGACCAGTATCTTTTCCATGCCAAAGTGATTCTGTTATTAATTTCTTTTGTTGCCAAATCTATTGGAGATATGATCTGACCAAGGTACGTGTATTCCTTCACATATTCTATGGTTTTTCCATTGACAATTATAGGGGTGTTTTCCGAGTTTGACATTATTTTGGTTTTCGCCGTATTCATAGACAATCCTACATTATCACTTTCATACACCAGTTGTTCTAACATCTTTTGTAAACTTGTTGAATCTTCGGAAATTATTATAAGGTCGTCTGCAAATCTAAGGTGGTTTAATCGCACTCCGTTGATAATTAATCCATAGTTATCCCATTCGAGACGTCTAAACACGTGTTCGAGAACAGCTGAGAAAAGTTTGGGTGACAAAGGATCACCCTGTCTTACTCCTCTTTTTATTGGAAAAAAATCTCCATCTCTTTCGGTTCTTATTTTTGCTTTCATGTTCCTATATATGTTGGTAATCAGTCGAATATACTTTTTCTCCACTCCTTGTGTTTCTAAGGCTTCCCAAATCTTTGTGTGTTTTAAAGAGTCGAACGCTTTATTATAATCCACGAATGCCAGGTAAAAAGTAATATTGTATTCATTACATTTCTGGATTACTTGTTTTATAGAGTGAATGTGATCAATTGTTGAGAACTCGCTGCGAAAACCTGCTTGTTCTTTGGGTTGGTTTTCATCCAAAGTCTTTGTTAAACGATCTAGCAGTACTTTTGAAAATATTTTGTACACATTGGACATCAAGCTGATGGGTCTATAGTTGGCTATATCATCTTTGTTCCCTTTTTTATGTAGTAATATAATAGTTGATATAGTCCACTGTTGAGGTATATATTCTGTGCGCAAAATTTCATTAAATATCTCAGTAATAGTGTTTACCGTTACTTTGGATGATCCTATTAACACTTCATTAGATATGCAGTCTCCTCCAGGCGTTTTCCCTTTCTTCTGTGATTTGATAGCCTTATTGATTTCATCTCGCAGTATATAGGGGGTCTCTTCTTCGTCAGTTCTGACCCAGCTTACTAGCTGGTTGGATTCCTCTATTGTTACGTCTTTGTTGTATAATTCGCGGTAATATTCTGTTGCTACTTTTAATATTTCGATTCTATTTGTTTTACTTTTCTTGTTTCTATGATTTTTCATGCTGTCGATCCAGGTTGTAGTGTCTCTTAATTCGACCCATGCTTTCTTGACTCCGCCTGATTTTTCTATATGGTAATTTAGTGTTTCAGTCCTCAATTTCTCTCTGTGTTTTCGTATTTGCAAGTATATTTCTTTGCTCAGATTTGTTATTTCTTTTTTGTTGTTTTTCCTGTCTTTAATCAAAATTTTTCTTTGCATGATCAATTTTCTTGCTTTTGGACCTAATTTATCTTTTTCCTCTCTTGTTGTTCTCATTTTACTCTCAGTTTCTTTTAATTCCTTTTCTAGAGCGTCATACTTTACTTGCACTTCTTTAAGATTATCTATTTTTTCTAAATTACTGTGTAAGGCTTCTAAAATACTTTCCGGGATTGGTAAAGCTACTGGTTTCGTATTGTAGATATTTTTCCTAGGTGTTTTTGGTTTTTGTGTATACAGTTGTCCTCTGAGTAGTCTGTGGTCTGAGTTGTAGTTAAATTGGTTGATAATATTTATGTTTAAAAACAATCTTGGTCTGTTTGTGGTAATATATTCTATTTCGTTTCTTATCTTACCATTCGGTGATACCCATGTCCATTTCCTATTAGGATTCCTTTTGTAATAGCTGTTCATGGTCTTTAGGTTGTTTTCCAACGCGAAGTTTATCAGTCTTTGTCCATTATCATTCCTTTTTCCAGTTGTGTGTGGTCCAAGTACTTTGTCTTCGTTGGTTCTTCTCTTTCCTATTTGGCCATTGAAATCTCCCAATACAATTATAGTTTTATACAAAGTTGGCATTATTTCGTTAAGTTTGTTGTAGAAATCGTTTTTTACTTCTTGTCTGGTAACATCAGTCGGAGCATATATTTGAACGATTGAAGATGGTTGTTTATGGCCAGGTAATTTAATATTCAAAATTGCTATCCTATCCGATATGCCTCGAAATTCTATTATTTCGTTTTTAAGATATTTTTTGACCATAAATCCTACTCCATAAAGGCCAGCCAATACGTTTTTGTAGTAAAATATATATTTATCATGTTCTTCAGTTCTCTCTTCTGCTCTCCTCACTTCGCTTAACCCTAAAATATCCCAATGTATGGTTTCTAATGCATTTTCTAATTCGACTAAGGATTCTTGGGATTTTAACGATCTTGCGTTTAGTGTGGCTATATTCAGTCTTGTTCTTTGTTTATGTTTATTTTTTCCGGAGTAGTATTTGTTAAGATTCTCAGATGTATTTGTATTTACTGTAGGCTCTTGGGGGGTGCGGTCTATCTCCCCGCGGTGACCAACCGTGTTGGGGATCTGTTTGTTTTTTGCTAGAATTGTATTTTTTACATTTAGTTTCTTCATGTTTCCGGTGTCAGATAACTCCTATGCCTTATTATGAGGTTGTGTTTGCTTCTCTGACAGTGAGAAAGATCTGGCTCTCATGTATGCAAATGCATCGGTTTTGTGCATTTTAGACGGAGCCATAATGTTCTTCCCTTCTGTGGAGTGAGGTTGTTTTTGTGTGTTCTTGGGTGACATAGAAATTTCTCTTTTCCTCTTTTCGGCTTCTGGTTTTCCCCTTACAATAAGTTTATTGTTTTTGATGAATGCTTCGTTTCCCTTTTCTCTTTCTTCTTTTAGTTGTTGCTGTAAGTTTTTACGTAGTTCAAGCGTTTCTTTTGAGAAGTCTTCGGTAAGAAAAGTCTTAAGTGGCATTTTTGCTTTATTTTTCATTATTTCTGCCTTCCTTTGATATGATGTCAACGAAACAAGTATGGGTCTGATTTTGCTTCCATCTTGTTTTCTTCCCAATCTGAAGAATTTATTTATTTCGAATTTTTCTATTTTAACATTCAAGTTCTGTAAAATATCCATTATTATGTTGAATAACTCTGTATAATTATTCTCAGTTTCCTTGACGCCGTGTAGTATTATATTGTTCTTCCTGTTTGTCTCTTTTAAATGGTTTATTTCTCTATTCAATGTTTGCTGTTTATTTTCTTCCAATAATGGTTGTATTTTATCGTCTATAGTGCGCATTAAGGTATTAGTAATGTTCTGTGTAATTGTTGTTGTTTGTTTTTCTAATTCCATTTTCATCAATTGAAATAGTTGTAGCATTTCCTCTGACATACCCTTACTATCCATCATGCAATAATTAAACGTATCAGTCTACGTGTATCCGAACGTTAATGTTCCGTCTGTTGCATTGGTATTGCTGCGATTGTTTACGTCAGTGAGACGTGCCAAGCGTCAGGTTGACAGTTGATATATCCACAACAGAAATGTCAAAGGAATGTAATATAGGAATTCTAACCTCCAAACTGTGGTACCAATTGATGTTGTGATATTTTCCAATGTAGTCCGATTTTAAGTGATTTATCCCCAATTCAAATTGTTTGACTTTGGTGTAGTGATTTTTTCCACTTTGGATAGATATTTGCTGGTTTTCACTGGTTAGCAGATAAGAAACTCGAGAGCACGTATATTGCACTGTTACTCTTATGACCGCCGGAAACGGAAACGTGGTTAAGAATACTATCATTTAAAATTAAGTAGGTAGCCTTGTTATAAAACTACAGAAAATGAAAATGCTAGTAATATGTGATAATCAGGTAGTCAGGTGATGAATGATAAGATAATAAATGATAGTTAGCGGGAAAAGATCTAAATAAAAGTAGCAATAAAAAAAAATATACTTTTCATAATTATCCACACAAGAAATAAACAAAAAGCAAAAGTTTCAATCCTAAAACATTCACGTCTAGGGTTCCCGCGCAAATCAACAAACTGTACGAGCTGGTAAACTAGCGACATCTATTTTGGATTGCTTGAAACTCAAGAAGGGCGCTGCTGAGTAGCTTCCAAAAGAGAACCCTTGTAGAAAATCGAAAGCAACGCTATCTATCGGGAAATAGCGCTCCTTCAGCATACATCATTACAACGACATCTGGCGGCAGAAAGCTGAGACGTTGGAAAAGCATTTTCAAGTAGCAATCTGTTTGCAGTTGGAACCGAGGAGAAGAATTTTCCTCTTGCTGAAATTTTCTATAGAATCACATAGAGAGCGCTGTAAAAAGTTCAACGGATTTATTACAGAAACAGAGCTACAAGTTGTTCTGTGTCCAATTTAACTTTTAGCTAAGGATGTTGACTTGATCTTCAGGAAATAAAGATTTTACACGAATAAATATGTCAAGCCCAACACAAGTATTGTGTAATAACCAGTGATCGGAAAAAGGTGCGGTTTCTTTTTAGCTTTTGTCACGATTTTAGGTTTTTGTTAATTTTGGTGTTGAATAATTTTATTTTATGCTCTTTCTTACATCTTAAAATATTTATTGTTGAAAACAATAAAAGTTTTAATTTTATTTGGTTTTATGTTAAATTAAAGAAATAAAATCACGAAACGAAATCAATTGTTTTCTGTATTAATAACAATTATATTAAATGTAATAGGTATATAAATATCCCGAAACTGGAACCGAAACTTTCCCGAAAAAATGTTGTAGTAAGGAAGTCTCCACTTTTTTGTTTTAGTTCCTTGAAGTTTAGGTAAATTAACTCACCTTTTTCCGATCACTGGTAATAACTTACTGGGACTGCCTCAATGTTAAACAAATATTGTAATTCTTGAGATAATAAACAATTTGAACTTGAAAAAAATTGTAATTTCAAAACGTTCCCAAAAATATCAAAATCCAGGGTACTCTAAGAATCGAACCCAGCTATTTCGGATTTAATCTAACAATAAACTAACAATCAAATCTCAATAATATATGAATATGTATATCTTTAAAGTATTCGTACTACTACACGTCGCTGTATCAACGTGAACCAATCGTCCATGTCGATGCAGCGACCGTCAGGCAGGGTGCAATGTATAGGTATCTAGACTTCAAACTTCATTATTATGAGGCTATGACAACGGAGTCGCGGAGAACCTAACGGGTTACCGGGGCTCCGGCTCGAAGTGCAGGAGTAGGAACGGGGTGGTTTTTAGTCAGTAAGAGTCTGACACTCCCTCCCGTCTCACCCAGGTGACTGGTCACCAGGAGGCCCAAAAAATGAGGCTATAACAGTGCTCAGCAGTGGGCATTTATAGCCTCTGTTGATGAAGATGATGATGAACCGCATATGCCTTACATGCATTATCGCGCTTCTTACCGCCTATTACGGTTTAGCTGAATCCCATCTTCGTTACGGGGTTATATTCTGGGGTAATTCAACCGACAAAGATATGGCATGCAAGGCCCAAAAACGGTGCATTCGGTCAATGTATAAACTAAACACTACAGATAGTTGTTACCCGTATTTTAAAGAACTTAACATTTAACATTACCGTGTATTTATATATCTAATGGAAATGGCTATGTTTGTCAAGTCAAATCCACATTATTTTAAAAAAATGAACGACGTAGTAGCACGAAGTAGACGAGACGATAGTCAACTATGTCTTCAAAGAGCGAAGACAACACTAATGAGCAAAAGTGTCTGTTGCATGGCACCTAAAATCTTTAATAAATTACCTAAATTTTGGAGAGATTTGAGTATGTCAATTAAAAAACAAATTGAGAAAATTATTAGTTGACAAGGCATATTACAGTGTTGCAGATTTTCTAATGGACAATGGAATAGAATAGAGGAAAGTGACCAAATATGGAATACCATTTTGTTTCTTACGCATAATTTTCCCAAACGTTGCAAATAATAAAACTTTTTGTGGTAATTACAACAATTATATATTTTCGCTTTATTTTGTAACAAGAATTGCATACTTTTAATACTTTTGGGTTAAAAATTTAAAAAAAATAAACGACAATAATGTTACCTAAATTTGGAATAGGTACCCCAAATATGGAATAAGTGCTGTAAATACGATTAAAACTAAACCGGAACTTACATAAAATTCTTTAGAAAGGTTGGTACAACATAGAATAGATCACAACGTATTTTCAAAAGTCACAAATCCAGGCACCAGTCTCTGCTCCGGGGCAATCAATATGTGCCCAGAGTCCACATATGAGGTACTTGACCCATGTTTCTCTATGAGTATCATTTGAAAACAGAATACCACAGAAAGTACACTCCGAATCTTCAGAGTCTGGAGTTGTATTTCCTATCAAAGCATCGGGCTCACCAGTGCTGGATTTATAAATAGGCCGTATAGGCCGCGGCCTAGGGGCGGCAGCGTCTTAGGGGGGCGGCAGATTTTAGAGGACGGTCACTCGATTTCAGACTATAAAAGCAAATCACGTTCACTGATTTTATCATGTTTTTCATAGGTACTTAAAGAAATCCCTAAATAAACTCATTCCTATCGAAACCTAGTGAGGGACAGATGAGAAAAATGCGGCTCTCATCAATTTTGAGAAATTAATCTCTGATCTCTGTCCAATGTTTATCCCAACTTGGATATAGCTGTACACATTGCTCTTTCCACTCCGGCAACAAATTGTTCTGTGAAGAGGTGTTTTTCCTAGAGCGCGTGAAAAATTATCATAGGTCAACTGACAAAAATGTAAACAACTTAAATCAAACCAGTAGTTTTTTAACCGACTTCCTAAAAAGGAGGAAGTTATCATTCGGCTGTATGTTTTTTGTATTTTTGCGTTTGTGGACGGATTTTGATAATTTTTTTTTGTTGGAAAGGTCATACTTTCGGGGTGGTCCAATTTCCACCACGTCAGGATCTGATGATGGGATCCCATAGAAACCGAGGGGAACTTTTCAGAATAGGGTAGACGACAAATTATTTTAATGTCCGTCTGGTAGATAATTTTAAATCATTACACACGTATTTTTTATTTTCTTACGGAAACGAATACTTTCCACGATATATTGATTTGAAATGTCGTGTGACGTCACTTTTATGTACATTTTATACGTAGAAATGACGTTTTAGCCTCCATTCCTAAACTTTGATTCGTTTTATCTAAGTATTGTTTTATTATACGACTAAATAAAAAAATACGTGTCTAATATTTTTTAAATAGCTAACTTACGGACTAATTAGATTTTTAATCGTCATCCCAATTGTATGGGCGGCGAGAGCGTTTGTAAATTTCTTATATAGTATTTAAAACTACTACAATTTGATGAAGGTGTGGATTTGTTATGATGATGGAGTCAAGAGACAGTCGAGAGAACTCCTCGAGGATTTGTGTAATTTATTTGTACTGAAAAGATCTTTACATCTAGATGGGATGTGATTGTCATTAGGGCCTGATGTTGAAGTAGTATGATAGCTAAGGGAACTCAACGGTTAACAGGAGCTACCTGATGTTTGGGCTTGATTATTTTGTATTACTGAGAACTTTACACCTAAATGAGGTATAATTGTCATTTGGGGCCGGATGATGAAGGAGTATGATAGTTAAGGGAACTCCTCAACGGCTGACAGTAGCGACTTGGTGTTTGGGCTTTAATAATTTGTTATGATGAGAACTTTGCACCCATGTGGGATATACGTAGTATACTGGGTCTACACAGGGTTACGGGATAAGTCGACCTAAATCATTTACGTGGTGGTAGTATCCATTATTCCTAACCGATTTGATTCAGGAACCCCATATCCCCAACTTAATTGTTCTCAAGATATCAGCCTTTGTATTACTTCTATCAAAATTCCAGATTTTGGTTGATTGCACCCACAGAACATTATGCACCTGATAAATAATGTAAAATTAAATTATAAACATCTTAATATTGTATTTAGTTAGAATGTTTAAAACTGTTACCGGAAGTAATAATATTTTTGTCATTTAATTATTTTCATTAAAAACAATTATATTAATATTATATCTTATGTAAATTAATATTTAAAACAGTGTTTGCGGATGTCTTAATATATTTGGTTGAACTATATAATTTAATTAGTAATTAATTGATAAACTGACTTATGTGGGTAGAAAGTATAAAAGGTAAGTACAAGTGACTTTCGAGTTAGTTCTCGTCTGGTTTCGAAGGAGAATACACCAAAACTAAGTTAAGTACCAATATTGTTCTTGAAGTTTGCTATTAAGTTTTTTACAGGAAAAGTAATAAAGCATTTTTGTTATCTTATAATAATGTGTATGATGTGTAATTGTGATTAAATACATGTTTTAGTGTTAATAGTTTAGTGTTTAATAATACTTATGATATGATATTACAGAACCTATTTTCTTAAATATGAAATATAATTAGTAAAACGTTACTTGTAGTTTGACTTATTAATTTACAATACTTTCTTATTTAGTTAACTTCTAATTAATGAATTATATTGCTTATTTTTCTCCGTTTATAACACACCCATATCTTTTGTTGTGTTTCGATGTTGTTCTATTTTTTGCTGCAAGCGACTGCCTCGTTGGCCGAGTGGTCGCAAGTGCGACTGCCGGGCAAGGGGTTCTCGGGTTCGATTCCCGGTCGGGAAAAGTATTACTGGGTTTTTTAAAATCTCAGTAGTAGCATGGAGTCTGGAAATGTGCCCAGTACATGACAATAGGCTCACCCCCTATTACATGGGACTTATAACATAGATAGTGAAAAGTGCCGAAATGTGCACCTCTGCCTAATCCTTCGGGGATAATTAGGCGTGATTTTATGTTATGTTATGTTAAACTAAAAAGCAAGAAAATAAAAACAAAAACTGTGTTTAAAATACCGAGTTCGAAAACTACTGATAGGTTATCCACCCATCGATAGGTTAGAAGTCGGTGCCTGTTTTTGTGATTGCAATTAGTTTGGGATTTTTGCACCAAAACCAAAAATGTTGAATATCTCAGAAACTAGCCACTTTCGGACTAAGGACCTCGGGTCTCATTTTGTAGGAAATTAGCTGTATTACCTCCCGAGAGAAATAGCTCAGTCTGTACCTCTAGATTTTGCTATTAAAGTCCCGTAAAAAATATAAGTACCTAAGTCTTGTTTCATGTTTCATGCAGTATACTACAATTACCTAATGGTAAATTATTATTTTAGAAAGGTAAGTAGATACATGGGGCGGCGGAAAAAAGTTGCCTACACTCATAAACAATATAAATCCGGCACTGGGGCTCACTGTCTGTATCAAACAAAACGATGGACTATTCCATAATTGGATTTTGCAACGACTTTAAACTGACATTAATATTTTTATATTTAAGAAATAAATACAATTAAATACCACCGAAATCGACAAAAGAACATCTAAACTGTCTCTAAAAGTTATAAAAACAATACGATGTGCACTTTATAAACGAAGAATGCGTATCTTTCACATACGTTAGAAAGTTGTGCAGAAGCTGCAAAACAAAACACTGCAATATTGACGAAAGGGCTCACTCGACTGATATGTCACAGCCTGTACCCGCAGATGGGGATAGAAACAAAGAGACAAACAGTGTTTCTTGCGTGTGTGAATTATAGTTTGTTAGTATTGCCGGTATCCCATATTAAGGATACTATTCCATATTTGGTCACTTTCCTCTAATATTTTAAATACTAAATAACTTGGACATTTCATCTATTTTACTATGACATTTCTTAACTATAATCTTTTGACATTGTACCTACCTCTATATTTTGTTAATGCGACTATTTTAATTTCTGTAATCAATTTAATAAGTACATTGCATAATATTGATTTTATTTTATATAATTTTATTCTTTTAATAATCTGTTAATTCATATTTGCATGCCTCCTGGTAAAATATGGTTGAGCTCGCAATGTACCTAAACACTACATATTGTATTACCCATATTTGCAAATAAACTATCTTTATCTTTATCTTTATCTATTTTCTCTTTTAATTTACAAACAAAATTATTATTTTGTTTGTAAATAATAATGATGCGTACATAACGTATGCAACGAGAACAATATTTAATTTCGAAGATTATATAGTTATAAAGTCAAAACAAATCTTGTCAGGTTTCAGGTAGATACTATAATCCTCACCGGCGCGTATTACTAACATAATTAATAAACGTAATTTTTTTTCTTTTTTTTTCTTATTTAAAAACGTTGCCCCACACTAGGATTTTCTCCTATGTCGTGGGTGCGTTTACAAACATACAAGTTCACATACACAATGACACCCAGACCCGGAACAACAATTTGTGGATCACACAAAGTGTTGTTCCGTGCGGGAATCGAACCCGCGACACGTTGCACGGCAGCCGGTTGCCCAGCCACCGCACCAACCGTGCAGTCAAAGTATTTATTTATTGTTCTACGACTTTTTAAAATTCAATCTTCTTATAATTACAAAAGCCTTGTAATTATCAAATTAAAATATATCAAGGCGAGACTAACAAGAAATGGTCATAAATGCGTATTACGTAAAGCGGTATAAAACATATTAGGTAAGTACTTACAAAAAGCAAAAATGTTTCAACCTTTTTTAAAGTCCACAACACTACGTTTTAACGAAAACCCCAGCAAGTTTTCCCTTCAATAACACCGCATTAGGCATCCGGATCGTTTACAATAAATCACTTAAATCTGCGACATTAATCAAACAATAACCGGTAGAAATTGGATCCTCACCTCATCATAAGCTTTTAGAGATCCTTTGTGAGCTAAAGAGCTCTGACATAACGTGTTATCAAATAAAAGAAAGGTGTGAATTTTCACAGGCGGTTATCGAAGCCCCACCTACTTAAGATGGCGCCATCCCCTCCACCTATCAAACAGCCAGTAGCGTTAGAGGATCTCATTTCGTTCATACCTACAGCCTCCGCGGACGATTGCTTGGCACCACCTATTTTCGGATGCAATTATCAGTTTCCGGCAAACTCGAGGCAAAGAAATTTAGTGTCGGTTTTAATCTCGGCGGCAAATGTTTGAATGTTGAGTGAAGTACCAATGTAGATAGGTGTAATGTTTTAAGTGGGGAGCCTATTTAAGAACATGAAGTTATAAATATTAAACTTATCTTAGCAATCATGGATACGACAGACGATATTTCTAGTACTTGTGAAAACGATTATATTCGTAACGCAGATAATAATGGCGTGTTGTGTGGTGCTGAAAGAGACTCAAGTTATGATTGTGAATCAGAAACGGAATACGATAGTGAAAATGAAACAATTGATATTTGTGACAACAGTGAACAGTCCAATCATCGAAACGTGGAAAACAAAAACATTAAAAACGTAATAAATCCTTTACTGAATGCCGATAAATTGTGTTTTTTTGAACAAAGTCGAGTAATATTTCCAACGAAAACATTAGACAATTTTAGAAATCTTCGCAATGGAAGTGAACCATCTCGTAATAGTGCGAAAGATTCTGTGAGCAGTGTGATTCATGGCAAAAGTAAAACTTTTCTTATAGACAGTATTTTAGGTAACAATAAAAGTAACAGTTCTAAAGTTGTTAGTAATAAAAATCTGGACGATGTTGACAACGTTGAAGAAAGTACGGATGAACACAACGGTAAGGATATTTTCATATACTTTTTAGTGATTACTAAAAAATTAATCTCTTAATAAAATACAACAACTTCTTAACAAACCAGAAATAATTCGGTACAACAATATAACCCGTGGACTGTGTACTCTAGGTATTTTTATTATGATTATCAATCCTAATAGTTTCATATTATAGCGTTAATTTTATCTAAATGTATGTTTTCGTGTATGCAAAAATATCTTTTTTCTAAGATCAGACAGATAAAGGCTATTTCTATTTTTGGTTTAAATTTAATGTTGTGGCTATGTAATTTAAACCCCAAATCTTAGATGATGATGATGGTAGGTAAAATCTATACCGTAAAGTCAGTTTTAGAAGTAATGGTAACTTTTAATGGAAAAAACTTTTTAAAGGCGAAAAATTAATTTAAGCATGTCTGTCGCTCATTCAACGAAACTTTAGCTTTGTCAAAGTATAGATTTATAGATAGCAACGAAGAAACTACATAGTACCTCTAATCTTTATTTACTTCTAACATGTTTCTAAAATCTCATATAATGATACGACGAAATTTAAAATAAAAAAACCAACCATAAATGGTACATTTTAAAAGTGTTGCAAATATTGTAAAATAAATATAAATTAATTTTATTTACGTCTAAAACAGGAAAACTGAGGAAATTTTACTAAGAAACAGTGAAAATTACTATATAGGTACATATGTGTCTGAAAATGTGATTCTTATCATACACTATACGTACTTAAAATCTTGTCCCATTTTACTTAAAATAGAAATAGAAAACAGAATTATTTGTAGCAAAAAACTACATATATCTTTTCTCTTTATAAAGTTAGCTCAGATTACTCAAAGATTAGTCCTATTTTTATGTAATTAGTATTCACTGGGTTTTGGGATAAAACTAACTGTTCGTCCGTCTATCAAACAACCTGTGAAGCTGCTAATTCCGAAGAATCGAATCTTGAAGAGAAGGAAGAAAAACACCATCGTTTTTTTAAATGTTATAATTTTGTTACATTATCAAGATCTCAACGTTTTACTATAAACTGGTTATCCTGCAATACTTTTTTATTCCCACAGTATCATCAACATCGACGTGTCCGGAGCTGAGCGCGTTGAATGACGCAGGATTGCTCGCGGGACATGCGTACGCACATTGGCTTACTACGCATCAACCCTCCGCTGCTCTTTACGGCAAGTTTTTATTTAGTACTACCTTCTGTCCGCGACTTCGTACGCGCAATCCCGTTTTCCCCCATTCCTGTAGGATTTTCAGGAATTTTTCTGTCATAAGAACCTTCTCCTGGCAATAACAAACACTAAAACAAAGAATATACACAATAAAAAAGAATAGCCAAATCGGTCTATATAGCCGTTCTCAAGTTATAGACCCCTTTAATGACCCCTTTAATATATAACGCACTACCGAAGCATATAACACAACTTCCCTTTAAAAAATTTTGTAATGAACTAAAAAAATGGTTGGTGCAGGAAAGTTTTTATTCCATTAACGAATTTTTTCACAAATATCCATGTAAGAACTTTAGTCTTGACTTGGCATCTAAATATCGGTCTAAATATGCCTTAAGGCATTAAGTCCGCCAATCACTGTATTTTGTGAAGAAGAAATAAATAAATAAATAAATAAGCAAAATGTATGTTCAAGTCCAAGTCCAAGTAATTTCAATTATTTTTAATATAATGTTATAATAAAATAATTACTAGTCCATTAGCAAACATTAATTTCCTATTCTATAATAAGTAGTAAATATTACTATTGTTATGTATAAGACAAAAAAATCTACCTGATTTGGTTCTATGTATTTTGTAATTTTGTGTATTGTGTACTAAGTCATCAAATAATATTGTATGCTAAGCCATTGAAGTAACCATATAAAATTTGTTAGTTTTAGTATAAGAAAAATAATTTTAGTAAACAATTTAATTGAACAATTTTAGTAATTTGCATGCCGCAATGACGGCGAAACATGTTGGTCTTTTTTTTAATTTTTATACAACATCTCTGTATTTACCGTGTTTCTGGCAAATAAATATATTAATAGGTGCCCTGCGGGCTTATTATTATTATTATTATAGCGTGACAACGGGAAACGGGTTTCATTTTACATATGTACATATATCGATTTCGGGTTTAGATAAAAAAACCTAACCACGCTACTTTTATTTACCTAATATACAGAACACCGAAGACAGAGATTCAGTAACTTTAGAAGTTACTTAAAGTTTATAGAATAATAAATTAGTTGTCTTCATCTCACTTACACATCTACAAATCTAAAAGACATAATATGTATGTGGAATTATTAAAACCCAAACACAGGTGATAAACCAGGAGCCCATTGAACACCACAAACTATTAATAAAATAACATAAGTACCGTGCATGCGTGTTACAATCGCGTGCAACTCCACCTGGTGTGAAACTTCGCACGCCTAATTCGCACGCAATCATCCCTCGCACATAATATCTAATTGTTTATATTATTTATTCATCATTATTATCATTACTTGTATAATATGAGTGAACTGCACGTTTATTTCTCCTTTGTATCAAGTTCTGCAAAACTTTTTGTGCTTACTTATACTCGTTCTTGTCTTCAACAGAGTCTTCAATAGGTTTAACTCGATGTGTCTATTTGCCCTATTATTTTGCCCTCTACAGCCAGTTTAGGGTGATATCATATTCATGATTAGATTCAGATCCACTCATACTTTCTAGGCTTATGATGGTAACTCTCTTGACTTAAGTGACCATTTTAAGATGTTTACAAGAATAGTTCTGTCACTACAAATTCTTTGTAAAAAGACAGAGACAGCACAATATTTAAGTCCGACTTAAAATTGAGTAGCATTTCAGTATGCATTGCAGTATGTATGTTAACCACGACTAAACTGACTCATAGTTATGCGATTTTAGTGTCAGTGAAAAACACGTCCAAAGATACTAAGGTTTACAAAACTTCGCGGTAACTCCGCCTCTTTCTTGTTACACTTTATTTAAGTACCTTAAACCGAGTTATATTGAAGTTAGGACAAGATAGTTTAAGACTATAACAGCTGAAATGCAGAAATCTTCTGAATTTCTAACTGAGGTATTTTAATGGGATAAGCCCGTCACAACCTCCCAAAACCGCTGCAACTCCTGTAAGCCAGGATCTACTATCGATACAACCATGAAAATATCGGAACACTGAGGTCCGGCGCGTCCCAGGGACATGAATAAGGGTTTTGGTTCCCGCAACGAAATAAATCAAAAGAGGACGATAAAAAAACAATAGTTTAAACTTCCCTCGGTGAATTAAGGTACTGCAGGAGACAGAATGAATTAAGCCTAAAGGCACAAAAAGAGACTGCACAACTGGGAGGACTCCAGTCGCTAAGCATTATGGAATTTGACTAAAAACTAAGTAGGTCCTATGTGCAAGTTATTATACTTCCAATAATAGGTATGACAAAAGGGCCTAAACGCACGGAATAGATTCTAGAAGGTCCGTATAATGAACTATACCTGACGAAACAATTAAATTATGTAGATTACATCGTGTTACGTTAAACTTTCAAACACCAAGCGGTCACCGGTGACCGCAACCTGTTGTTATATAATTGTGTCTACAAAACCGATACTCGACGAGTTAACTGAGGTAATAGGTAATTCATTACTTCAAGCCTGTCTCCCATCATGGGGCTATATGTCCGTCTAGGGCGTCGCCTACCGAAGACCCCATTTATATCCGGTCTGTATACTTCTTTCATTACTCTACTTTCATCCATCCTTCCTACGTCTCCAAACCAGCGTAACATTCCCTTTTCAATCCTACGTGAGGTAGCTTAGAGTTATTGGGATATGCCTATCAGATGAAGTAAAAAATATGAAAATATTATTGAGGATAACTCACTATTTTGTAACCACCCAATTTTATTTGTTTGACGCAATATCCAAGATTCACAGCAATCTATATTCTACTGCCTAACTCTACGTTTATAATATAGCTACATAATTATGGTTAATCTACAGATTAAATACAAAAAAACATGTCAGTATTATGTTATTATGTGAATAAAGAAGCAAATGAGCTTCAAAGTAAAAAAAATCTGTTGGGTACGGAAAAACCATAAACGGTATTTACCAACAATTAAGGTGAATCATTCCTGAAGTCGAAACAAAGAAAAACCATAAAGTCAATCTGTATATTTATCATCAAATTTGTCACATGTCTTGACTCAGCAGCGAGGAGGAATTTCGGTGGCTATAAAATTAGTGTGAGTGTGTAACGTCCGGGAATACCCTGGGGGTCCGAACTCAAACTTTCTATGTCAACTTGTGACACTATAACGTTGACATTTGACATTCTTTGACTTTATGTTAAGCTGTTTGTAGTACATAGCTGAACAGTAATAAAAATTAAAAACGATTTACCTACCTAATTCAGAAACACCTATATATTTTTCTTTCTTAGATTCTTTTTCTTTGCCCAATATATCTTGATGACGTTTTCTTAACTGTTAAAGTTCGTGACCAAACTGTATTTCTTGTAAATTAATTGTGCAAATTAATTCGATGAAACCGCAAATCGACCACTTATCTGTTTTCTAAAATTATTATTTGTACACTAATCTTCTACAATTGAAGGATTTTGCAAGTTCTTCACGACAGGAAATAGGCAATAAAGGAGATAACCAAACCATCTGTGAATCTGTGAAAATATAACATTCAGTGACACACGCAGGCGTAGGTACTTTGTAAAACTGGTGTTAACACGGTTTGTTGACCGTTGTAACTAATTGTAACGCCCAACAGGTTGGTTACACATAGCGTTATGGTTCGCGCGATTAGTACGAGCGCACATTCGACGAAATGTCCCCAGCCGTCGGTCGGTGGTCGCGACTTCGCACCGAGGTGTCGGCAAACAGCTGCCGCGACGATAATTACCAACAAAGCTCTCGTGTTTGTGCATCGTCTTAACACGAACCCCGCTGTGATCGAATTCTATCCAGAAACTCAGTTTACACCATGTCTCTATGCACTACGTACCGAGAAATAGGCTTTGTCAACAACGTTAATTTTTATAGGAATTTTGTTATGGAACTTCATATTTAGATGCACGTGCATGACTTCAGAATTTGTCTAGTTACAATGAGATAACTTTAAATATTTGAGGCTGCCTCTTTTCTGTGTTAACTATGTACAGATATTCTTACTTTCCTATGTTACTCTTTTACAATCTTACGGCACTGAACACACACACAGCCAAAACCCTCAATTTTGAGTCATTTACTTCTTATTGAATAATGACAGATACTGATCCTTTTTTGGAAATGCTAATTTCTAAAAGAAAGCCCATCTCGAAAAGAAAGGCCAATAATGCGATAACATTTTTTCGAAAGTATCACCCCAAAAAAGTGAAGAAACTTACACAAGTTATAGGTACTAAATAATCAAATACGTGTGTCACGACTTATGACCTGACTGTAGCAAGACCGTTCTACAAATTAAAAGAAGCCACAAAAAGTTACTATGAACTCACCCTGACACAATTTCTTTTAAGAGCCTTGAATATTGCAAAAGTTGGTGCAAATAGCTTACAAAACGTTATAAAAATAGTGCACATACATATAGGTAGACAGCTAGGATTTTGTTTTTTTAAGGGGGGAAAATCATCGAATGACTTCTCCCTGGGTGAGGCGAGAGGGAGTGTCAGAATCTTACTGACTAAAAACCATCCTGTTCCTACTTCTGCACTTCGAACCGGAGCCCGGCAACTCGTTAAATCCTTCGCGGCTCCTTATCGTCATCAGCCATCCGTGGTGGTCTGGTGGCTCTTTCGGTTCTAGTCGGGCAGCGAGCTACCCATGCTCGCCGTCCGCAGGCCTAAGGTGGCCGGAGATCGTCCCGTGATCCCCGACGCCCGGAGCGCTACTTCGCGACGTCGCGACGGCTGAGTTATGAGGAGGCAACGCTTCGCTGCCTCACGCGCCTCTCCTACTCCTTAGAGATAGCTAGGATAGGAAGGAATTATAGTAACAAAGTGATAGATTGTAAACATAAAAATGAAAGAACCATAAAAGTGGTAACAGAATAGGTAATTAGTAGACGGGGAAGAAACATTATAATAAATTTTACCAGTACATAGAACAGTTTCAATTCATTTACATCAAGTAGGTACTTCAATTTAGGTAAACTTAAATTACATTAACTAACGGTACATAACTCAAGATTCATGTGTAAATCAATATTCAATTGAGTGTAACTTAACAACACCATTTTCCTTTTTGTTATAACAAGTTTTAAAATGGCTGAAGACTCTGGAAGATCATAAAACGGTTACGTAAATAGTTAGCAGTCGATTAGCACGACCGGGCGCACATACATACACCAACCACAATGGGGTGTTGACACGCGAGATGTCAAACTGCGCAGGCGAAACACAAACAGACTGATTGTGTTTATAGCCACTTAACGAGAACCTGTGACAATTCCGATTAGTGTTCGAAAAAACTTTACTACGTATTTGTTTTAGCGAGAGCAGCTACTTTGTAAATGAAGGAGATGCTTTCAAAACCTCAAAACTATGAACACGCTATTTTTTATTCACACTTACGAAACACCAAATTAAAACTTGCTTATCATGCTCTTTTCTTTGTAGATGACAAGAATAATAGAAGACCACGTCGAGCGGGACCGGAGAGAAAGCCACGACAAGCGTATAGTGCTAAACAACTTGAGCGTCTGGAGGCAGAGTTCAAGATTGACAAATATCTCAGCGTATCAAAGAGAATGGAGCTGTCCAAAGCTTTAGGACTTACAGAGGTGCAAATAAAGACGTGGTTTCAAAACAGACGAACGAAATGGAAGAAGCAGTTGACGTCTCGGTTGAAAATAGCTCAGCGACAAGGATTGTTCCCGGGACAAATCTTTGGGCACGCTCCACCAGCATACTCTCTACTAAACCCATATGCGTATACACCGCTTAGCTGTGTTTTTACACCGGTAACTTTACCTTCTTCGCCACCGTAGTTACATAATTTAGGAACCTAGTAATAGGTGTTGGTGTGTAAATGATAAACATGATACAGCCTTCACAAATAAGAAAGTTTGTTGCTGAAAGTTTTTAAAAAAGATGACGTTTGTTGTTCGATCATATTTGAAAAATGAATGATGTTTATATAGATTTCACCTAGTATGGAATACTATTCTAAATAATTATAAACCAAGTGGTCGATGTCACCCATATAAAAAAACACACACATTAAGTGACGGCGCTTCTGTTAACGACATAGGCTCTACGTCTTTAGGTAGGTACCATCAATTGGCATTGGAAAAAACCTGGTTACCGGTCACCTATTTGCTAAATTTTAATGTCAGTATAAAACAATTTGTTATTAATGGTATTTAAAATAACATCAGTATGTTACATTCTCATTCAAGTGTCACTCGTTGTAGGATAATCTCATTGATAATTCTGAACGTATTCGCTGTGACTGTAAAAACAGTTGATTCTTATTTTAATAGCTTTATGGTATTTCGTCATTGCAACACTAGGTTTGTTCTATTTCATTAATGTGTTAACTATTTTAATTGCTCCGCGAACTGTACATAATTACTTAACTTGCTACTTTTGTCACTTCGTACGTATCGTCCTAAATCAAAGGTGTCAAATGTAACACGCATAGGATACATTCAGGGAGTCTAGCACGAGTTTCGACATTTGTTTTCTTTCCCACTTTTCGAATATACGTGCATTAAATCTTGTGGTCATAGAAGTGAATTTTAGAACGGATTGGTGTTGCGTCCCAAACCCGATTGTGATTGCTGAGTAAGGGAACTAGACAGGCAAAATAGTACTAGAACCTTTCAATTTTTGTATATTCTCAAAAACAGCACATTTTGCAACAGCAGATTTGTGGTCTGTGGTGATTATTAACCACCTATTACATGGGATTTATCCACATTAAAGTAAAAAATAAACTCGTGTTAAAATTCCAGTTTTTATATACCTAACAATAGTTTTGTAAGACCTCATTACCCCACAACTACGATTATTGTATCAATTTCCATTGCTGTATTAATTAAGTAAGTATTTTATATTTACGGTAGTTTTAAAATCGATTAATCATTTAGATGTCATCGTCTAAATTGTATATAGAAATGTACATATCATATAGATTTAAGTCGTATGTTATTAGAATTTAATTAAAGAGCAATATCGTATGCAATAAAAATATTACTTCTAATTTATCTGCAATTTTTATTAAAAAGTTCGCATAAACAGTTCGCATTTCGTATAAATATGTTTAATTAATAACAGAGTGACATAAGATTAACAACAAAAACATAATCACATTTTTTTTTAATTTTTAAGAATTTTTGGTGCATTGTGCTCGAGGATAGTGGAGGTCGCAGTCAGCGCCTCCAAGGCCCAGGGCTGCAGCTCGAAGAGCTCCCAATGCTCCGCCACGAGTCCATGCCACACCTGCACTGTTGTTTAAAAACTTTTTACAACCCAGTCTAAAAAAATATTTGTCTAATACAAAATATCTACCTACGTATGTTAATGCTCTGAAAAAATGTTCACTTCTGTGATATTAGTCGCCGGCCGACGGCCGTCGGACAAGGCTCGTGAATTCGTGATTGTATCGGATCGCTTATGCAGCTACAATTTGATCTGTGATTTATTCGATATAATTTCCGAATAGATAGACCAGGAAAATAATGAATGTTTAATATTCTCTTCAATAAAAAAGTCACCAGATACTTACTGCCACACTGGCAACCAGTACCAGTTTCCACCACGGAACTCTCGAGCTCGTTTGTTCCCTACACATAAGGCTCGGTACAGACAGGGTGTGGAGCGTGGTCGCAGGGCCAACAACGCATACCGCGCCATTGTATTCACGGCTGGAATGGACCTCTCTTGTGCATCCCGCTTTACGCGAAACACATCGTCAACGTTAACCGTGTCACCACTATTATCCACCATTTGCATTACTTGAGGTTGTTGTGGATTCTAGATGAAGAGAATAAAATATTATTTTCAATCGAGTTTAAAGAAATGGAACATTGTAGAGGTAAGTATGTTAAAAATGTTTTCGATGATGGTGCGCATAAACCTGGTTCCTCATCATATCAGCGCAAAACAGCTAGTGCAAAACATAGGACTCCATAGTAAGACAGTACGGTATCAAATTGATTTCACATAATAAGTAGCGAATAATTCACATGATATAAAATCTAGAATTGATCCAGATGTGTCCAAGACACACTTACCATAGTAATACACATGAGCACTTGTAGAATGAACATGCCAAAGGACAGGAAGGCGATACCAGTCAGTGATATGTCGAAGAGGTCAGCCAAGCCGAGACTGTGACTGTCTCTCTCGACTGTGTACTCTTCCACGACGTGAGTCTGAGGCACGGCTGCTGGATGATGGTACAGAGGTGGCGGCGGTGGTGGCATCGAGTACTCGTAGCCACCACCTAGAATGGAGAAGTAAATATAATGAAGTCGGTTACAAAGAGTATAGGATATATTTTACTGCCTACTTTAATGAAACTTGATAAAACAGCCTCTTAGCATTAATTAACTAACTAATTACTTACCTACACTTTTAGGTACGACGATGTGTAAAATTGAAATAGGATATGTCTTTCATAAAGGTTTTAGATGAAAAAGTAAAAACCCAAAGGTAAAGTTGTACAAAGATTTTGGAGTGTGGTAAGATCCTTTAACTCGTATGTCTCGTATTATAATCTTGAATCTATGAATGCTATAATGGAAGTTTTGTTACCTTTCTCTATCTCAAAATCCACACCACCAGACTTCTGGATTATATCAATTTTGCTCTGAACAAGAATATCGAAATATTTGTGAATAATCTCCTCATTTCATTTGAAGGAAATGGCCCATTGAATTTAAAATTATTCGGCAAAGAAGACAAACCGGTAAGTATAAAAACAAGAAGTACAACAATTAGACACATTTCTTTACCCTTACTATACTTAGCGATATCTTGTGCCGCTACATCAGGAGCCGTGTAACCTGTGAACTCCTTGCCACTTTCATAAACTTCATAACCTTCTCTAGTTTGTAAAGTAGGTGATTGCGGTGCCGACGGATCTCCTGCAAGTGTAGTGTTGTTTATACCAATATTTGTCGCCATGTTGGCTGCATTATGAACATCGTTGAGAGCTGCCACCCTGGAAATAAAAAACATTGGTATGTAGGTAAGTAAAGGTAATCTTTCACTGACTGTTTTATGGAGATGACTCGGATGAATCTTCCAACTACTATATAATGGAGCTGTGACCCCAGTTTACAATGTATATTGTAAACTGCGGTGCCAAAAAATCTGCTTCAGTTAAATACAGATAGAAAAAAAATACAGATACTCTGAGAAATGGAATATATTTTGAGAAGAACTTACTTGGCCAGCCATTCTTGGTAATTAGAGGACCCAACATCAAACATTACATTACTCCTTATGTCCTGTCTCCGAGACAACACGTTGTCTTTCACCTCACTAAAGGGTTTCCCTATCCTGTTTTGCAAGACACTTTTCCCCATCTCCTCCAAAATTTGATCAGCTATGTAATTCCGACAATGGTATTCGTTCATCATTTTTCTGTGAAAATCAAAATTCAAACTTACTAACTTATAAACTTTAGTTTGTAGTATTTCAGCCTTTACAGTAAACCGATGTAGACTAGACCGTCTCAAAATGATGCATCGAGGTAAATATTTCGATTACATTAAAATGTAATGGTACTGTATGATGTATGGTTAATCGTTATACTTACTTGGTGACACTTTTTCCAACAAGAAAATCGCATTTGAATCCCTAACTTGTTATTCATTCTACTAATCCTTCTCAGTTTGAGAACTGTAGTTAGTCCGTGCCTATTAAAGATGATGATGAAGAATATTAGAGTGGTATAGAATTTCTGAATTCTTAATATAACCGCCTATGCTACAACAACCGTTGACAAACAAATCTTGGGTAGGTAATTCTTTGTACGAAACTGATTATGAAGTAATACATTACCTGTGGAATCCTAGAGTAGATAACGCAGCATCAATAGACCCATTGATCGACTGTTCAACACTCTTATCTGCAGTCTTATTAAAACTTTCAACACTTTGATTTTCACTGCCCACCATAAAGTATGTCGGCATCAAATCCGAACGGAGTATATCATTCACATTTAATTCACTTTCAAACATTTTCGCTGACACTAAAAAATATTTTATTACAAGTAAAATGTATATTTGAAACATATTTGATGGTAAACAATTCATGTATTCCTATATGAACAGTTTGCTAGCAAATGTCACAAGACCAACGTACCTAAGTTGGACAAGAGTATTATCCGAGTTATAAAGCGGATAATAGTCGGAGAAACGTTAAAGTTTAGATATTATCAATGTTCATAGCCGTAAATAAACTCACATACTTAAGTACCTACATAATTGTGGTAGATATGTGGGTATTTAGGTGTGAATGACTTCTCGGTATATCTTTAATCCACATTGTAGTATCAATACACTTGACATCACACCTTTTATTTTCTGTAGGTTTTGTTACAGATGCACAGTACATTATGTAGGTACCTATTACCTAGATGTGTAAAACTCGCTTCTCGATAATTATATTACGTACAATGTAGTAGTAATAGGGCAAACCACATTACCATATACCACCATTCTAAAATTCATTACCGTCCAACTGAGAATTTTCGAATCGAATAATATCTTAATGATCCCTTATCCCGAGAATCGAACTTGAAACCCTACCCTAGCCTACCTGAGTCGCGGAGAACCTAACGGGTAACCGGGGCTTCGGCTCGACGTGCAGGAGAAGGAACGGGGTGGTTTTTAGTCAGTAAGAGTCTGACACTCCCTCCCGCCTCACCCAGGCGGGAGCAGTCATTCGATGTTTTTCCCCCCTTAAAAAAAAACCCTAGCCTACCTGCGGAGATGTTTCTATCATTAAATGTAGTAAATGTAGTAAATGAACAAATAATTAAACTTATTTGGACCTTTTTGAACAACATCGTGTCCACTTTAGTAGGTACCTACTTAACTATCATCCCAAAAAATATCTACATTCAGGGAGTTTAAGACATAGGGTAGTACCTATTTAGCTACCAAACAAATAATTGGCTCATTTTTATCCGCACTAATTCGCAGACTCCTTTTAGGCGCCTATCTATTATATTTACAAACGCCCTTTCAACCCCCCGCTGCTCTTAAATACCCCTCTGAGGTAAGAGGATCCATTGTTGTATTACAAATGTTCGGATGTCATATTAGCGACGTTTGACGTGGGAACAAACCATATTGCCCCACCATTAAAAAGCTTTTTATCTGGTACGGGTAAAACAGATTTTGGGGGACATTAATTAATTGATCTTGTTATAACAACATGACATGCCTATAAATTGTAGAGATTTTTTAAAAGGCTCAAAATCATCGAATCAGACCAGTCAGACTCAGACTGTCTAAAAACCACCCCGTTCCTACTCCTGCACTTCGAGACGGAGCCCCGATAACCCGTTAGATTCCCCGCGGCTCCGTATCGGCATCAGCCCTTTTGGGCCCCATCCGTGGTAGTCTAATGGCTCTTTGAGACGCGCGAGGAACGCGACGCGCCGTACGCTCGGGTCCGGTCTAGTTCTAGTAGGGCGGCGAGCCACCCATGCTCGTCGTCCGCAGGCCCGCGTTTACGGTGGTCGGAGATCGTAACTTCTAGAGAAAAGGTTGAAAACCACAAATTATATGCAGGTACTACTTTCCTACTACGAAAAATGTTTATATAGCATCAGACATCATCAGGTTGTTATCTACAGACATCCTTCGCATGAGAGAAGTTACAATATGTGCGTGCTGGCTACTCTCGTACTCCGTTTCTCCTCCTGAATCGAGCTGGATTCTTGGTAACCCGTTAAGTTGTCTATAGGTCTGGGAAGCACATTTACCCATTATTGATTGCTTATTTAGTAATTCAAATAAAAAGATATCAGGTACATTAAATAGGTGCGAACTTTATTGATATAAGTACCTATTTATAATTTTGTCTTAGCTTGATTTTATCAGTATTCATGTGAATCTGTAAGTGGCTCAATGTTCCTATTTTTCTGCTAAATTGGTGTAATGTAGCTGATAATTCACCATTTAATAAATAAATAAATAAATAAAACTTAAAATCTTAAAATCGAATATCTTCTTCTTCCTCTGCCGATATTTGGAAGTTTCTCAGAACCCTAGGTATCGGTAAATCGCAGCATTTAGACCTGCCGAGCTCGATTGGTTTGGATGATCTCAATCGCCACTTTTCCACTGTCTCTAAATTGGATTCCCAAACTAAACAAAATACCATATCTCTTATCTCTGGTCTAATGCGTTTTTCCACTATCAGTCCTTACTGTTTCAGGCCAGTGCAGTCAGAGGAGATCCGGAAAGTTATCCTTGCCATTAAGTCCAAGGCAGTGGGTTGTGATAATATATCACGATACATGATCATAACCATACTGGAACCCCTCCTCCCAATCATAACACATATGATTAATTTCTCCCTACATTCCAGAGTTTTCCCATCGTTGTGGCGTCAAGCCTATGTCCGCCCCCTTCCTAAAATACCTAATCCCACCCTCCCGACCCAATTTCGTCCCATATCAATCCTTCCCTTTTTGTCAAAGGTCCTGGAGGCCTGCGTCCATAGGCAATTCTCAAGTTTTATGCACCGGAACTCGCTAATAAGCTCATACCAATCTGGTTTTTGGCCTGGACACAGCACCACTACCGCATTGCTCATAGTTATCGGTGATGTGAAGGCAGGGATGGAGGACACCAAAGTCACTGTGTTGGTTTTGGTGGACTTCTCGAATGCATTCAATATGGTCGATCATGATATCCTGTTAGCGATCCTCTCCCAGGTTTCGGTATCTAATGACGCACTGGAATGGTTCTCATCCTATCTTCGCGAGCGATAGCAGTTGGTCCAGGTTGGCGATACGTCATCGAGCTGGTGCCAATTGACTGCTGGCGTTCCTCAAGGCGGAATTCTCTCTCCTCTTCTATTCTCAACTTTTATAAATCGAGTCACTTCCGAACTTCAGTGTGCGTACCATCTATATGCCGACGACTTGCAATTGTATTGCCAGGCTAGAGTCGAAGATTTGCCCGATGCGATCTCAAGGTTAAATGCGGACCTGGCTGCCTTGAACGATTGGTCAACAAGTTTTGGTATAGCAGTGAATCTCAGTAAATGCCAGGCAATAATTTTAGGAAGTTCCCGTATCTTTGGTAGAATCGACAGCGCAGCAGTGCCGCCGCTTCTATATGACGGTGCGATTATCTCGCTCAGCAGTGACGTGAAGGATCTGGGACTGCACATCGACAATAATTTGACGTGGCGTGTTCAGATCGCTGGTGTTTGTAAACGGGTGACGGGCACGCTTCGGTCTTTGTATCGCCTTAAAAATTTTCTTCCGTCCTCCACCAAGATAATGCTTGTCCGTTCCTTGGTCTTTCCTATCATTGACTATGCTGATGTTTGGTACTATGACCTGAATGCAGGTCTCATCAATAAACTGGACCGCCTTCTGAATAACTGTATTCGATTCATCTTCAACCTGCGTAAATGCGACCATGTTTCTGCATACCGATTGCAACTAAAGTGGTTGCTCATACGTCAACGCAGGGAACAACGGGCACTAACCACATTATATTCCCTGCTTAATTCCCCCACTATTCTCCAAGTTATCGCGGCCCGTTCCTTTCCACTCGATTAGCTGTGAGCACTGTACGCGTTGCGCGCCGTATATTTGTAAAGGCACACCTACCTTCCGTCGAATAAACCAGTACCTTTAATCAGCATCATCATTTATATAGTCCAAAAACTCTCCCCAACATATTGGTCCTTCGCAAGAAAGAAGCAAACAACGGAGGCAGACGTGCAATACCACGGGCGTGGGCATTTTGCAGTGCATGAAAAGGCCAACGTGGCGCACACATCTCCGAGAAAGAAAAAATCGGCGAGAACGAACGGCTAACTGTGGCTACTGATCGGTAAATAGTGTGTCGTTCCAATTAAACATTTCTGTCCCTTTTTTATAGTTTCGTCTCCCTGCTTTGTTGGCCATTTAAATCTGTTCCATTATTTCCCATATTTATTAGTCATCGCATTCATCTCGATTCACATTTTTCTGGCGTGCTTATCGCTCAATTAATTGTAGATGCATCGCTGCATAAATATTTAGTAGCAAGCAAAAAAAAACAAGAAACCCGTTTTGCACGGACACGTGGTAGCTTGACCGCTCATTCACTTAAGGTGGACACCTGTCGATTTGCAATTTATTTACTTTCATAATGGAGACTAAACTTAAAGAATTAGTTAAGGAACGTGCCAGCTGTAAAGCTAAGCTTACGCTTTTCAGTAACTATTTAAATGTAGTCCTTTCTTGTTCACGATTAAGTGATTTACAATTAAAGTGGAACAATTAAATTACAGCGCTTGCAATTAAAGTGGTTACCCATACGCCAACGTAGGGAGCAAAGGGCTTTAACTACTTTATTCTCTCTTCTTGAATCCCCTTTTTCTCCTAACTATCTATCCACCTATTTTCAATACACCAGTGCAAACCACAGTAAATATCTTCGTTCTTCCAACAATCGCCATCTACAGTGTGTTAGTCATCGCACTGATTTTCTTCATTCTTCTTTCTTCATACAATCTGTTATTCTGTGGAATGCACTACCCACGGATGTCAGGACGGCGTCCAGTCGCTTAGCTTTTAAGATTAAAGTTCGGGAGCATCTTCTTCAACAATTGGTAGATTCATCTCAAACCTAAACCTCTTTTAATTTTATATTTTGTATTATATTTTATAATGTACATATAAATTTCTATATATATATTCATTAATTTTTATTTATATATTTACTTTAATATTGTATACATAATTATTGTTATATGTAAGTATGTATAAGTTTTCAAATATACCTATATGTTTAGTGTTTATTGAATATTATGATTGTGAGATTTGTTATTTATTACACTGGTACATTGCCTATTTATAAAGGTTTAAATCACCTGCTACTTTCATCTCTGCACTGCTTAAAGGTTGACTGGGAGACAATGCCCAAGGCATTAAGTCCACCTGTACACACTTGTTGTATGAAGTTGAAATAAAATAAATAAATTTACAAGTAACAGAGCTAGAAACCCGAATTGATAAAATGGATTTATTATACCTCTACAATGACTATGATAAAATACAGGGGCGCCGTCTCCGGCCACCGTAAGCGCGGGCCTGCGGACGGCGAGCATAGGGGGATATCGAGCTTCTGATGGAGGACTCCACCGAGGCATTGAGTGATCGTGAAGCTTTTCAAAACCAATACTTCTCCTTGGTGTCATCGGCCCGCGAGGTGCGACGTCAGCATGGCGAGCGAAGAGCCAGCGTGTTGGTGAGTTCTGTACAAGCTTCAGATATTAATGACGTCACACAGTCTAAACACAGTGTTGTGAAATTACCTCAGATTAGTTTGCCACATTTTGATGGAAACTATCAGCATTGGCTCGAGTTTAGAGACACGTTTGATTCTCTAATACACAAGAACACGTTGTTGGACGATATAAGTAAATTACACTATCTTAGAGGTAGGTCCTCGTTAAAGGGTGCTGCTGCCTTAATTATTAGAAGTTTGGATTTTAATTCTGGTAACTATAGCATCGCCTGGGATCTATTGACGAAGCGGTATAATAATAATCGTCTTTTGGTAAATAATCATGTTCAATCGTTATATAATGTCGACCAAATAGAAAAGGAGTCTAGCAAAGCGGTACGTCATTTAGTCGATAGTACCACGAAGAATCTGAGGGCTTTAACCGTTTTAGGACAACCCACGCAACACTGGGACACCTTAATTATTCATATAATGGCTAACAAATTAGATACTAAAACTTACATTCATTGCGAAGAATTTAGAAATACAATATCCGAGGCACCTACGTTGTCTCAATTTTTAACATTTTTAAATAACAGGGCAGACCTGTTGGAATCAGTTGAGGACTCTGAAGCTAATAAAAACAAAACTTCAACCAATAAATTAAATAAACAAAAAAGCTTTGCCGTAACATCAACTGATTGCAATAATGATTCAAATAAAGGTTCGAGCTCAAATTGTCCTATGTGCAAACAAAGTCATGTTTTATTTAAGTGTGATATTTTTCGAAAACTGACTTCAGACGTTCGTAATCAGAAGGCTAAAGAATATAAAGTTTGTCTTAACTGTTTAAACCCGGGCCATTCCGAAAATAAATGTAAATTGTGGGCTCGGTGCAAGTATTGTAAGGCAAAACATAACACACTGTTACACGTGGACAAAGACAGTGAGCCGCCTATCAGTATATCAGATAACAGATAATGTTACTTTAACTGCCAAAGCCATACAGAACACTACTTCGTCCACCGTATTGCTTTCCACAGCGAGGGTGAAGGTGCGAGATAGCAGCGGCCGCAGCCACGCAGCGAGGGTGCTGCTGGACAACGGCAGTACTGCAAACTTTATAACTGAGGAGTTGTGTGGTAAGCTGGGTTCACTTAAACGTAACGTAAACTCCAGAATAACGGGTATTAACCAGCAAACTTGTAAAATCACACAGTCTTGTTCCTTAACCTTTGAATCTTACTCGGGTATTTTTAAAACAACTATTGATTGTTTAGTATTACCAGAGATAACTAAATCATTACCGTCTACTTTAATTAGACATTAGTACTATTCCACTGCCATCAGGCATCTGTCTAGCTGACCCTCACTATAATAAACCGTCAAGCGTAGACATATTACTAGGTGCTGAACAGTTCTGGAATATTTTGGGTACTAAAACAATACATTTAGGAAAGTATCAACCTAGATTATACGAATCTAAATTAGGATGGCTTATTTCTGGGTATATTGTGCAACCTAGTCCATCCCGTGACCAACCAGTGTGTAATTTCATGCAGGAAATAAAACCTGAACTCACTCGGTTCTGGGAACTAGATTCAATATTAGAAAAACATTCAATGTCTGCCGAAGAACGTGCATGTGAGGCCCATTTTTTGCGCACTGCCACTCGTGGCGAAGACGGGCGTTTTATTGTAACATTGCCATTTAAACAGTCACCTGAAGTCTTAGGTGACTCATACCAAATGGCGAAAGCTCGATTTCTTTCGCTCGAACGTAGATTTGAACGTGATCCCTTATTTAAATGTAGGTACATCGATTTTATGCGCGAATACCTGCAACTAGGGCATATGTCTGTAGTTAATAATTCAAATGATAACATAAGTTATTATTTACCACATCACGGTGTTATGCGCGAGCAAAGTACTACAACTAAATTAAGAGTTGTCTTTGACGCGTCAGCTGTGACATCTTCAGGCATCTCTTTAAATCACCTACAAATGATCGGTCCGACCGTACAGGATGATCTTTATTCCATTTTGCTACGTTTTCGACAACATAGATACATAGTATCAGAGGATGTTGAGAAAATGTACAAAGGTAGTAGCCTCATTAACTATTAAAATAAATAAATTTTATTATTGCTGTGATTCAACGATAGTTCTCTGTTGGTTATCTACATCACCGAATAAATTAAAGCCTTTAGTCCGTAACCGTGTCAGTGCGATACAAGAAAGTACCGGGGAAAATTCTTGGAGATACGTGTCGTCTAAAGAGAACCCGGCGGACTTAGTATCTCGCGGGCTGAGGGCCGATCAAATCGGCACCTGTAAATTGTGGTGGTCGGGCCCAGACTTTTTAAAATTAGGTGAAGATCATTGGCCTAAAATACCAAATACAGATTCTAATCCCGACATATCTGAAATTAAAGTTCACCTAGTGGACAGTTGTCAATCAACTCAATCAGCTATTAGTAGTTTGATTAGTAATAAATCTAACTTAAACATATTAACACGTATAATCGCTTATATACTTAGGTTCGTTTTTAATTTAAAAAATTCTAAAGTCAAGCGGTGTGGTCATTTATCTTGTGATGAATTAAATGAGGCATTTACTGTCATGTTACGTATCAGTCAAATGGAAATGTTTCCTGACGAATACAAAGCACTTAGTTTAAAACGGCTATTATCTAGAAAAAATAGGCTTGTTTCTTTGTCTCCGTTTTTGGATGATCGAGGTGTAATTCGCGTGGGTGGCAGGTTAGATAACGCTAATTATAGTTACGACACAAAACATCCAACATTGCTAGATAGTAAACATCATATCACAAAAATATTATTTCATCGTGAACATATTAAGCTTATGCACGCAGGGCCACTACTTCTTTTATCGCACATTCGTCAAACTTACTGGCCTTTAGGAGGCAGAAATCTATCTAAAGGTACATTCAGAGAATGTGTCAAATGTTTCCGATTTAGATCTCAGGCGGTGCAACCAATCATGGGTCAACTACCACCATGTCCATCTGGAGCTTGTGACGGATCTCACCAAAGACGCTTACGGGTAAACCACACAGCATCCTCTCTGATAACGGCACAGCGTTTGTGGGCGTATTTAATGAGCTTGCACAATTCTTAACTAATTCAAATTTAGGAACCGATCTTGCACAAGAAGGAATAAAGTTTAGTTTTACTCCTCCTTATAGTCCGCACTTCAATGGTATAACAGAGGCCGCCGTTAAGTCTACTAAAAGGCATTTAAAAACTATTGTTCATTCTTCTCATTTAACATATGAAGAGATGAACACATACTTAGTCCAAATTGAGGCTATATTGAATTCCCGCCCCCTTGTTGCTCTTTCTTCGTCTCCTGACGACCTTACCGCTCTAACTCCTTCGCATTTCTTAATTGGACGACCGCTAATATCCGTTTCTCAGCCGCAGGTACATTCTGTGAACATCACTCGATTGGACCGCCACAAAAGAATTGAACATTTACGGCAATACTTTTGGAACCGATTCAGTCATGAATATTTTGTCATGTTGCAGCAGAGAACTAGATGGCATGCGTCCACAGGCGAACTTAAAGTGAATCAGTTGGTTCTGATTAAAGAGAAAACGCAACAACCACTGCATTGGCTATTATGTCGTATCGTCAAGGTGTTTCCTGGTGCTGATGGCGTCACGAGAGTAGCGGAAATTAAAACCAAGAAGGGCAACATCACAAGGGCTTTCAACAACATATGTCCTTTACCTATTGAAGACGATGTTTCAACCCGGGCAGGATGTTCGGAAACGTCTCGGACATCTCGATGACGTCGATAGAGGCGGCACTGGCGGTGGCATCAGAGGGGGGACAGCGCTGCGCGGGGATCAACATTTTTTTTTTATGGAATAGGAGGCAAACGAGAGTAGTGATGATTCACCGGTTCTGGCTCACGCGTTTGACAGGTCAAATCCGGGAGAATCAGTCGCACCAATCCAAAAAAAAAAAAAAAAAAAAAAAAAAAAAAAAAAAAAGGATTTGGCATGCTCTTATCACGTTTCTGCAGTCCTTTTTTGCGTAGGATGCGTGGTTCTGGAGTTATGCAAATCAATTGCAAATCCATTTATTGTTATCTCATTCACTTCCGGTGCTCCTGACCCTCATCAACGCTCCATTGTTCTTATCTATACTTCGAACACCCTTTTGGCGTTCTTATCTATTACTCACTGGTAACCCTCATTATCTTTCATTTCCTATGTCATCAATAAAACACAATCATTCATTTTAATTTTCTAATTAATTTATTACTTTTTTCTACAAAATATGAGTGGAACATCTCATCCACAAAAATATCATTGTACAGTGTGTTCCCTGTAAATATGTTCGTAAAACTATGCATTGAACATCCCTGAAACTTAAATAGCAAATACATTAAGCAATATTCACCACAAACTGAAGTCCAATCATTCTGAATCCTATCAACATTCCAGTCCCATCTCTTACAATTCCTTTTCAAAAACTGAAGATGATATCGCTCAGGTGTTCGTCCATATGAATCAAAATATTGACCGATGCCATTCGCATCGATATGTACAGCTATCCAGTGTGACCCTGGTTTATCATCCGCATCCAAATTGCATATTATATACGTTGGTACATGTGTATACATAGGTAGTCTATTAGCAGAATAAACATTATTTTCTAGACTGACATGAATCTTTTTCATATGCTTTTGTAATTCTAGTGTGTCCATGATATTACTGTTATTAACAAATTATTACAGTACTAATCTATTCAATGGTTGTCATACGAATGTTCAATTATAGTGATTTGTAAATATTAAATATCGCATTCTTTTGGGAATCACAAAACAAGTTCATGCCTGTTGCGATGTGCGATAAATTTGTTGACTCATAGAGTTCAGATAAGAATGGTGCTATATAAGATCGAACAGTTGCAGTCATGCAGTCAGTCTATGGTCGTTTGACCACAGTGGATTGTGTATTTGTAATTCTAGTGTGTCCATGATATTACTGTTATTAACAAATTATTACAGTACTAATCTATTCAATGGTTGTCATACGAATGTTCAATTATAGTGTTTTGTAAATATTAAATATCGCATTCTTTTGGGAATCACAAAACAAGTTCATGCCTGTTGCGATGTGCGATAAATTTGTTGACTCATAGAGTTCAGATAAGAATGGTGCTATATAAGATCGAACAGTTGCAGTCATGCAGTCAGTCTATGGTCGTTTGACCACAGTGGATTGTGTACGTCTACCAATACTACGTTTGTGTTACTTACTTCAACGCATCAATGGTCATGGAGGTAAGTGTTTATTCTATTGACAAACTTACTTGTATTTCTGTTGTTGTTTCCTAACGTGTGTGTGTCAGATTAAGTGTAAACAAATTGATATTAACGTGATAACTCTGTTGTTGCAGAGATCATTCAACTTCGCAGATGATAATGAAAATACCTATAAACAGTATTACTACTCGCCACTCTCTCCCCAACACGAAGAAGAGAGTGATGACATCGTCGTTATTAACACAGACGATGGAGGAAAAAGGAAATCGCAACCGATTGATCAATTTTTTGAAGTGACACCAAAAATAAAAAGGAAGAAGCTGCTATCGTCGACTGTGGCACGAGCTGCTAGAGATGGCGTATCATACATCTCTACAAATTCTGACGACGGAGACCAAGCGACGCATCTCATAAAAATTGAAATGTATGATATGAAGAAACTATCCAAGATTCCAATTAGTGATCACTGGAAGCACGCTACCACGAGGATTAAATATTACGTAAAGAATAATAAGGATAGCATCTACGACAACACAAACGGTCTCGTATACAATATTACAAAGACAATAGCAGAAAGTGAAAAAGTTAAAAAATACTTTTTTAACAATGACACTCATTAGTGGATTAGTGAATGTGATTCTGTTTACTTAAAGTACTTCTGTGTACTCATTAGATTTTTAGATGACTTTCCTAGCAAAACACTTAACTGTTACTTACTGTGCTACATACTTTTTTCTTTATTATAAAAATGGAAAACTTCAGTGAAATATGCATCAGTTCTTTCTTTTCCGCACCCATTGAGGAGAATATAGAACAATCCAACAGTGAATTCAATCAGGAGCTGTCTAAAGTTTGTGATGAAATGGAGAAGCGTGAACTGTTCAATTCATCGTATGATGATGAGTTGTATAATCAATGTTTGATGGTTGAAACAACGTTGATGTAAGTATTAGAAGTACAAACTCAATAAGAAATATTATTGTATTAATGTTTTATTTTAAGATTTGTCTAACAATTTTCTTTTTTGTTACAGCCAACAACAAGTTGGAAGAGGTATCAAACAAGGTATCACTGCCGATGAAAATAAGGTTACCAAGAAAGCAAAATTTGACGAAGGAGCTTCTACATCATCAATTGAAACCAATGACGTTGACAACAATAAGGTGGAATGTGATAAATGTCATGTTTATATTAATAAAAGGTATTTAAACAACCATTTAAAAAGCAATACACATAAAAATAATCTTTTAAAATCACATAATTCATTAACGAATGTTACAGTTGTTGAAACCGCTTTTGGCAATCGAATTTTAACATATAGAATTAATAGTAAAACACATCAATCAGGGCAATATTTTGAAACGCCGGAATCGTTTTTAAATTCATTAAAAATCGATATCTTATTTTTGATAAATGAATGTATTCAACAACACACAATTTGTAAAATAAACTTCATATTGCATGCTGATTTCATACAACAAACTAAAGATATTAAAAATACGTTTGATTTTCAAACGTTTAATTACATAATATGTCAAGGAGATGACTTAAATATTTTTTATTCATCATTAATAGACACAGTAGTCGGTAAAATTTGTCAATTTGAAAAAAAAGATAGTGGTTGGAGTCTTAATCAAATTAAATACATAGATATGAATGTTAACAAATTCAACCCCCTACGTGGTAGTTCATACATCAACCTTCCTCAAGATATTAAATCAAAAAAAGCTGTAATCAATGTTAAAAATAATGATAATATGTGTTTCAAATGGGCATTACTCTCCGGTTTATATCCTGTATGTAAAAATGTAGATCGGGTAGCATCTTACGCAATTCATGGAAATAAATTAAAATTTACTGGTATTTCTTTTCCGGTTAAAATTGCAGATATATCAAAAGTAGAGAAATTAAACAATATTAGTATTAATGTTTTTGGTTTAGAGTATAATAAAGAAAAAAAGTGTAATTCTGTTGTAGGTATTAATAATTTATTATTAATTTATTTGAAATAAAACAACGTGCTTTCTTCTAAAACAAGACAGAAGGAATGAATGAATTTTATTATAACGTCACTGATGTACATTGCTGTTAACAGGTGGCGCTGATAGTTGTGTTTTGAGGAAATTATAACACCCCCACTCTCAAAATACTATATTATTCTAATACATTTACAATGCCTAACATATTTATAAATTTATAATGTTTAGTTGAACACAAACTTTTAGTCAACATATCAGCTGGCATATTGCTGGTGGGCAAATAATTAACTTTAATAAACTTTTTAGAAATTACTTCTCTACAATAGTGATACTGAACATCTATATGTTTAGTTCTGTTATGAAACATAGGATTCTCAGACAATTTTTGTGAGCTTTGATTATCATTGTATAAGTTAATTGTATACATTTGTTCAGTAATCTCACATTGCAAATTTAAGAGATACACAGCTTCTCTACAACCTTCGGTAATAGCCATGTACTCGGCTTCTGTGCTCGAAAGCGCTACAGTTCTTTGTTTTTTACAGCTCCACGAAATGACTGAACCTGACAACATAAAACAGAAACCAGTATATGATCTTCTGTCTGTAGGATCATTTGCCCAATCGGCATCAACATAACCTTGAATATTAACATTACCTATTTTACAATACTTTAGACCTAAATTTCTGGTTTTCTTTAAATATCTTAATATTCGTTTTGCATACGTCCAATGTTTATCACTATGACATTTATTAAATTGACTTAAGTATCCTACTGCATAGGCAATATCTGGCCTTGTAAGTACTGCTAAGTACATCAGGCTCCCTATGAGCTGCTGGTAAGGATTATCACTATTTGTACCTTCATATTTCTCAATATTTAACTTAACTTCCAGTGGAGTATCTACAGCTTTACTCTCACACATATTAAATTTAAATAATAACTGATCAATATAGTTTTCTTGGCTCAAAGTAATAAAATTATTCTCTTTATCAATATTAACATTTATACCAAGACATTGTTTTATCTGGCCTAAATCTTTAATTTTAAATTGGCTACTCAAAGTCTCTTTTAACAACTTAGTTTCTTCACTATCATTAGAAAATATGAAAAAATCATCAACATATAAAGTAACTATTGTCCTGAGACCATTTACAATTTTTGTATACAAACATGGTTCTAATTTGGAATTTTTATAACCACTAGTTAACATAACATTATCAACCTTTTTATGCCATGCTCTGGAGGATTGTTTTAAACCATATATAGCCCTGTTTAACTTAAGAACTTTACATTTGTCATCATTAGAACATTCTAAACAGTCTGGCTTTTGCATATATATGACTTCTTCCAATTCTCCGTTAAGAAACGCAGTCTTAACATCCAGATGGCTAGTATTTAAATCTAATTGTACAGCTAAAGCAAACAACAATCGCAAACTAGTATGCCTAACTACAGGGGAAAATGTCTCTTTGTAATCAATACCACTTTTCTGACTGCACCCTTTAGCAACTAGTCTAGCACGATAACAAATGTTATTTTTACTGTCACACTTTTTTTAAAAACCCACTTACACTTCACAATTGTCTTATCTAATGGTGCATCCGCAAGTTCCCATGCATTATTATCTTCGAAGCACTGTAGTTCTTCCTGAACAGCACGTAACCAATGTTCCTTCTCTGGACCATTTAGAGCTTCCTCCAAAGATAACTCACTGTCATTGACAGTGGTACTCGTTGTACTCATACATGTATAACCATACCTCTTTGGTGGATTTCGTTCTCTAGCAGATAATCTCTTTACCATACTGCTAGTACTTGCAGTAGAACTGTCTGAGTTTACACTTTCATCTAGCACAAATGTAGAATCATCAGCATTATCTGCAGAGATGAATGACTCATCTGACTGACTATTGTCCCCCACTGAATCTGAACTCTTCTGCTCTTCTAAATTAGTTTCCAAATTCTTCTCATTTACTATTACATTGCTGCTCTTGTCCTTCTCGATAACAATCACATCTCGGCTTGTAGTAATTACCTTGGTTTGAGGATTATATATTCTATATCCTTTTGTATCTTCAGCATAACCCACCAGGATACACTCTTCAGATTTCTCATCCCATTTTAGCCTCTTTTCTTTAGGCACATGCTTCATTATTGTACTACCAAACACTCGGATATGACTAATATCAGGTTTATTATTAGTCCACAATTCATAAGGAGTTTTATTATTTAAAGTGGCTGATACTGTCCGGTTCTGTAAGTAAACAGCAGTATTAGTTGCCTCAGCCCAGAACTCTTTATTCATGTTAGCATCAAACAATAAACATCTAGCCTTTTCTACAATAGTGCGATTCATTCTTTCACTTAATCCGTTTTGCTGTGGTGTGTAGGGATTGGACTTTTGATGAACTATGCCTTTTTGCTTTAAAAAATTTTTAAATTCATTGCTGCAAAACTCAAGGCCATTGTCACTTCGTAACACCTTAATTTTACGATCAAGTAAATTCTCTACCTTAGCTGAATAGTCTTTAAAACATTGAAAAGCTTCATGTTTATTCTTCATAAAATAAATGTAAGTCATTCGACTATAATCATCAATGAATATTATAAAGTACCTTGATCCTCCTATGGAGACATTCTCCATTGGTCCGCACACGTCGGTATGCACCACATTAAGTAACTGAGTGCATCTGTTGCCATTGCTGGGGAACGGCAAACGGCTCTGCTTCCCCTTACAACAAGTTATACAGGAATTTTTGCTTATATCTGCCTTCTCTTCAATGGATAAGCCTTCAACAGCGTTCTGCATTTTATTCAGGTAAGTACTATTGACATGACCAAGTCTTCGATGCCACATCTCATTAGATACCACCGCTGCTGCTGACAGGTGCACTGGTGTATTCAGTTTGTACACCCCATTGACTAAGGTGCCTGTGGCCACCAAATTTCCCATTCTGTTGTATATATCACAACCACTCTCTCTGAAGGATACTTTATTGCCTTTGTTTATTAATTGACTCACGGAAAGTAGATTTGTTGTCAGACTTGGAACGCACATAACCTCTTCAACTGTAACATCATAATTACAATTATTTGCACATGTAGTAATTTTTACGTCACCAAAACATGTAACTTGCACTTTGCTGTCGTTCGCCACTACAATTTCTTTCATGCTGTGATCATAACGTGCATTCTGAATCCAATGTTCATTTGTTGTTAAATGCACGCTCGCTCCCGAGTCAATATACCAGTCAGTCTTACTATAAAAACCATTAAGGAAGACTGCACTAAATGCGTTTGTTTGTTTATTTTCCATTTCTTTCACAGTATTTGTGCACTGATTCCGATAGTGTCCCAACTTTTTGCACTTAAAACATTTAATAACTTTGGGCTTTGACATGTGCATCTGCCCGCCATCTTTATCTTTGCTTAGAAATAGACTTTTAGTTTTTTCTATCGGTTTCTTATGTTGGTACGGCCTACTTTTAAAACTTCCAAAGGCAGCACTATCGCTTTCATTCACTTCTGTTTCCATGTCAAGTAACTTTGATTTAATGGCGTCCGTTGTAATATGCATCCCCGAATGTTCGATTGCCATTATCATTGGGGAGAATTTTTCAGTTAATCCAGCCAATAATAATGAACCTATCCATTCGTCACTGATGTTAAATCCTGTTCCCGCTAATTTTTGTCCCGTTTCCACTAACTGAGTAACATAGGAATTCATTGAAGGAGAATTTTCCAGACGAATTGATATGAGACTTCTCAATAGGCTTATTCTTCTAGTAAATCCCGAATCGTCATATAAAGATTTAAGTTTATCCCATAATTCCTTTGTAGATGTAACTGCTTTGATGTGCACATAGATAGAAGGATCTATTGTTAAAATCAATTTAGCACGGGTTTTAGCATCTTCGGCTGCAGAAATTGCTGGTTGACCTGCTTCTGGTTTGATAATTCCAAGCGTGCCTTCCAACACAAGAAAATTTTCTGCCGCGAAACACCACTCCAAGTAATTTTCGCGTCCTTTGAGCTTGGGAACGTTTATTAGATAATTTGAATGCGACGCCATTTTTTACTGAACTACACGAGCACTTATTTCACAACTATACTGTTCCTTTACTGCAACTATTGTAAAAAATATAATACACTGTCGCGAGAAACTAATCAGATTATGCCAGATCTATACGTTCTGGGCCCATAACCTATTAATAATTTATTATTAATTTATTTGAAATAAAACAACGTGCTTTCTTCTAAAACAAGACAGAAGGAATGAATGAATTTTATTATAACGTCACTGATGTACATTGCTGTTAACAGGTGGCGCTGATAGTTGTGTTTTGAGGAAATTATAACAGTAGGTCCTTTATATTTATCAAAATGTCGTACACCTAATCATATTAACCTATTATATATATCGAATGGTACTAACAATCATTACTGTTATATTAAAAACTTATCGCGATTAGTAAGTTCACAAATATCAAGACAACATCATGCAGTTTGTATATGTGATTCATGTTTACTTCATTTCCCATCAAAGGAAAGACTTAATAACCATCAACAATATGATTGCGCGCACATTTGTACAGAATTACCAAACGGTGTGGATTCCAAAAAGGATTGGTTTGGTAAAGCAACCTCAAATAATAAATTAAAATTTGATAAATTCGCGAAAAAGTTGGAAATGCCGTTTGTGATTTATGCAGACTTTGAGGCATTTTTGAATCCGATAGAATCATGTAGTAACGATCCATCCAAGCCTAGTACAATTAATATTCAAAAACATGAAGTGTATAGTTTTGGATATTACATTAAATGTTCATATGATAACAGATTATCAAAATATGAGACATATAGTGGGTCAAACTGTGCACAAGTGTTTATGAATCGCCTTTGTGAAGATGTGAAAGCAATAGTTAAAAAAAATAGTTTCCAAAAATGTCCCGTTCCATTATCAGATGAAGATAAAATTAAAATTTCAAATTCAAACATATGTCATATTTGTGAAACTGAGTTAAATGAAGATCTTTTTTACGATTTTGATTGGCACACTGGTAGTTTTAGGGGTGTTGCACATCAAGTGTGTAGTTCTAAGTACAGAACCCCTCGTCATATCCCAATATTTTTACATAACCTCAGTCACTACGATGCTCATTTCATTGTCCATGCATTAAACCTCGATGATAACAAAGTTGAAGTTATTCCACAAAACAAAGAACGATACATATCATTTTCAAAACAGTTAACAATAAATAATCAACCAGTAAGTTTAAGATTCGTAGATTCACTGAAATTTTTATCGTGTAGTTTAGATCAACTAGCTAAAAATCTTAATGATGATCAGTTTACAGAATTAAAAAGGAACTATCCTAATAATGAAGATTTTTCACGTTTAAGACGGAAAGGTATTTATCCTTATGAATTTATGTATAATAGTGATTGCTTGAAACATCCATCACTTCCTGATCAACACCAATTTTATAGTTCACTCACAGATTCAAATATTTCAAATGATGATTATAATCACGCAAAAGATATTTGGCAACATTTTAAGTGTAGTAGTATGTCTGATTATTCCAATTTATATTTAAAAACTGATGTTTTACTTTTGACTGATGTATTCGAAAACTTTAGAAAGCTTTGTATAAAAACTTATGGACTAGATCCTGCTCATTACTATACTGCCCCAGGTTTAAGTTGGGATGCAATGTTAAAATTTACAAAAATAGAATTAGAATTATTAACAGACTATGACAAAGTTGCTTTTTTTAAAGCTGGTATTAGAGGGGGTATATCTCAGTGTAGCAATCGTTTTGCTAGAGCAAATAATAAATTCATGGAAGATTATGATAGCGAAAAACCTAATTCATATCTCACATATTTTGATGCGAATAATTTATATGGTTGGGCAATGTCTCAATCTCTTCCTGTTGGTGGTTTTGAATGGGTAGATTCTAATACAGATTATAATGTTTCGGATAACTCTGATTTCGGTTATGTTTTAGAAGTTGATTTGGAATATCCTGATGTTTCATAGTAACGTTAATATTGTACACCGATTTCGATTGGTTGATAATTAAATTTTTCCAGATAATGTTTATGAGGATAAGCGAACATTACTATTTCGTTACTTTAATTACCCGTATATTTGATCTCAGTTTACTGATTATTAATTATTAAGTGTATTTATGATTGGCCGTAGCGTTAATTGGTGCAGAATTTGATATTACCATCATTCACATTAATGATATTAGTGGAAGATTTGAGTTATATGATGATGCAAAGTATTTGCATGTTGATCTTAATATATTCAACAACATTTACATTGGTTGCGACATTTAATTATTACGTTGATTTAATATTTTATATATTATATACTGATACCATTTATTTTGACTTACTAATGATATATATTACTTTGATAATATATTTTACATATTAAATTTATTGTTATGATTGCAACAAATTTGTTTTATATGTTAAAGATTATAATTTTGTCAAAATTTAGTTTATTTAACACCATTTTATTTAATTTATCATTGTAATTCTTGAGGCACTGGTTGTTTCTGTTGGTGGTGATTTTATCAATATATAATTCAATTGTATAGGAATCTGTTTTAATTTTATTTTCTTTAATCATTATTAATTAATTAACAATACCAGAACATGTAAAATTTATAATTGCGACGTTCTTCATTAAATGTTATGAACTGATAAATACCATTGTATTATTTTTTTAATCAAACAGTACAAAGATACTCACTTTACCGACGAGGATCCGTCGTAACCACTCAGATTACCATTTTATCTCTAGATACATCTAATGAAGATTCAAATGGATCTAAATTGGTTTTAAAATAGAGATAGGAGATCTAAAAAGTTCAGTTGATGCTGAATCTTTGTTAGAGGAGAAAGGATCTATTAAAAGTATAGAAAGTGAAGCAAATCCACTGTATTCACCAACACAAATACTCAGTTTAATTCCAAAACTTATAATAAAAAAGGAGTCATTATTAAGACTCAATTGGAATAAGTAAAAGTAAAATACGTTGGGACAATGAAGGTACAGTCATAATTGATAATGAAAAAAATTCCAGGAAGTAATATTGTTGATTTAATAAATGATTCACTTAGACCCTTAAAAAAAAAGTGATCCGATAGGGTGGGATAGATTTGCTAAAGCATTAAAAGATATTAAAGTACCACTTACTATATATTGGAAATCCAAAGAGATGTGAGTTTATTAACCAACTTCAAGCAAAAGATCTGAACAAAACCTCTGAGATTGAAGTTCAAGAGTTTTCTACACCGAGCAGTGGAGATAAAAGATCTATAACTAAAATACGTAAAAAAAGATCGATTGGAAATGGACCCCGAAAAATTAACAGGATTTATGATGATCCATCTAACCCCGCTGGTTTTGGTAGTATTGATAAATTATCAAAAGCTATGAAGGAGAAAAATGGATAAAAAGCAAGTAAAGGAATGGTTACAATCACAAGAAACATAAGTACACTGCTAAGTACATAGAACCCATTCGGAAAAAAAATTCCCGCGTATCATAGGTACATATCTAGCGAAACATTAATGCTGTGGCAAGCTGATTTAAGTGATATGCGAACTCATGCTCAATATAATGATGGCTTCAACTACATATCACTTTGTGTTATTGATGCTATTTAAGTAAAGCGTTACACTTTCGCAAGACCAATGAAAAAGAAAAAACTCAGAAAACAACTAAAGAATGTTTTGAAAGTATATTTACTGAAAGTAATTCAACACCTACTCACATAAGCAATCTTGATAAAGGTACAGAATTGAAAGGCTTCAAAAGATGTAC